>JAJUPC010000348.1:0-387900 GCA_023614405.1 Avena insularis | reverse complement strand
AACATCAAATCTTGCTTTCAAAGGAGGAGCAAAAGCAACTTCTCTCTCTCATAGGGAAGTGTTCAATACCTTTCTTGAATGGAAAATGATATTTAATGGTGCTCTTTCATATCAATGATGGCACCAACTGTTCTGAGAAAAGGTCTTCCCAAAGTAATAGGACAAGAAGCATTGTATTCAACATCCAAAACATAGAAATCAATAGGGACATAAGAATTGTTAACCATAATGAGAACATCATTAATACTACCCATGAGTTTCTTCTAGCATTATCATTGAGGACATCAAAATAACAATCTTCCAAAGGTGGCAAATCAAGAATTTCATAAATCTTCCTAGGAATAATAGGAGACACTAGAACCAAGATCACATAAAGCTTTGAGATCAAAGTCATTCACTTGCATATTAATAATGGGTTCCAAACTATCTTCACTTTCCTAGAATAGAAGCTTTGTGTTTTAGCTTCTTCTTTAATTTAACAAGAGCATCTCTGTGTATTTGGTAAAGGCAACATGCATATCACTAGCATCAGGGACTTCTAGAAAAGCTTTTGCAAAGAACATAATCACTTCAAAATATTGCAACCATCAATATCAAAAGTCAAACTTAGCATCACTAGTGGGGCATAGTAGGAGGAGGAATAGGGGATTGTAGTTTAGTGGTGATAGTGCACACACTATTGTTTCTATCGATTTCAGCCTCCTTCCCACCAGCATGAAGTTGAGCTAACACTAACATTTTCATCAATAGTAACCTGTATGGCATGAGCAGAGCAAAGGTATTTTCCATAGTTTCAGGTTTAGCATGTCATTTTATTAACCAAAGAAGTTTGAGCCTGACAAAGAGGATATATTTTCTTAACAGTTAAGAGCTTTTCCTCTATAGTCTTATTGAAAGTGGTTTGTTTACTAATAAAGTCCTTGAGCATGACTTCAAGTTCGGAGGGGGCACTTCTAGCATTATTGTAAGAACTTCCATAGAATTGCCATTATTAGGACGATAAGGCATATAATTGTTGTTGCTACCAAAATTATTCCTATAGGCATTGTTGTTGAAATTGTTGTTTCTAATGAAGTTCACATCAACTTGCTCTTCTTGAGCAACCAAAGAGGATAAGGGAACACTATTAGGATCTAGAGGACTTTCCCATTAACAAGAATAGCCACATTAACATCAATCTTTTTCACTCAAAGAGGAAGTTTCCTCAACAGAATTTACCTTCTTACCATGTGGAGCTCTCTCAACATGCCATTCAGAGTAGTTAACCATCATATGATCAAGGAGCCTTGTTGCAGCTCCCAAGGTGAGTCCCATAAAAGTACCTCCAGCAGCAGAATCCAACAGGTTTCTCGAGGAGAAGTTCAAACCTGCATAAAAAGTTTGGATAATCATCCAAGCAGTGAGTCATTCTTTCCCAAGCAGGAGCAACATGTTCACTATTAATTTGTTTAAATTTCATAATGTCACTTCTCATAGCAATAATCTTAGCAGGAGGATAGTACTTTCCAATAAAAGCGTCTTTGCACTTAGTCCAAGAATCAATACTATTTTTAGGCAAAGATGCAACCATTCTTTAGCTTTTCCCCTCAAGGAGAAAGGAAAAAGCCTGAGCTTAATAATATCTCCATCTACATCCCTATAACTAAATCTACAAAAGAAATAGGAAATAGAAAAATAATAAACCAATAAAGAAAAAAAACAAAACCAAACCAACCTACCATAGTGGCCCGGCCGACTACCTACAAATCCCCTACTGCGCCTACCACGCAGCGGCGTGCCTAAATAGGCCCATTGCCAGTGACCTAGGGAGATACATCGTTCTTGCCCACAGGTACCTTCTCCCCTCTTTTTTTCCTCTCCCGGTCGCTGACACCAGGGTCCCACCCCGCTGTCTCCCTCCTCGCGACGAAGCACGCCCCGCAAGTTCTTCTCGATCCCGAGCATGGTTTTCGCTTGATCTGTTCGGATTTCTGCCCCCTCTCGCACCCGAGAACCCTCTATTTAAATCCCCCATGTCCCCTCATGGCAGTTTTTTGCAAAAAATCTACCCTAGCGCCGCCCCGGTGCTCGCCCGATCTCGCTGCCATCTGCGCCGAAGCTCGAGATCGAGCTCGTCACGAGGGTCTTGAGCACCCGCCGCCTCTTTCTCCCCGTGTCCTCTTCCCCGTACTCAAATCCGTCACCTCACACCGTTTTCCCCATCGCAGGACCACGGGAGAAGCTGCTATTGCTTGTCGAAGCACCGCCAGAATCAAGGACGTCCAACCGCGCCCCGCCATTGTTCCAGGAAGCGAGCGGTGACGTAGATCACGCCTGCGAACTCCCCTTGATATCCTCTATGATGTGGACGACCTAGACGTTTCCAGGAGACGCCGAAACGCCACCGCCATCAACGTCCTAGATGCTCCGCCGCCGCTAGCCACCGGTCATCGGCAAGGTGAGAAAGATCCTCCTCGAGTCCGTTGGATCGGCAACCGACGCCCACGATTAGAACACTTGCTGAAGAGGTACCTGCCAGTGAGGAGACGCCACTCGCCACGTCATCGTTGACCTTTCCTAGAAAATAGAAAAAAAGGATTAAAGTTGCAGAAAATTGTATAAACTTATAAAAATCATATAAAAATATTCGTAGATCCAAAAATAGCAAATAATATATCAATGAATTCAAGAATTTGAGTATAACATTAATATCTAATTGAATATAACTTTTAAGGTATGTATTTACTGTAATAAGTTAAATAGTTTAAATGGCCTTTTAGAGTATCAAATTCCTAATAAATTATTTAGAGGTCAGAAAAATATGAATAATATGTCAAAAGAAAGCTACTCTAATATAGATTAATAATCTCATATTATACCAAGTCTTTGCATTACATATTCATCTTAATAGTTTAATTAGTTTTAATGGCTCTATAAATCATTAAATTCATAGTAAATTATTTGCATATCAAAAAAATATAAATAATATACCGATGGAAAGTGAGTTCCAAGTAGATCATAAATATGCAATTGGTTCAGGCAAATACAGTAAGGTTTTTTTGTAAATATTTAAACAAGTTAATACCCTTTTTGGAGTAATAAATGCATAATAAAATAAATAATGGTCAGAGAATTGTACATAATATGTCCCTGAAATCACAATCCCGTGTAGATTACAGATCTGATTTTAGTTTGATTTGTAGGCAAAAGAAACTATATAGATGGTTTAATACCCATTAAACACTATTTAAATCATAAGAAAAGATCTATCACTCCGATTAGGGTGAATCCAATTCCTACCAGTACACTTAGATCCAAATTTAATTCGACAATTAGAACAGGCGTTACACCAGAACTATTAAAACCCCTATATTGGTAAGTAATTATTAATAACAAATACTCCATTGCATTAATTGATCTCCTGCATGCATCATATACTTCATTAATGTTTAAATGACTAAATACAACCATTGTGACTTATTAAAATTGTCATTCATGCATTAGTGCATTTGTTTATGATTGTATGGTTGTTTATGTTGTATGCAATTGTTTGATCGATAGATTACGAGGAGTGCAGCGTGTGTGATTGCTACGAGTGCCTAAACGACTTCAGCTACAACCAAGGCAAGTAGATGCTAATTGTTCATGATCATTGTCCTACTATTTTCAATGCATTGTGGTGTATTTTGTAGATGCATGAATAGGAACTACTATCGCTATGCTATGTCCTATTACGTGTTAGGGATTTCTTGTAGTTGAGCCACCGTTGGTAGATGTGCTTAGCCGTGCTATGATGAACGAGGGCTAGGTTACATCACCAAAAGTTGTTTCTAAAAGTGATGCTTTGCAAAACTAAAAAACAACTTAATCAATGAACCTCCTAGGTGTGATGGGATTGATAATTATTGGTGGTATCATTGCGGAAAGTGTCGTGGTATTGCCGATGAGTACGCCATGGAGGGGTCCTCACAGTGCGTGTTTAGAGACGTGGGGTAAGGCGGACGGTTGACGTATGAGGTAACACGGCTTACAGGTTCAGATCCCACAACGGCGGTGGAATCCTACTCCTGCTATAAATCACTATAAGGGCAATACGCCGAGTTACAGAGATAGGTTCGCTGTGCGAGGTTGTCTGAATCGATTCTATGATCGTCTAAAGTTGTGCCCTAAAGGCTCCCATAGGCCCGACTTATATAGTTGCCAGGTCCTAGGGTTACAGGGAAATGTCCTAGCCGGACAGATTCTGAGAGTCCTACCGTCTATTACTAGTCTTGTGTATCTTGCACTCCAAGGCTCCACGCTGGTGACTCCACCGTAACCTTCCTTTATCCGGCATGGGCCTCCTTCGGATCCACCTAAGCGGCCCAGACGGCATAGGCCATGCTACCGACTATGGGCCCCCCGGGTTAGTCGGATAAGAGACATGCTATAAGGATACCCATATAGCATATCCCCAATAGTAGCCCCCGGAGAACTCCGAGATCTTGCGCCGTCTTGCAATATCTTGTAGTCTAGATGGATGTCAGCAAATCGTCAAGCAATATCTTGTAGTCCTTGCAAAGAACCCTGCAAGGTTTTATCCGTCTTCGAATGGTAAGCCGGAGAAATGCTGAATCTTCCATCGTACTCTTCCGTAGTCGGATTAAATCCGTCCATGCCGGAATCTTCGATGCGACGGCTCATCTACCCGTGTCAGCTAGGACGACATAGGCTTAGGTCAGCGACACCTCGTAACTCACACATGCAGAGAACACAATCATATCCGATTTTCCCGCGTGAGTGATACGAACCATTGGCGGCGACGGTTGGAAACGTGGCGAAATTACCGCGCACGTTCACGAACACGTCGTCTACGTGGCAACCGTCCGATCAGCTACATAAATCTTGACACAGAGTATGATAAATAGTAACCGTGGGACACTTTCCACTTTTTACCTCATTCCTCTCGCGTCATCGTCTTCTTCCTCCAGCCGCACGCCTCCTCGAGCTCTCCGCGAGAAACCTCGAAAACCCTAGCCTCCCTCTGCATCAGTCGCCTCCTTCCAGCACCCCATGGCCAGCAGCAGCTCTTCCCCATCGATGGCAGCGTCGAGTGAAGCCACGGCGAAGCTGGCGAGCTCCGTCGCCGTGCCCCTAGAGGGCCTGGTCATCCCCACGTCGGCGGTGATTGAAACCACCGGCGGCGACCATAATCTGGCAGCGCTAGAGCCTCTAGAAGAAGAGCCATACTCGCACAAGGGTGACTGGCGCGGCTCGAACATCATCGTCCGCGACATCCAAGAGATGGTCACCGAAGGCTACCTCCCCGCGACGGAGGGGCTCGCCTGGCGGGCGGCGCCAGCCGGCGAGGTGACACCTTCTCCCCAAGCCGGAGAAAAGGTGTACCTCAAAGCTCAGCTGGTACGCGGCGTTTCTCTGCGCATCTCCCACTTCTTTCTCTCCGTCTTGAACCACTACAAGGTCCAACCCCATAACCTCTTCCCCAATAGCATCTTAGTGCTTAGCAACTTCGCGGCACTTTGTGAGGGTTACCTAGGGATTAGGCCTAGGTTAGACTTGTTCGTGTACTTCTTCAGCGTCAAACGTGAAGCCGGACATAGTAGGGAGGAGCTTAGGAACTGCGGCACCATAAGCTTCAAGATCCGACCTGGCCAGCGATTCCCCGACATCGTCGGCCACCAGTCCTGCAAAAACTGGTAGCGGACATACTTCTACGGCCCCGACATTCCTTTGGCGGCCCGAGAAGTAACGTACCCAGACTTCGCGGATGGAGCCGCCGCTGAAGTTTCCACATGGAGATCCCATGCCTCCCTTCCCTCCGACCTCGACGCTTCTCGCGCAATAAGGAGGATCGAATGGTTCGTAGAGACGGGTTTGACCGGCTTGGACATGGCCATGTGCTGGTTCATCAGGCGAATCCAGCCTCTGCAGCACCGCGCGAAGTTCATGCACGAGTATACCAGTGATCGAAGGGATACCCTCCGGATCTCCGTGGATAACTTCTTGAGCGACTCCGTCAAGCTCTGCCTGAAGGACATCGTCAAGGTGAAGGATAAGAAGCGTGGCTTCACCATCACCTATGACATGTTCGTAGACGGCAAGTGCCCAAAGGTAGATATGTATTTTCCGTGTATGACATATACTCCAGTTTCTCCGTCTTGCCATTACCACTTCATCTAACACGGTGTTTTCTAACTTAACAGCTTAGCGATCTAGATGAGGACAACCTGGCTGCCCAAATCTATGATCCAAAGATGAAGGAAGTCACGGTCGTGTCCGACAACGATATCCCGTTGGCACGAAAGCAGAAGAGCTCCACCTCTGACGCCGCCGACAGAGGCAAGAAGAAGAAGACGCAGGGTGGAGCCTCCAAGAAGACTACCGCCGCCCTGGAGGCGGAAAAGAAAAGATCCACCGGGATTTTGCCAAAGCACCCCCATTAGTGTGAGCTTCTCATTCTCCGACATTGTCTTATTTATCTATCTTGTTCCTGTACTTCTGCACTTTGCACGTTTCAGGAAGAAAGCCACAACCAGCCTCAAGAAGACCTCCAAGACTTTGGGGGCTTCTAGAAATATCAAAGACATGCTGCATCGCGACACCTCCCCTGCCATCGCCCCTGCTACTCCTGCCGTCAAGCCTTCCTCTACCCCGACAAACTCTCAAGCCTAGGAGGCACTAGGCCCTTCCGCCATGGAAGTGGATTCTGGCGCTTCTACCGAACTTCATTTGTTGTCGGCGACAGGCGATGCAGGGCGTTTCACCAATGGCTAAAGCTCCGGCTAAGGATGCCATCGGTAGCAGCAAGGCGGCAGTGGGAGCTGGTACCTCTGCCGAAGGCGACGCCCCTACTCCCCAGAAACCCTTCGAGTTCCCAAAGATAGTTTACCCGGCGCTCCTGCCGAGTAACACAACTATGGTTCCTGGAGGAGTGTCGTCATCTCCAATGTGCGGTATTGAGGAGCTACTCCGACAAGCAGATATCTTGCGGGGAAATAGCATTTCCTTTGGCAAGCTGCTGGCCGAGAGTGCTACAAACCTCAAGATTATTGCACTTGTAAGTTTTACTTTGCCTTTTGCATTTCATTATGAGTATCCCACTATAGCCCTCGAGAATGTAGACGGAAAACCATAGGTTTTGCATCTATATTCTCTAAGAGTGACTAAGTTAGAAAGAGCTCTCACTGTAGCCCCCAAGCATTTAGATGGAAGAAACTATTTCGACTAGATGCTGTAAGAGTAGCATACGCAGTGTTTATATTTGTAATACTGTAGCCCCCAAGCCTCTAGTTGTAACTGAATCAGTTTCAGCTAGATGCTTAAATAAAAGCTAAGCATTTTCCGAGTTAAAACTTTATAGTGTAGCCCCCAAGCTTAAAGAAGTAGCTCCGACTAGATGCTTAAAGAAAAGCTAAGCATATTGCTAAGTTAAAAAACTTTCGTTGTAGCCCCCGAGCGCCTAGATGGAGAGTTTCCGACTAGGTGCTCCAAGCAGACTAAACAAAAGTTTAACTTTTTTCCTTTGTTTCACAGAACGAGAATGCTCGGCGTGACATGGCCAACGACAAGTACCAGAAGGTGCGTGTAGATCTTGAAGCCAAAAAGGGTAAAACTGCCATCTCGAAGGAACAGATCATCAAAAACAAGAGTCTGTTTTCTTTTTTGCGCATTCCATCTTGGTTTTATGCCTTCCTTCTTCGAGTACTCACTGTGTTTTGTTTTCTCCAACTTGCAGAGCATGTCGCCAAGGCCAAGGATATTGTCGAGCAGTCCAAGCACATTCAGAAGCTGGATAGTGAGAACAAAATCCTTAAGAAGGAGAGGGAAGAGGTGCTGAAGATGCACAAGGATTCCATGAAAGCCCTGCAAGATTCCGCCTCCGCGGATATCAATCGCTTGAAGGAGTTTGCGATCTTAAAAGATCAGAAGCAAGCCGCTGATGAGCAAAACCATCACCACAGCGAGACGTTTAAGCTCCTCCAACAAGAGAAGGAATCCTTGGCGGACACCGTCTGGCAGGCTAAGGCCAGCATCTTTAGTAAGTGTCCTCCGCCTTGTATTTTTGTAGTCTGGATACTTAGAGTTTACTGAACTCAGGCGCTTCTTGTCGGAATTTTTAGCGCCTATGAGTTTAACCCGCTCGCCTCCTTCGGACAAGGAATCCATGGTTCTTGCCGGCAACTTCATCAACACCGCAATCACCCAAGCCAAGGAGATTGCTAAGCCCCTCCAGATATATATCAAGGCATCAGACTCCGTGACGAAGTACTCGGAGATTCTGTGCCGAGCCCCCGAGCGTGTTACAAGCTGGAATGCTTCATGTGCACGGGCTAGCGCGAGGATGGCGCTCTCAATGGTGAAGGCACACTACGAAGATGCCGACATCGATACGGTGACCTCTGGCATCCCCGACGTTGATAATGACGGCAAAGAGATTGATCACGAAGCCATCTTGTCATCACTCGCGGGTTATGACACCAGAGTCGCCGAGTTGGTGGATATCGACGTCTTCGTGCCCATGAACATCATCGACAGCGTCAACCAAGATTCCTCCGAGTCTCATCATAGTGCCGATGTTGAGGGTGATTCTCTGGCTGGGGACGATGCTGCTTCCAAATCTCCTGCGCCCAAAGAGTGAAAAACACTATGTAATATTTGTTTTGCCCATGGTATATGCGCGGAAAAAACTTGATGGTGTAACTTAAGGCAGACAACAATGGTTGTTATGTCCTGCTACTTAAGAATTTAGTTCCCAGCATGTATATATTTTTTAAGCAAGTGTTGGCTTATCCATTACTTTGGTTCTTATGATTGAATTTTCGTGAGTCGAAAGACTCGTTGTCGGAACCATGCGCTTAGGTGATGATGCCCAATGGCACCGTTAATAACCTGAGCACAAAATCGCCGACAATAAGTGCCAAAAGTCACTACTCCAGAATCCAGATAAAAACGACAAAGAACGTGTAGACCGGAAAACTTAAGCTAACGCCCATAGGCGGAATTGTCACAAGTGCAAACGCAAAGCTTGTGCATAAAGGTTTTATATGATCCAAAAATGAACACTAAAGGAGGTAAGAGACTCAGAAATATGAGTGAACCAAAGAGCTTTATTTCATTGATCATATAAGAGATACACAATTAGATAAAAATGCTAAGTGTAAAAAGGACGTAGCTGTGCTATGTTCCATGGCCGATCAAGCTCCGGGTAGTCATCATCTGGGTCACGTCGCTTATGCTTATGATCCTCGTTGGGTCTATCCTTTAGTTCACGATTGTCAACAAGGTAGTAAGACCCATTGAGCAGCGCCTTGCTTATGATGAACTGTCCTTCCCATGGCGGGGATAATTTGTGTGACTTCTTCTACTTAAGTCGGAGCACCAAATCACCCTCTTTAAACGAGCGATGCCGAACGCGGCGACTATGGTAGATGCGTAGCTTCTGCTGGTAGATGGCGGATCTTTGGCATGCCAAAACGCGCTCCTCCTCGAGAAGGTCCACATCCAGGCGTCTGGATTCTTCAGCGTCATCCTCGTCGTAGGCGGCAACTCTTGGTGCATCATGGAGGATGTCGGAAGGCAGGATAGCTTCTGCTCCATATACCATGAAGTAAGGAGTGTAGCCGGTAGATCTGTTGGGTGTAGTTCGTAAGCTCCACAGCACAGATGGCAATTCTTCCGCCCAGGCTCCAGCTGCTCTATGTAGCGGTGCCTCAAGACGTGGCTTGATTCCCTGGAGAATTAATCCATTGGCTCGCTCAACCTGACCGTTGGATTGTGGGTGTGCCACGGATGCAAGGTCAAGTCGGATGCCTTTCTCCCAGCAATATTCCTCCACTTCTCCGAGTGATAAATTGCTACCATTGTCGGTGATAATGCTATGTGGGAGACCAAATCTCACCACTAGATCCCGGACAAACCTGAGGGCAGTTGCCCCATCAAGCTTTCTAATGGGTTTAGCTTCTATCCATTTGGTGAATTTATCAACTGCTACAAGCAGATGTGTAAACCCACAAGGTGCCGTTTGTAACGGTCCTACCATGTCTAGCCCCCAGACCGCAAACGGCCAAGTTATTGGTATTGTTCGCAGTTCTTCAGTAGGAACATGTGGTTGTCGGGCATAATACTGGCACCCCATGCATGTCTCCACCAGCTTGTTGGCGTCCACCTTCGCGATTAGCCAGTAGAATCCTTGCTGGAAGGCTTTCGTGACCAATGATCGAGGAGCGGCGTCATGCCCGCAATCTCCGAGATGGATTTCGCGTAGGATTTCCATACCTTCCATCTGGGAAACACACTTTAGGTATACACTAGTAGTGCTCCTTTTGTAGAGTTTCCCATTGATTATGGTATAACCCTTTGCTCGTCGTACTATTTGCCGTCTTTCGACTTCATCGTCGGGCAAAGTTCCGTGTTCGAGGTATTCCATGAACGGTTTTGTCCAAGCCAGAGGGACCTTAGTCACCATGTTGACGAAAGAGTCAGCTCTATCCGGATTGTCGATGTCGGCTCCCTTCATGGATGGTGTGCGCAGGTGCTCGAGGAAAACTCCTGGCGGAATTTTCTTGCATACGACCTAGCTTAGACAATGATCAGCCGCCTCTTTTGTTCCCTAGGCACATACTTAACCTCGTAGCCAAGAAGCTCTTGGCTATCTCGCCCACTTCGTCTCGATATGCCGCCATCATAGGGTTCAGCGCATTCCGGTGCGACCACTGCTGGGCCACCAAGTCGGAATCTCCACAGCAAACTATGCGCTTGATGCCAATATCCTTGGCTACACGTAGTCCGTGAATGAGTGCTTCATACTCCGCCATGTTATTTGTAGCCTCGAAGTGGATCTGCAAAATGTAGTGTAGCTTGTCTCCTGTTGGCGACTGTAGCAATACACCAGCCCCCGAGCCGTTGAGAAGCTTTGATCCATCAAAGTGCATCACCCAGTACTCTGGTTCTGGAAACAGAGTAGCGTCTGGCATCTCTGTCCAGTCTGCAACAAAATCCACCAAGGCTTGTGACTTGGTAGCGTCGCGTCTCTTGTAGGTGATCTCGAAGGTGGCCAGTTCAATGCCCCACTTTGTGACCCTTCCTATAGCGTCGGTGTTATTGATGATGTCAGACAGTGGAGTCTTGCTAACTACTGTGATTGGGTGCTCCTGAAAGTAATGCCTCAGCTTCCGAGAAGCAAGGAATACTCCATAAGCTATCTTTTGGTAGTGCGGGTAACGCTGCTTGGACTCCGTCAAGACCTCCCTCACATAGTAAACTGGTCGTTGAACTCCATGCTCATAGCCTGATTCCTTCCGCTCTACCACGACGACGATGCTGATAACCCTGTTGGTTGCCGCCATGTAAATTAACAGGGGCTCTCCATGTTCGAGTGCTGCAAGGATGGGCGCTGAGGAAAGAATCTCCTTGAGCTGCTTCAATGCTGCATCTGCTTCGTCCGTCCATGTGAATTTGTCTGACTTCTTCAGCAACTTGTACAGCGGCAGAGCCTTCTCTCCAAGTCGGCTGACGAACCGACTAACTGCTGCAACACAACCTGTAAGTCGTTGAATGTCCTTTAGGCATGTCGGATGGTTTATGTTTAAGATGACCTTTATTTTATCTGGGTTGACCTCGATTCCACGCTGGGAAATGATGAAGCCCAACAATTTGCCGGCTGTAACCCCGAAGACGCACTTCTTAGGGTTAAGCATCATGTTGTATTTTCGGAGATTATCAAAGGTTTCTTTTAAGTCGGAGATTAAGTCGTTTGACTTTTTGGACATCACCGCGATATCGTCCACGTATGCGTGAATGTTCCGACTGATTTGGTCATGAAGGCAACGTTGAATTGTCCGCTGGTAGGTAGCACCTGCGTTTTTCAGCCCAAAGGGCATCGTGACATAGCAAAAAGTGCCGTATGGGGTAGTGAATGAAGTGGCCAATTGGTCCGACTTCCTCATCTTGATCTGGTGGTATCCTGAGTATGCATCGAGAAAACACAAAAGTTTCGAGCCAGCCGTCGAGTCAATGACTTGGTCAATGCGAGGCAAAGCAAACGGATCTTTGGGACATGCTTTGTTCAAGCCGGTGTAAGCAACGCACATTCTTAATTCATTGGTTCCCTTTTTGGGGACAAGTAAAGGATTGGCCACTCATTGGGTGTGAAGGACTTCTCGGATAAATCTAGCCTTAAGTAACCTAGCTATCTCTTTGCCAATGGCGCGTCTCTTCTCATCTCCAAAGCGTCGTAGAGGTTGTTTCACTGGTTTGGATTTTGGATCAATGTTTAAGCTGTGCTCGGCAAGTTCCCTAGGTACACCTTTCATGTCGGCAGGTTGCCAGGCAAAGATGTCCCTGTTCTCACGGAGGAACTCGACGAGCGCGCTTTCCTATTTGGGATCCAAGTTCGTCCCAATGGCGGTGACCTTGGAGGCATCGCCTACCACAAGTTCCACCGGCTTGGTCTCGATGGCAGCCTTGAACGCAGGAGCAGAGTCAGAGATTTGTTTCTTCAACACGGGCATCTCTGAGTCATCGACCTTGCTTTGGATCTCTTTGAATTCTTCGTTGTAGAGGACAACTTCTGCAATGGCTGCTTCGTTAATCTCAGAGTCCCTTGCCTTGGTAAAGCTTCCGGATACGGTGATGATGCCGTTTGGTCCGGGTATCTTGAGTTTGTTGTAGACGAAGCATGGCTTGGCCATGAATGTGTGGAATATGTCGCGACCGAATATGACGTGGTACACGCTCTTGAAGGGGACCACTTCGAACGTCATGCGCTCCTGGCGGTAGTTATTAACATCGCCAAAGGCTACCTAAAGTGTAATGCACCCAAGTGACCTAGCCTCCCGACCGGGAACTACGCCGTGGAAAATAGTGTTGGTCCGCCTTAGGTTTGCCTTCGTCAAGTTCATCTTTTTGCAGTGTATCCAGGTACATGATGTTGATGCTGCTTCCACTGTCCACCATACACTTGGTGAACTCCACGCCGTCAATCAAGGGGTTGATGACCATGGCGTATTGGTTCTCCGTGGGTATAAGGTGGTGGTCCGTCCTGTCCCAAGTTATTGGAACCTCCGACCAGCGTAGGTACTGAGGGACTGGGGGGAGAGTAGCCATCAGGATCCTCAGAGAGGTCTTCTGTTGTCGAACGGCGGGGGTGCCAAGCAAAGTGTGGTAGACTGGGGCCTTCTTCGCGAAGGGGTTCTTGCCCTTGTCGTCGCTCTTGGCGACGTGCTTGGGGTCAACGTCTTCGTCCATGTCACTTGAATCCTTGGACTCCTCCTCCTTCTTATTCCCCTTGCCCTTGTCGCGCGGTCTATTCTTCCGACTGCGCTTCTAGCCGGACTCCGGGTCTTCCTTGAGGTCGTTGACGAACTTGCAGTGTCAATTGGTATGGGTGGCTTTGCCGTTGACGTCAAGGTGTACGAGGCATGGCATATCACGGTACTCCTCGTAGGTTTGGGGAACGCGGAGCGGCGCCGAGGTGGTTTCACTTCCTCGTTGCTGCCCACGACCGGCTCCCCTTCCTCAGCCACGCTGTCCGCCCTCTCCTCGTCCTGCAAAAGTCATAGCGACCATGTCGGTAGATTGCTTTTCTTCTGGAGCAGTTTTCCGCTTTGTACTGCTGTTCCTCCGAGCTTGAGTTGGAACGGCCGTTGCCGGCAAGGAGCCACGAGCATCGTCATCGGCAGCTGCGAACTCACTAGCCAACTGAATCATCTGGTTCAGGTTAAGCTGGTGATTGTCCTGCAAGCGCTTCAGCTTATGTCGGAGCAACGTGCCCCTTTCCAACCCATCGATGAAGGCGGCCATGGCGGTCTGAGCGTGCACTCCTGCGCAGGAATTCTTCATGTCCAGCCAGCGGGAGAGGTAGGCGCGAGATGTCTCGTCTTTCTCTTGCACACACCACTGTAGATCGCCCACAATGCAGGGACGCTTGTATGTACCCTCAAAGTTCTTGGTGAATACTTCTTGCATGTCCAACCAGTTGTAGATAGATTTCTCTGGCAAGTCGTCGATCCATTGATGGGCCGTACCCGCCAACATTAATGGGAGGTACTTGACGACGATGTTGGGGTTGCCTCCGGCAATCTCCACTGCGTTGTCGTAGTCCTGCAACCATGTGGCTGGCTTGGCGGTGCCGTCATAGGTCTTGATAGTCTTGTCAATCCGAAAACCTTTGGGGTAAGTTGCGGACCGTATTGCAGGTCCAAAGCAATGTGGTCCCAGGTATGGTCCTTCCCGGGCCTCGTGGATCTTATTGATCCGCGAACGTGCATCGTATGGCTCCGGGTTCTTCTTCTTCTTGTCAATAGGGGATGGGCTGCGTGAATGACACGGGCCTCCTCCGCCATGGTGACTGCTTGGTGGTGACGGAGGCGGAGGTGGCGGTGGGTTAGCCTTCTTGTTGTTACCCTCCTGCGATGCCTCACGCCTGTCACGGTTGCTTGTCGGATGCGGAGGGTCATGGCGCGACCTGCTCTTATGTCCTTCGTTGTGCTTTTCGTCATGATGGGTCTGCTCCGTGTTGTCGCAGATGACGATGCCGCACTGCTTTGGTGGGGGCATATCCGTATGATGGTGAGCTTTGTAATCTTCGCGATGTCGAGGGGACCGGGGCGATGGCGATGCGCGATGAGGTCGGGCCTTTTCTTCGTGGTCGGAGGATATTGGGATATCATCCTTCCTGTTGCGTGCATACCTTCGTCTTCGTTCTGAGGAACCCGTCTGGGACCCGACATCAAGAGGAGATTTGTCCCTTGGCGGCTTGTACTGGCTAGACTGGCAGAGCGCTGGGTTAGGCTCAAGCCTTTGGGAGGTGGCCTTTTCCTGCTGCTTCACCGCCTTGGCCACTAGGTCGTAGACCTGTTCCACTGCCTCAGGCGATCTATCCTGCTCCAGAAGGGTCTTGGCGACGGCGAGGTTAAGGAGTGGGGTGGGCATCACCTGCTTGCCTTCACTGTCAATGTATGGCTTGGCTTGTGCCGGTTTCGAGGGAGCCCATCCTAGGTTGCGCCGTACACCAGGATCGTTGATGACGCGAGCCAGAGCTTTCTTAGCCTTCTGCTGCTGTAGCAGAGTCTTGTACTCGACCTCCATTGCTCTAGCTTTATCTATGGACTTCTGCGCGTTGAGCAGATCTTGATCTAGCTTAGCGCCTTGCTCCACGATGGCTTGCGCTTCTTCCAGCAGCTGCTGGCGTTTCTCATCAAGCTGGGTCACGTTCCGGATATGAGCAACGGTCAGTGGCTCGACGAGGAGATTGCCGTACATCACTCTATCAGCTGGAGTAACCTGGGCTGCTGCAGACGTAGATGCCGGAGGCGGCAAGTTTGCAGTGTTGTTGTTACTCGGGCCGGTGCTGGGTTCCTGCGGCTGCTGCACTGGGTTGGGCGGAGGAGGCATGTCTTTTGCACGATCATCGTCAGCAGCAATAAGTGGCCCCTTCCCCTTTTCTAGTGCCATATGCGGAGCTCGTCCGGGTTGATCTTCATCCATCGCCGTCCCAATGGTGACGAACACCCCTTGGGACCCGACAACGTTGTTGGCCTGTTCGTCGCGCGAGTACTCCTCCTCCATATCCTGCATAGCGGAGTCTAGCTCTTCTAGGCTGAAGTGTATCTCCTCTGAATCTGCACTAAAATCAGCATAAAGCGCGTCAATGACAGAGTCGGAGGGTGCCAGGACTTCCTCGATGACGGGTGGTGGAGGAGCAACGGGCTCGACGATGACTGGAGGTGGTGGTGCTGCTGCGACGATGGCGGCCGGAGGCGATGGTGGCGGTGGCTGAATCGGAGGGGCTCCGTCAATGAGGCCAAGCGCTGTCTGAGCTGCCGCTTCGGCCTCCGCGTAGTTGTTGACGGTGCTCACCATCTCTTTGAGGGTGAGACGTCATGTTGCCTGCTGCCTTCTTAAAGAATGTCGGAGAAGCGTGCCAAGGTCCAGTCCTTCCACGAAGTGATACAGAGCGTTATCATCGGGGTAGTGGGCTAGGTCAGCTCGTATGCGGAGACACTTGGCCAGGTAATCGCAGGGGTTTTCGCCCTCTCTCTGAATGCAGCGCGCCAGATCGAAGATGGTAACCACGCCGACGAACTTCGATCTCTGCTGCGCAGACGCACGGACTAAGCCGCCGGATTTGCAGTGATCTTCTACCTTTATATCCTGCATAGGGGCGGTTTGGGTGGGCCTTGAATTTTTCTGATCTTTGCCGGCAAGCTCCGAAGAGAGATCCTATATCGATCCTTCCGTGAACGTATCCTGCCCGTGGGCGGTCCGTGCGGGTCTTGATGCTCCTCCGACTCCCAGGGAACTAGTGCTCGAGTCGGTTTCGCCGATGAAGAGGTGGATGTCTCCGATAGGAACGATCGAACACCACGTAGGGTTCGTATTTGCCGGGATCCAGAACTCGTCGGGAGGGACGATTGGAACGTTGCCGGAGAATAGAACACAACCGATGGCTACGGTTTCGCCGATTCCCGCGAAGATCTTGGTCCTCGCCCGCTGAAGAGCCTAAAGTGCCTCTTGCCCCACGGTGGGCGCCAACTGTAGTGGTATTGCCGACGAGTACGCCATGGAGGGGTCCTCACAGTGCGTGTTTAGAGACGTGGGGTAAGGAGGACGGTTGACGGGTACGAGGTAACACAGCTTACCCAGGTTCAGATCCCACAATGGCGGTGGAATCCTACTCCTGCTATAAATCACTATAAGGGCAATACGCCGAGTTATAGAGATAGGTTCGCTGTGCGAGGTTGTCTGAATCGATGATATGATCGTCTGAAGTTGTGCCCTAAAGGCTCCCATAGGCCCGACTTATATAGTCGCCAGGTCCTAGGGTTACAGGGAAAAGTCCTAGCCGGACAGGTTACAGAGTCCTACACCATCTATTACTAGTCTTGTGTATCTTGCACTCCAAGGCTCTGGGTACGCTGGTGACTCCACCGTAGCCTTCCTTTATCCGGCATGGGCCTCCCTTCTGGATCCACCTAACTAGGCCGCCCAGCAGGCCATAGGCCATGATACCGACTATGGGCCACCCGGGTTAGTCGGATAAGAGACATGCTATAAGGATACCCATATAGCATATCCCCAACAGAAAGGCACCCAGGTATCAAGACAAAATGATTGGCTTCTTTATTTGGTAGATTATGTGTACAACCATGTTCCAGTAATGAAATGGGCGATTGACTGGACTTAGTAGGTTGTGGCAACTCGAACCCACGTAGCCAGAGATGTAGAATTTTGGTAGGTTGGTATGGTGTGTGTCGGGTTTGGGGAGCTACTTCCCGAATGGTCCCTTCTTGGACTTCTCCCTATCATCACCCAATATGAGAGTGGTGGTACGAGCTGGGATGGCCAAGTCACATGGGTAAAGTGTACTAACCCCTGCAGGGTGTGTAATCGAATCGATTAGCCGTGTCCCCGGTTATAGACATATGAGTTGCTTGATATTGATTTCATGACATATTTCTCGCTCATTCTAATTTCCTAATTGCTTTAATGTTGATGGGTTAACTTAATTGGGATCTTTTCAAAGAAAATCAAAAATTGATTATGAAAGTAGGATAAAGATATTTGCAAATGCAAGCTAGCCACAGCTCCACTTGCCAAATAAGCATGTAGATGCTAGTATTATTGTCTCCTTACTTAGCTCTACTTGCCATACATTCCATGTATTGACCCTTCGGGGATGCTATGTTTTATGTTGCAGGTTATTATTCCGATTATGAGTGATAGAATAGGTCGCGATACTTCACTCAATAGTTGTTTGACTGTGGCACAATTGAAGATGGAGCCTATCTATTGTTTATGCTTCCATATGCTACTTAATATTTGATCTATCCTTGAGCTAAGCATTATTGTAATAATTGCAAATTCTGGATCAATTCGTTACATATGATGCACTTTTAAATTCTTTGATATTTATCTGTACTATGTGTGCTAGTGAACCGATCCAGGGATTGGCACTATACACATGAACTCAGCCTTATCAGGCGAGGGTTACAGGATGGTATCAGAGCTGTGCGTTGACTGTAGGATCTTGACCTAGCAATGGAATAGGAAAGCCAGATGCAAATTATAAACCCTATTTTATTCTATCTATTCTCTTCTTACACTTATTTCTAGTATTTTCTTATCATTTCAATTCTCATACTTTTCTCTTTTGGAATATAGAAGAAAGGCTCTCTCTAGCAATGAACTCATAATTTTGTACTTATTAGATTCTTGTAATCCATCTCTCTTTTCTAATCTCATCTTGTTCAAACTTGTAGATGAACACTCGTGTAAAATTAAATATAGTTAGATGATGTCCATCATATAGTTATGATATGATTTCATTTAGATATATCAATCGATCATTGCAAGAACTTGTGTGGTAATTGTTTTATTATGTTTAGGTTGTGCTATTTGATACCTTAAAGTTTCAGAATATTTTTGAAATATTTCCTATTGTATTAATGAACGTTTTGGTTAGAAATTCGTGATATTTTCGCTGCAGTTTTCTGCTGAACCCGCAGTACTATACGATTTTTCATGTTTTTGGGTAAATGGGAAAAATCTGAAAAATAGGGTTTGGTGCGAAACTTCCTGTACTATATGTAAAATAATTGGCTAAAATTCCTGATGAGTTTAAGGTGCCCGGAAAAAATCGTGAACACTGCTGCAGTTTTATGACAGATTCTGTCCATTGCTTTTATGATTGTAGGTTCACCCCCAAACAAATATTAGTCAATGGAAAACTATTTTGTGGATAGTATGCCACAAACAAAACTTCTAGAACATAAACAAAACTATTTTGAATTGAGTGTTGTTTGTGTGCTAATTGCCTGTTCCATATAGTTATGGGTAGTATTACTTCTCTACTCTTTCTATCTATATCTCGTCTATGCTATACCAATAGATACTCTTTATCGCCAACCCCTGAAATTGGAACACATAGTTTTCCTACTAGCTTAACTATATTGGATTCACAATATTTAGATGTAATAGTAGGCATAGAATGGATGGTTAAATAAGAAGCTCGGATAGTTGGTGCACAACTAGATACTACACTCACAATCCTAGAGGGAGGAAAAACAAGATATAGTTTATCAACTAGCTCTAGAGATGCCAAGTTCAATTTTCTTAAGGGGGTAAGCCTCGACAACAACACCCATACCCTTTCTATCCATTCCGAATCTCAGGACGAGATTCATTTTAAGGGGGTTAGTCTATTACATTCCAAGATTTTAGGAAATTGGGACTAATTTTTTTTTGCATTTTCATTGCATTGACATGTCATTTTGCAATCATGGAAAAAAATTCAAATGCAAAACACTAATTGGATCACTAAAAGATTCCTACAAAGGATTATACACGGATTTACAAAATAACTATCTATAAATAGTTAAATTAATAAAAAGGATCCTAAAATGATCTATAGTATTTTAGAAAAAAATGACAACAAATTTGAACTTATTTAGAATTTATATGCAAAAGATATGATAAAAACAAGAAATTAATAACAAGGCATATAGGACAAAATAAATATTTATTAGATGGCATCATAGTATGGACAAAAAATAGGACACTTAATATCCTACCGTGTTAATGGTGAATTTACAAAATTTAGAAACTTGTTTGGATCAAATTGGAGCCCTATAACTAAATCTACAAAAGTAATAGGAAATAGATAAAGAATAAAACAATAAAGAAAAAAACCAAAACCAAACCAACTTACCCGCAGCGGCCCAGCCAGCCTACCTTCCAAATCGCCTACCTGCCGCCTACCACGCATGCGCGCAGCGCAAGTCAGCAGCCGCATCGCCCAGCAGTGGCCCAGGGCGAGAGACCGTTGCGGCCCACCCGGAGTAGCCCTTCTGCCCTTTTTTTCCTCTCCTTGTCGGTGACGCCAGGGTCCCACCCCGCTGTCTCCTCCTCGCGACGAAGCTCGCCCCTCGAGTTTTTCTTGATCCCGAGCATGGTTTCCACTTGATCCGTTCGGATTTCTGCCCCCTCTCGCACCCGAGACCCCTCCATTTATATCTCCCGTGTCCCCTCGTGCCAGTTTCTCACAAAAAAATCTACCCTAGCTCCGCCCCGGTGCTCGCTTGATCTCGCCGCCATATGCCGCCACCGAAGCTCCCAGATCAAACTCGATACAGGAGGGTACTGAGCACCCCGCTGCCTATTTCTCCCCTTATCCTCTTCCCCGTATTCAAATCTGTCGCCTCAAGCTGTTTTCCCCGTCACAAGACCACCGGAGAAGCCGCAATTGCTCGCCAGAGCACCACCGGAGTCGAGGACGTCCAGCTGCGCCCCGCCATTGTTCTAGGAAGCGAGCGGCAACGTAGATCACGCCTGCGAACTCCCCTTGATATCCTCTACGACTTGGATGACCTAGCCGTTGCCAGGAGCCTCCGGAACACCGCCGCCATCACCGTCCGAGCCGCTCCACCGCCGCCAGCCACCGGTCATCGGCAAGGTGAGAAAGATCCTACTCGAGTCCGTTGGATCGGCAACCGACACCCACGATTAGAACACTTGCCGAAGAGGTACCTGCCAGTGAGGAGACGCCACCTGTCCTTCGCGTCAGCGCGCGTCATCGTTGACCTTTCCTAGAAAACAGAAAAAAGGATTAAAGTTGCAAAAAATTGTATAAACTTGCAAAAAACATATAAAAAGATTCGTAGATCCAAAAATAGCAAATAATATATCAATGGATTCAGAAAAATGAGTATAACATTAATATCTAATTGAATATAACTTTTAAAGTATGTATTTACTGTAATAAGTTAAATAGTTTAAATGGCCTTTTAGAGTATCAAATTCCTAATAAATTATTTAGAGGTCAGAAAAATATGAATAATATGTCAAAAGAAAGCTACTCTAATATGGATTAATAATCACATATTATACCAAGTCTTTGTAGTACATATTCACCATAATAGTGTAATTAGTTTTAATGGCTCTATAAATCATTAAATTCATAGTAAATTATTTGCATATCGCAAAAAATATAAATAATATACTGATGGAAAGTTAGTTCCAAGTAGATCGTCAATATACAATTGGTTCAGCAAATAATCTAAGGTTTTTCTATAAATATTTAAACAAGTTAATACCCTTTTTGGAGTAATAAATTCATAAGAAAATAAATAACGTTTATAAAATTGTAAATAATATGTCCCTGGAATCACAATCCCGTGTAGATTACAAATATGATTTTAGTTTGATTTGTAGGAAAAATAAACTATATAGATGGTTTAAAACCCCTTAAATACTATTTAAATCATAAGAAAAGATCTATAACTCTGATTAGGGTGAATCCAATTTCTACTAGTTTGTATTAATGTCATCTATCCAGTACACTTTAGATCCAAATTTAATTCGACAATTAGAAAAGGCGTTACAACAGAACTATTAAAACTCCTACATTAGTAAGTATTTATTAATACCAAATACTCCATTGCATTAGTTGATCTCCTGCATGCGTCATATACTTCATTAATGTTTAGAGAACTAAATACAACTATTGTGACTTATTAAAATTGTCATGCATGCATTTGTGCATTTGTTTATGATTATATGGTTGTTTATATTGGATGCAATTGTTTGATTGATAGATTGTGGAGAGTGCAGCGTGTGTGATTGCTACGAGTGCCTCAACGACTTCAATTACAACCAAGGAAAGTACATGCTAATTATTCATAATCATCGTCCTATTATTTTTAATGCATTGTGGTGTATTTTGTAGATGCATGAATATGAACTACTATCGCTATGCTATGCCCTATTACGTGGTAGATATTTCTTGTAGTTGAGCCACCGTTGGTAGATGTGCTTAGCCGTGCTATGATGAATGAGGGCTAGCTTACATCACCGAAAGTTGTTTCTAAAAGTGATGGTTTGCAAAACTAAAAAACAACTTAATCAATGAACCTCCTAGGTGTGATGGGATTGATAATTATTGGTGGTATCATTGCGGAAAGGCACCCAGGTATCAAGAGAAAATGATTGGCTTCTTTATTTGGTAGCTTATGTGTACAACCATGTTCCAATAATGAAATGGGCGATTGGCTGGACTTAGTAGGTTGTGGCAACTCGAACCCACGTAGCCAGAGATGTAGAATATTGGTAGGTTGGTATGGTGTGTGTCGGGTTTGGGGAGCTACTTTCCGAATGGTCCCTTCTTGGACTTCGCCCTATCATCACCCAATATGAGAGTGGTGGTACGAGCTGGGCTGGCCAAGTCACATGGGTAAAGTGTACAAACCCCTGTAGGGTGTGTAATCTAATTGATTAGCTGTGTCCCCGGTTATGGACATCTCAGTTGCTTGATATTGAGTTCATGACATGTTTCTAGCTTATTCTAATTTCCTAATTGCTTTAATGTTGATGGGTTAACTTAATTGGCATCTTTTCAAAGAAAATCAAAAACTGATTATGAAAGTAGGACAAAGATATTTGCAAATGCAAGCTAGCCACAGCTCCACTTGACAAATAAGCATGTAGATGCTAGGATTATTGTCTCCTTACTTAGGTCTACTTGCCATACATTCCATGTATTGACCCTTCGGGGATGCTATGTTTTATGTTACATGTTATTATTCCGACTATGAGTGATAGAATAGGTCACGATACTCCACTCAATAGTTGTTCGACTGTGGCACAATTGAAGATGGAGCCTATCTATTGTTTATGCTTCCGTATGCTACTTAATTTTTGATCTATCCTTGAGCCTATCTATTGTCACATCCCAAGATTTTGAAAATTGGGACTAGAAAGAAAATGCATTTGCATGTCATTCATAAGCATTGCATTGCATTCATGAAAAATTGGATTGCAAAACACTATATTCAAACCCTATTTTAAATTACTAAGATGCACCTACAAAGGAATATGCAAGGATTTAAAAGTCCACTATTTGAAAACTAGTGGAAATGATGCAAAAAATGATCTTAGATTGATCCCCTGAATTTTAGAAAAATTTAGGAACTGGTTTGACCTCATTTGGAGGTCATATAAAAAAGCTATAAAATAAATAGTGAAAACAGTAAAAGAAAGGAATAAAACAACAAAAGAAAAACCTAGCCTACCGTGAGCCACAGCCCAGCCCGACCTGCACCCGCCTACCTACACGCTGAAGGCCTGGCGCATAAGCAACCGACCCACCTAAGCGCAGCCCACCGGCCGCCATAGCTCTTCCTCCCCTGTCATGCTGACGTGTGGGGCCCGCTTCCCTCCTTCAACCTCGCGACGGACACCGCATCCCTCACGCCTTTGCTCGATCCGAACTAAACTCCCCCGGGAAAATCTCCGAATCCACCGCAATCCGTTCTCCCCTGCATCCGATTTTCCCCCTCCTATATAACCTCGACCTCCGTTGTTTGTTCCCCTCTCCCAAACCCTAACTCCACGCCACCAGGATGCATAGATTTGTCACCGAAGTTTCACTGCCGCCACCGCCTCGGAAGCTCGCAGTGGAGGTTGACCCCGACGCCACCGACCACCCCGAGCCCCCCTTTCACCTCTAATCTCTTTCCCGTGAACCTCCGATTCGCCCTAACCAGTCCCCCTTCCTTGTAGTGCACCGGGGCAACTCTGATTGCTCGCCGGAGCCCTGAAGTCGCCCGCCACCTTTAGTTGCTCGATGTCGTTGCTAGAGGAAACGAGACACCACGTCGAGACCGCCAGGAAGCCTGCCATCCTCGCCCGCATCCCGTAGACCACTTCCTCCACGCCAAAGAAGGCCGAAGTTGCCGCCACCGTCACCACCGAGCGCTACCGCCGCCGCCGACCACCGTCGACCCACCCAGCTCAGAAGCTTTCCACCAGGACCGTTGGATCCTCGCTGAATGATGTGATTAGAAGAAACGGCGAAGAGGTACAGCCACTCGAGATCGGCGTGTGGCAAGAGTTAGCGTGCAGCGTCACCGCAACGTCAGCGTACATGTCAGCGCCAGGTCAGCTCCTGCGCCCAGTCAGCGAAGAATATTCCCAGGGAATATTCCCTGTGAATTTGAAATTGAATTAAAATTGCAGAAAATTGTATAAACCTGTAAAATTCATAATAAAATATTGGTAGGTCCAAAAATAGCATATAATATATCAATAGATTCATAAAATTGAGTAGATTATTAATATCAAGTTGGATCTAACTTTTATAGTACATGTTTACTGTAATAATTTAATTAGTTTTAATGGTCTTTTAGGCTAATAAATTCATAGTAAAATATCTACTGGTCCAAAAATCACAAATAATATACCGGTGGAAAGCTGGTTCCATGTAGATCATCAATATGAAAATGGTTCAGGCAAATACTATAAGGTTACGCAGAAATTAAATAAATAGATTAATGGCTTATTTAGAGTATTAAAATCATAGTAATTCGAGTGCTGCTTAGAAAATTACAAATAATATGTTCCTGGAATCACAATTCCATGGAGACTACAGATATAATTTTAGTTTGATTTTTAGGCACCAGAAACTATATGAATCATTTAAAACCCATTAAAAACTATTTAAATCATTCAAAAAGATCTATAACTCTGATTAGGGTGAATCCAATGCCTACTGGTTCGCATTTATGTCCTCTATCCAGTAAACCCCAGAAACAAATTTAATTCGATAGTTAGAACAGGCGTTACAACAGAACTATTAAAAACCATATATTGGCAAGTAATTATTAATAACAAATACTCCATTGCACTAATTGGTCTCTTGCATGCATCATATACTTCAGTATTGTTTAGAGAACTAAATACAACCATTGTGACTTATTCAACTTGTCATGCATGCATTTGTGCATTTGTTTATGATTGTATGGTTGTTTATGTTGTATGCAATTGTTTGATCGATAGATTGCGAGGAGTGCAATGTTTGAGATTGCAACGAGTGTTTGAACGACTCCAACAACTATCAAGGAAAGTATATGCTAATTGTTCATAATTGTTGTACTACTCTTTTCAATCCATTGTCGTGTATTTCATAGATGTATGTGTAGGAAAGTACTATCGCTATGCTATATCCTATTATGTGGTAGGGTTTTCCTGTAGATGAGCCACCGTTGGTAGATGTGCTTAGCCATGCTATGATGAACGAGGGCTGGGTTACATCACTGAAAGTTGTTTCTAAATGTGTTTGTTTGCGAAAACTAAAAACAACTTAATCAATGAATCTCCTGAGTGTGATGGGATTGATAATTTTTGGTAGTATCATTGCGGAAAGGCACCCAGGCATGAAGAGAAAATGATTGGCTTCTTTATTTTGTAGCTTACGTGTACAACCATGTGCCAATAATGGAATGGGTGGTTGGTTGGACCCAGTAGGTTGTGATAACTCGAACCCACGTATCCAGAGATGTAGAATTTTGGTAGGTTGGACCGGTGCGTGTCGGGTTTGGGGAGCTACTTCCCGAACGGTCCCTTCTTGGACTTCTCCCTATCATCACCCAACATGATAGTGGTGGTACGAGCTGGGCTGGCCAAGTCACATGGGTAAAGTGTACTAACCCCTGCATGGTGTATAAAGTAATCGATTAGTTGTGTCCCCGGTTATGGACATCAGGGTTGCTTGATATTGAGTTCATGACATGTTTCTTGCTCATTCTAATTTCCTAATTGCTTTAATGTTGATGGGTTTACTTAATTGGAATATTTTCAAAGAAAATCAAAAATTGTTTATGAAAGTAGGACAAAGGTATTTACAAATGCAAGCTAGCCACAGCTCCACTTGCCAAATAAGCATATAGATGCTAGGATTATTATCTCCTTTAATAGCCCTACTTGCCATACATTCCAAGTATTGACCCTTCGGGGATGCTACATTTTATGTTGTAGGTTATTATTCCAATTTCGAGTGAACAAATAGGTCGCGATACTCCACTCAACAGTTGTTCGCCTGTGGCACAATTGAAGATGGAGCCTATCAATTGTTTATGCTTCCGTATGCTACTTGATATTGAGCTAGCCTTGAGCTAAGCACTATTGTAATAATTGCAAATTCTGGATCAATTCGTTATTTATGATGCACTGTTAAATTCTTTGGTATTCATATGTACTGTGTGTGCTAGTGAACCGATCCAGGGATTGGCACTATACACATGAACTCAGCCTTATCAGGCGAGGGTGTTACAGGTTATTATTCCGATTATGAGTGATCAAATAGGGCACGATACTATACTCAACAGTTGTTCGCCTGTGGCACAATTGAAGATGGATCCTATCATTTGTTTATGCTTTCGTATGCTACTTGATATTTGAGCTAGCCTTGAGCTAAGCATTATTGTAATAATTGCAAATTCTGGATCAATTCGTTACATATGATGAACTGTTAAATTCTTTGGTATTCATCTGTACTATGTGTGCTAGTGAACCGATCCAAGGATTGGCACTATACACATGAACTCAGCCTTATCAGACGAGGGTGTTATAGAATTGATCAATCGAACAGAGTGTTTCCTAGAATTTCAGCAAATATAAAATAGCTAGGTTATTTCAATAAATATATATATATGGAAGCAATAGTATATTGTGGAATGTAAGAGACATTGGGTGACTCAAAATTTGCGATGAGCTAAACAATTGACATGCATTTACTTTTGTAGATAAGAATGAACGAGACAGAAATTATAATGACATGATGCGAGAATTTGCAGAGCAGGAACATAAACCACGAATGAACTACATAGTAGAGGATTAGTTATGTCGTTGTTTAGGATGAACCAGCACCAGATTAGAAATATAATGGCGTCTCTTGAGAACCTGTAGAAGAGGACAAACAAGCATTAGACAAGTGTGCCTACAATGAAATGAGCAATCAATCAGAGTGTTTCTTAGAATTTTAACAAATATAAGCTGGCCAGGTCATTTTAACAAATATATATGGAAGCATCATTTATCCTGGAATGCAAGAGACGTTGGCTGAACTAGAATTTGCGGTGAGCTACACAATGGGCATACAGTTACTTTTGTAGCTAAGAACCTCATAGAAATTATAAAGGAATCGTAAGATAAATTGTAGAGCAAGAATGCAAACTACGAATGAACTATATATACAATAGAGGATAGCTATGTCGAATCTTAGGAGGAACCATTAGACTTGAAATATAATGATATTGCTTGTGAACCTGTAGAACAGGACAAGCAAGCATTACACAAGTGTGCCTACAAATGAATTGAGCAATCAAACAGAGTGTTTCCTAGAATTTCATCAAATATAAACTAGCTAGGTCATTTCAACAAACATATACGAAAGCATGATGGATGTGAAATATAGCCCTCTACGTCCGCATTTAAACTGGATACTATTCATATATTTGATGAAATATCTCTCTATTTCCTGCCACTAATGCATAATGATCAAAGGGGTATGCAATCCTTTCTTGATATTTTTGCCTACACAGATAATGACGTATTATTATGGGAATCACTACATAAATGCCAAAGATACGAGATTTCCAACACGTCAAAGAAACCAGGATCCGTGAGGAGACAACTGTAACTTTAACGACCAACTATAGGGCCCACCGCCGTATAGGTGCCGCCGTATAGTTTGCACCGACTTCCTTAGGTCAAACAAAACAACTTTCGTGAAGGGACCCCAATATAAAGAGGCTCCAGGCAACGAGAAACAATCCCCCTACTCCACAACATCACTTCTTTCATCCTCAACTCTCCCTGCCACCACGCCGAAGGAATAGATCTAGATCTAAACCTCTAAACCCTTCTCCACCACCATAGCCATCTTCCACCACTTGTAATAGTAGATCTCATCTCCAATTGACGTAATTGTAAGACTATTTGTTATCAACTCTATGATCTCTATTATAATGTTTATGATTGTCGATTTCATCTCAATGTGTGAGTAATTCTCCTTTGGCTAAGGGTTCGGCCTAGCCATGTGGCTTTTGTGCATGTTATTTATCATAGATGGGATCATGTATTAGTTTATATGACTTGATTATAGTACCCTCTCTTGCCTCAATCTAAGGACTTGTCAGGTACCCAAGACCCCGAGGATTGATCCAGGTAAAGGGAGTGTGAGTAACGACTGATCTGCAGGATAGTAACCCTAGTGACAGAAAGGGTAGTACGGTTGTATGTGAGGAACTTACTTGGGATTAACAGTAACATCACTATGCATATCATTAGTTCTCTTTCTTCCATGGATGAGACTAGTAGGTTGTTGCCATAAGTAGTTGCGGAGGCGATAACATTTATGGATGCGCTGCCCACATATAATTATCTTGCTCTAACAATTAGATGAGTACTTTATTATTATCTATTATTCCCATTAGATGTTTTGCATAGATAATGGTGAAAACTGAAGACCCTAGGCCCTCTCTCTCTCCATCATCAACAACAACAAGATCGCAAACTCTTGGTCCGGTTAAAATGCAATAGGAATTCTAAAACTCTCAAAGGTCTGTTTAAGTAATATTACTCTGCTTTCTGCTTCCTAAGGATTCGATAAACCTAAGTCTACTAGGGAAAAAGAGCTATACTACATCGTAATACGGATCGAAGGCATCAACCCTTTTTCTGGCGCCGTTGCCGGGGAAGCAATAGCTACCTTGGTGAGGTTAGTAGGAACCTTGCTAGTTTTAATTCTCATTTTTTATTTTTGTTAGTTTGCTTTCAGTTTTTATTTGAAAAACCAAAAAAAATAGTTAGAATTTTAAATTCTTGCTTTATCACCATTAGTACTTGTTTAAGAAAATACAAAATCACAGAAAGTATGGCTGAAAAGAAGCTTGGGGAGTTTGCAACTCCTAACAATGATTATTTGCGTACTTCTATTACTCAGCCAGCAATTGCTGCTGAAGATTATGAAATTAAGCCCCACTAATTAAGTTTGGCTCAACAGAATCAATTTGGAGGCTCTAATGTAGAAGATGCAGGTATGCATTTAAATACTTTCACTGAAATATGTGATGTGATGCGCATTAAGGATGTTGACCCTGATGCGGTCAAGTTGCGCTTATTTCCTTTCTCTCTTAGATAAAGAGCAAAAGAATGGTTGCTATATTTGCCTAGAAATACTATTGCATCATGGGTGGAATGTACTTCATTATTTATGACTGATTCTTTCCACATGCAAAGACTATGCAACTCAGATCTAATACTACTAGTTTTAAACAGGAAGAGCGTGAGCCACTAGCGCTTGCATGTGAGAGAATGAAAGAATGCATGAGAAACTGTCGCAGACATGGGATGGAAGATTGGTTAATTCTCCATTTATGTTATAATTCTCTTAACACTGTTTCTATGTCTATGCTAGATACTGCATCTGGAGGAACATTTATAGGCAAGCAAATTACCAAAGCAAAGCAGATGCTAGACAATATGCAAGACAACCATGCCCAATGGCATGTGGACAGATCAAATACAAAGAAGGTGAACTCCTTCACACCTCAAGAGAATGAAGAACTCAATGCTAAGTTGGATGAGCTTATATTAGCCGTTAAAGGTAAGGAAACCCCGGTAAGAACTACTCCCGAACCAAATATTGAATAAGTAGACTTCATAGCTCGTAATGATTATAACCCTGCTTGGAAGAAGAATTAGAATCCAAACTTTCAAAAACAATATTTTAGTCCAGCAGGCAGCTCTAATAATAATATGGCATCAAGCAATACTAGTCTCCAAGAAACTCTTAAAGCTTTTATGGACTCACAAAATGAGAAAAACAATATTCTAGTCAAAATTACGGAGAATCATGATGCTATGCTTGGTAAATTATCTAACCAAGCTGTCAGTTTGGAATGATTTGCAGGCCCTTTAAGAAAGAACAAGGACTGTTGAGGCACAACTATGTAAGATAACCGAGAGTCAAACTCTCATTCTAGCAAAATTTGTAGGTAAAGCTGAGCCCAACCCAGTTGAAGAGCTCAAGATGATCAGAATCCAAAGGGAGGAGCCCGAAGAACTTGATTACAACAATGCTCCTTCACCAAACTACATTTTTGAAGATCTTGTAAAAAGGATCAATGTCAAGATTCCGGTAAGTGAAGGAACTGAAGAAACCATGTATCAACACTGCGTTAGTAAGGTAGCAATAAAGGTACGTGATCTTGAAGAAGAATATAAGAAAATTGCTGAAAAATTGCCTGTTAATCTAGATGATATATTTGAGCCTACCATTAAGATTAAAATTGGGACTAATGAAATAGCTGCACTGTGTGATCTAGGTGCAAGTGTTTCAACAATTCCAAAGCGTCTTTTTAACAAGTTAAATCTTGGCTCTTTTGAAATCACCGAACTAAAATTACATCTAACAGATTATAATTATAAACAAGTAATAGGCATAAAGGAAAATACTCTAGTTTACATTAAAGACTGTCCTGCTCTTATTGATTTTGTTATTGTTGACATGCCTGAAGATGCTACTTCCCCAATTATATTAGTCCGTCCTTTTTTAAGAACTATTAAGGCTATGATCAATTTGCATGAAAGGAACGTGAAGCTTCAATTGCCTTCGCGGGATCATTTTGTTATTCATTTCCTTAGGAAAAAGAAAGCCAAGCAAGATGATAAGGAGGCCATCACTTTGAAGGCCAATTACTTCGGAGTGGGTGTTCCACTCATACGGCCTAAGTGAGCAATATCAAGGTCAAGCTATTGACCATACAAGAGCGCTGCATGGGAGGCAACCCATACGAAATAAATGTTTGTGTTAAGTTTTTAAGTTTTAGTTTAAGTTTTATATATATATAGAGTGCTAGGAAACTGCAGTGAGAGGACAGAGGAGCTTGAGATTTTTAGGAGAACCGGCGGGAAAAACTGCACGAATAGGGACAATAGAGATAAACATCTTATATTTACTAATTAGAGGCACCATATGAGCTCCCACGTTAATCCTAGAAAACTTAGCTAATTATATCCTTCGATATGCAGGTGAGGCATCTACATCCGTTAGATAAAAAATGGTAGTCCTGGCAAAGTATCCCATGTGAACTCCCTTTTACCGAGCTTTTCAATCGCTGGCAGCTGATAAAACAACTCGCAGCCCTAGAAGATCTCCTCCTCCCCGACCTCGCCTCCCTATGTGCCCTCTTAATGTCGTCTTGAGGGACAAATTCTGCGGAAGCAACATCTTCATTAAGGTTGCCGAGTGGAGGAACTAATGGACCGGCGGCATGGAATCTCACATGTCATGTCAATCTCATGTCCCTACTTCGCAGTCGCAGGCATGTAAAGCCATGTCGTTAGGAAAACCTCCTCTGTTTAATTTTTTTCTGTTTATTGTCTGTTGTCAAAGGCATAGAAGGCCCAGATTGGGTGGACTCCATCGCCTCCGGCCGTCCGGTGGCAAGATTTGAGTAAGTTTCATCCTCTCGGATGTATCGATTATTAAGCTCCAGCGTGCCAGTTCACTATATAAATAAATTATCTTCCATCGTATCATACATTCGATGTTAAAGATAGGAAGATCACAGAGCATCCATCCCGATGCATGAATGCACGCACCGAGTTATTTGTTGTCAAACAACCTGAAATACCTCATAGGATAATGCATCGCCATACCCACCATCATTAGTATTTCTGCTCTTCTCTAAGTTCACAACAAAGGGCAGCTTGGCTGTGCAAACCAATTTAGTAAGTTCTTTTAGAAACCACAGAACCTCAGCTGGCCTAATACCACAACACTTGCGGTTTGTTTTGTTAGGAATAGACAAAGTTGTATTTCTCTGGGGCCAAATACCACAATATATAGTACATGTACAGGTGCAAATATGTAGGAAGCCCCCTAACATTTGGGAAAACTATAATATACAAATATATACATCTAACACCCCCCCTTAAACTCATGGTGGATCCACAACACTGAATTTGGAGAGTAAGAAATCATGCTGCGCTCTGATCTGTGCTTTCGTAAAGAAAGCTGCCAACTGTAAATCTGAAGGCACGTACTGAAGCGCAACAACCTAAGCCTGCACCTGAGCACGTGTATAGAAAATATCAACACCAATATGCTTGGTAAGCTCATGCTTGACCAGATCACATGCAACACTAATAGCACCTGTACTGTCAGACAAAACCTGAGTGGATGTGTTAATAGAGACCCCAAAATCCGCAAGTAACCATCGTAACCAGGTCACCTCAGCAGTCAACAAGGCCATAGCATAACTCAGCCTCAACACTCGAGCAGAAACGCTGTTTGTTTCTTTGTCTTCCAAGCAATGGGCGAACCACCAAGAAACACCACGATGCAGAAAAGGAGCAGCGATCTGAATGATCACTGCGCCCGTGGCGTCCGAATAGCACTGGAGCTGGAGGGAGCTGGAACGAGGAAAGAAAAGGCGACGAGTGATCGTACCACGAAGATAACGAAGAACACGGAGAAGATGACTATAGTGAACAGTGGTAGGAGCAGAAACAAACTGACTCAGAATATGAACATGATAAGAGATGTCAGGACGAGTGACAGCAAGATAAACAAGACTCCCAACAAGATGACGATAACGCGTCGGATCAGGAAGAGGATCACCGTCAGTAGGGTGAAGCTTAACATTAGGCTCCATAGGGGTATCAACAGTGCGCTCATCCCCAAGAGCAGCACGAGCAAGAACATCCTGAATATACTTTTCCTGGGAGATGTAAAAGCCATCAGAAGTGGAGGAAACCTCAATCCCAAGAAAGTATCAAAGAGGACCAAGATCAGTCATAAGAAACTGATCACGAAGACGAGCCTTAACAAAGGCGATATACTCAGAATCATCACCAGTAATGATCATGTCATCAACATAGAGAAGAAGAAAGTGCGTCCACGAGGAGAAGTGTGAACAAACAGTGCCGGATCATGAGCACTAGAGGAGAAACCAGTAGCAGTCACTACAGAAGCAAAACGCTCAAACCAGGCACAAGAGGCCTGTTTGAGGCCATAAAGAGAACGTCGAAGATGACAAACCATCCCCTCGGGAACAGAATACCCAGGAGGAGGCTGCATATAAACCTCCTCACTCAACTCACCATTGAGATAGGCGTTCTGAACATCAAGCTGGGACACAGACCAGTGAAGAACAGAAGCAACAACAAGAAGAGTACACACAGTGGTCATATGAGCCACAGGAGCAAAGGTCTCATCATAGTCACGACCATGCTCCTGCTGAAAACCACGAGCCACAAGACGCGCTTTATAGCGCTCAAGAGATCCATCCGAGCGGGTCTTAATCTTATAGACCCACTTACACGTGATAGGACGAACACCGGGAGGGGGAGAAACAAGATCCCACGTGCCAGTGCGCTCAAGCGCAGCAATCTCCTCAGCCATGGCCAGCTGCCACTCAGGATGATGCTCAGCATCCCGATAAGAAGTTGGCTCGGAGGAAACAGGAAGACCATACTGACTAGGAGAGTAACGGTTGGGGGCACGACGCTGACGAACAGGACTAGTAGAGGGAAGCTCATTGAGCGAAGGCGACTCAGGAGATGGCGATGAAGAAGAAGGAATAGCGAGGAAGGCAGTGAGGAGACAGCGATGAAGAAGAAGGAATAGCAGAGGAAGACTACGGAGAGCGAGGAGAACTAGGAGAACTAGGCGGAGAGGAGGATGGTATCGAAGAAGAGACACCAGGGGGAGGAGATCCTGAAGAAGACACAATAGGAGTAGAAAGAGGTGTGTCAGGAAAGAGAAGAAAAGAGATATCTTCCACCGGGTAGGTACCAGCGGTGGGACGAGGATAGAAAGGACACGTCTCACCAAAAGTAACATCACGAGAGATACGCATCCGACGACCAACGGGGTCCCAACAGCGATAGCCCTTATGCTCATCCTTTGTATCCAAGGAAGACACACTCAACGGTGGCGGTCAGTTTGGTGCGTTCGCGAGGAGCAAGGAGAACATAGCAAACACAACCAAACAAGTGAAGCATGGAGTAGTCTGGAGACTGGCCAGAGAGGCGCTCAAGAGGGATACCACCCTGCAGAGCAGCAGAAGGCTGAATATTGATGAGGTAAGCCGATGTAGGGACAACCTCAGCCCAGAAATGCGGCGGAGGAGAAGAAGCAATCATCATGGCACGAGTGGTCTCAAGAAGATGGCGATGCTTACGCTCAGCAACACCATTCTGGACATGTGCGCCAGGACAAGAGAACTGAGCAAGAGTTCCTGCTTTCGGCAAGGACACCATAGCTGGGAGATATACTCACCAGCAGAATCAACACGAAACACACGAATGGGGGTAGAAAATTGAGTACGGACCATGGCCGCAAAATGCTGATATATGGAGAGTACTTCACTACGAGAGTGCATAAAATACAACCAAGTGTACCGAGAAAAATCATCGATGAATAAAATATATTAGCTATGGCCCCCTTTCGAAGCGAAAGGAGCCGGACCCCAAACATCAGAATGAACTAAATCAAAAGGTCGCTGAGATACAGGCGCACTAGTAGGATAGGGAAGCTGAATCTGTTTACCCAACCTACAGCCCTGACAATGTAAAGACCACGATGAACTAATGACGACAGGCGAGAGTCACAAAGGTGACCAAGATGATGATGCCACTGCTGAAAGGAGCTGGTAGCAGAGGCGACGACCAGAGAAGAGCTGGCGGCTGAAGTGGCAGTGGAAGAAACACGAAGCCAGTCTAACTCCCAAAGTCCTAAAGAGTCACGGCTGCGAGGGCCAGCTCCAACCAGGGCCTGTGTGCGATGGTCCTAGACAACATAAGAACCAACATCAAGAATGACGTGACAACCAGATTCAGTAAGCTGGCTAGAAGAGAACAGATTCATCTTAAGAAGAGGGACATGAGAAATATCAGGAACAGAAAAAAGAAGAAGTAGAAAGGTTGCCCTGACTAGAAACAGGAAGAGAGGTACCATCAGCTGTGAAAACACGGACAGGAGAAGGCAGAGAACGAAGAGCGGACAGAAAAGAAGACTTAGAGGTCATATGAAAGGAGGCTCCAGAATCCAGATACCACGGGGACGTACCTGACTGTGTAGAAGGTGGTGGTCACACAGTTCCTGAAGAATCAGTCACAGAACCAGCAGTGCATGTCGAAGAAGAGCCTGTAGCAGCAAGAAGACCGCGAAGACTCCTGATAATGTCCTAATCGGAGAGAGCAACTGCTGAAGATCCAGAAGGAGCCGACTGCCCACGAGCCTGGTGCTGCTGACGTAAACTGGGATCCCGTGTATAACAGGTGGCCCAAGTGTGGCCATCCTTGTTGCAGTAAGAGCAGTGACGAAGAGAACCACAGCGACCCTGACCACGAGCCTGCTGGTACTGACTCGACCACAGGCTGCTGGGTCTTGACTCGACCACGACACGGAGGAGTGGGTAGTATCGGCGGCGACCTGAGGACCGCGACTAAGTCGAGGAGGAGGCGACATAGGGGACCACGGTAGCAAGCAGATGGAACCGCAAGAAGACCAGCACCACGAGGAGGTCTCCTCAGCTTCGAGACAACACCTCAGAGAGCGGAACACGGCCACGAGCATTCAGCTAAGCATGCTGAGGCTCAAACTCCTGGCAGAGCCGAGACAGAAAATCATAGATGCGGTGAAACTCCAGATCCGAGCACACAATCTGGTAGCACGAGCATGTGCCACAAACAGCAGTATAAAGAGAATCAAGCTGGCGCCAGATAGCAGCACTCTTAGTATAGAACTCATCAATAGTGGAATCACCCTGCTAAAGAGCGTGCTCCTAGCGAACCACAAACAGGTAAAGAGCATCCCCAGACGGCTGATAGCGCTGACGAAGATGTGCCCACTGAGCGGAAATAGTAGGAAGACTCATGAAATCATCATTATACTGGGGCAGAACACTGGAGGTGAGGACAGCAGCAGCACGAGCATCCTCATCGACCCACTGAGTGTAGGCAGTCAGATCGTGGCGATAGGCCTCGAGATCGAAGAGTCTTGCTTGAACTTCAGGTCATAAGCAACAACACTATCATCATCTCTCGAGCAGCATCCTTGGCCTCCTAGAAGCATCAGCCGAGGACAATCGGTGTCGGCGAAAGAGGAGCCACAGGCGAGGGGCACGGACGGAGACCTCGCCGGAGATCACACCCCAAAGACGGAGACCGCGCATGTGAACACGCATAAAGGCAGCGAAATCAGGGTAATTCGCGCCATCGAAGATCACCGGGCAGCGAGGAATCGCAACATACCCCGATGAAGAAGACATATCTCTCTCTCAATTTTTTTTCTGGGTCAACGCTCGATCGATCTCGAATGAGCAGACCAATGGAGAATAGCATGGGCGAAAGCGAGTGTTGGCGAGGGCAGGGAGGAGCGCCGGTGGAGTAGAGGCGGTGGCGGCGAGAATCTGGCGGTGGCGCGGATCCGTTCAGCGGCGAGCAGCGACAACAGCAACAGCCAAGGCGGGAGCAAGCTGACAGTGGCGGCGGAGCAGCGGGAGGCTGGCGGATCAAGGCAAGCTGACGGGAGACCGGCGGATCGAGGCGAGCTGACGGGAGCTGGTCCAATCCGAGCAAAAAGAACGGGAACCAACGACCCGTCGGGAAGATGCGCATTGACGATCAGGTCCAATCCGATCCGATCTAGAAGATGTGAAGCACAACAGGTCCGATCCGATCTGAAAAGCAAAAAATTTGACGAGTAGAACAGGACGACTCCAAACAAGCGGCCAGAACGGAACCGGCAGTTGCCGGGGCGAGCTGGCGGTGGCGGTCTAAGCAGACCCGGTGGGCACGGAAACCCTAAAACCGGCTCTAATACCATGTTAGGAATAGACAAAGTTGTATTCCTCTGGGGCCAAAGGCCACAATATATAGTACAGGTACAGGTGAAGCCCCCTAACATATGGGGAAACTACAATATACAAATATATACATCTAACATGTTCAACCTCGCCAGATCTATCAAAGTCATCTTCGGTTATTTAGTACAGTCATGTCGGATGGAAACCGTAGCAATTCCAAAGACGCATGAGAGGTATCACCTGGAACTGCTTTTTTGGTAACAACATACCTCTGATATAGTTCTATTTTTATTCTTCAGTGCCTTTTGGTTTAGTGCACATCTGTTCAAAATAGGAATACTCAGAAGTTCAGTTTTCCTTGATTTACAAAGTAGTTGCTCCAAGAATGAAACTACGTTTATAATATTTGAGTTCATCTCAGAACCCCAAATAAATCCGCTTGATCCGTAATGTTTTACAAAGGAATATTGTTTTTTTACATGTATTTCAGCACTCTCATTGAATATGTTATGCGTACTAAGGAGCATTTTGCCGAATATGTGTCAACACACGGATTTTTAATCCCAGATGCTTGTTATGCCATACATCACAATCCTAGGATTACCATTTTTGCGAGACATAACAAAATTGGATACCACAGTACATCATCCATTACAAACCATACATAAGGTCTTACACAAATAAGGATCTCATGATCCAGTTCTTAATACAACTCAAGGAGCGGAAAATACGTAATAATAACGGTAGCATAGGCGAAGCTCCATCTTCGGGGTCACAGGCAATGCTTACGATGGGAGATGATCCTAGTTGTCGTAACCTTCCTGGGGTCCATCCTCCAGGTACTCCTCTTCATAGTCTGGCCACGGCAATAGCCAGGGACAAAGCCATGAGTACTCTTTAAGTACTCGCAAACTAATACTAACAAGTGAAGGTGGTTTTTGTAGTAGGACACTAAGCTCTAGGGTTGTTTTGCAAAAAGCCAAATTTACAACTACTAAGTTCAGAAGCAAGAAAAGCTAGCTAAAATTTTATAGCACCTAAGTGGGAACTTGTATTTCATATAACAACTCTGTTGTGGTCAAGTCAAAATCTCAATCCTTTTCACAAGTCATTTTGAAAACATCTGACGGGGGAACAGTATGGCCACTACAACTGTCCATAACCGCGGACGCGGCTATTCGAATAGTTTGACACTCTGCAGAGATTGTACACTTTCACCACAACATTCGATACATCCGCCAGGAACAAATCCTGAATTCACCATACTCAGTATGCGGATAATCAATCCTAACCTTTCAATTACACACCCTAGTATAAGCACCTCTCCTGTGAGTTTGGCCTCCCAACCATGACCAACTGTCATCTTGGGTACTGCACAGGTGGACAATCTTCACAAGGTAGCCTCATCTCATACCTTGGCCGTGAGGGAACTAATACTAAGGTATATAACTTTCCAGTCAAGCCCTACCCAATTCTCAGGTATTGTGGTTGTACGGTAAAATTGGAATGGTATCGCATCCAGACAACCATCAGTTTTATAATGGGCTAAGGCTCATGCCTCAACATTTTCATCAGCATAAATCATCTGGTGTTTGGAAACACATGTCCAAAACATTTCAATAGAATGATCCATCATTCCAAGGTTTTCATAACCATTTTTCCACCAAGTATTCCCATCTAAGTTGATCAGGTTTTATGCTTAGCACTAGCATCTACAAGTGGGGGTAAGTACTAATGAGGGGTGGTAAACAAGTGGAGTTTCAACTAAATTCAATCTCATGCCTTAGGATGACATAAAGATTATCTAGCTTAGGCCAAATTTTATGCTCTTTATGCAACCTTCAATTATCTTTCTAGTATCTACAGTTCACTTAAGTAAACTCTAAGTAAAAGCTTTGATAAAGAAATAAAGTATAAAGCTTGCAAGTAAAACTAGGATTGGTTTATCAAGTGTTTATGATCATATATGCTTAAGGCATAAAGTGGGCATGGTAACAAGCAAGTATTTGCTTGCATAGGTATAGTATTTTGCAAGTGTTAGCTTGCACATTCAACTAGTAGTATTAGGCTTGCCTTGTGCAGAGAAGTGGTTGAAGTTCTCCTCGGCTTCTTCTTCGTAGTATCCTCCTTCTTCCTCGTATCCTTGGTTGGTACTAGCGTCTATAAATAAATACGAGGTACACAATCACCAAACAATACTTAACTACTTTCAATCATCACACAAAAGGGTCCTATAGATGATCTAGCATCATCACTAACATTACAAGATTAAAGCTTGGTTTAATTTCTTTTATTTTTAGAAAAGTAATTTCTACGCATTGAAAAACTACTTAAGATTTAATATTCTCCAAACCAAACATGGGATCATGTTGACACATGTCATCACACATATTTTAGTCCATGGGAATGTGATTTAAAGTGGTGTCACAATTTAATAAGGTTTAACCTTTTATTTTACTTAAATAAAGTGGCTAGAAATGCCTATGTGGCATTCTTTTATTACTTGAACAATATTTCTGTAAGTAAACCCAAATGTTTTTATATATTCTGAAAGGTATGATCAAATGTGATTTTTGAGAGTTGGAATCAACTCAAAAGCTATTATGGTTTAAATTTGAAAAATGTTTGAATGAAGAAAAGGTTCTTCCTTGTTATTTTTACCAAGGTTGATCTATAGATTGAAATGATTTGAATCCAACGGGCTTGGATTAATCATTTCAATATCTTTGTAACAAAATTGGTTTCATTCAATTTGGTACGCTGAATCGAGCTGGGTCGATTTTTGAAACTAGGTATAGAATTGTGTTTGAATGAAAATGGAAAAATCCAAATTCAAGCAGGGCTCTTGAGGAAGCGATAATGGGCGGCCGGTGTCACTCCTTGTGTGAGACTCAAGCGACGGGGGTTCCACCAGTCGGTGGATCTTTAAACGTGAAGCGATGGGCAATCTCATCCACGATCTAAGTCTAATCGAGGTGCTACTCATCATCCACGTCGGGCTGCGTGAGACAAAAACTTTCTTGGCGGTGGGGGTCATCGGGGGCTCACCGGGGCTCAGGCGAGGGTCGGCGGGCGGGCGAATGACGAAGTCAATGACGGGGAACCTCCTGGTACCGGAAGCTTCTCCTAGGATGGACGAAATCGACGGTGCCCTTCTTCTCCAGAGGCGGCCTGCTCCGGCCAAATTCCGGCGATGCGCTGCTCGCCTTGCTCCGGGAATGGGGTGGAACGATCAGTGAGGAGAGGGGAGTAGAATGGTGTGAAGAGTTTGAGCGGGGGAGGCCTCTATTTATAGTCTCGACGACGAGACCGAACGGAATGGGCAGGCGATGGTGGCGACATGGCTACGGGCTGCTAGAGGCATAGCTGGCGGTGGCGGTCGATCGGTGGTCTCCTGGCGATTCCCTATAGCTTTAATGCACGTGTAGGGGCGGTGGCAAACGGTCTGGAACATGTGATGCTATGTGTGGCAGAGGTGGCGTCTTCGACGGCGAGCGGTGGCTGTGAGGCATGGGGCGGTGAACGGGGATGTCTGGCGGTCTCCTGGGACGATGGTGATTGCGTATGCCTGCGAAGCGGCAGCGAGTGGGCATGTGTCCAGGGTGGCGCTCTGGCGCACGCTCGACATGGTTGACAGAGGCATGGGCGCGGCGTTCCTGGGTGCTCTGGTCGATGTCTTCGAGGCAGGGCTGGTCGAGAGGGGGCTGTGAGGCATGGGCTACCTCCCAGACAAGGTTGGCACGGCTAGTTCCTCTCCTAGCTTGCTATCTACACTGGGGTGGCATGGGTGGCTTCGGCTGTTCACCATTGATGACATTGCCAAGCTTACAGTGGTGCTAGACGTTTACAAATGAGCTAGATGATCTACTAAAGCCTAGTTGCAACCAGAGAGGGAACACGTTAGGCTCAAATCACTGCTCCAAATAGTGTTTGGATTTTATTTGATTTGCATCTGCATGAATTCAAGTTTTGAATTTTGAAAATATTTTTGGTGGGTGTGCTAGGTAGGTGCTGGTGAGTATGCGGATGCTTGGGTTTTGAAAGTTGAGCTTGTTTGAGTGGTTTTTGAAAAAGTGGGATCGTCCCATATGATAAAGATTCAATTTTGAACTGTCCTTTAAACTATGCATTTGAATGTTTCTGGATGATCACAAAGTGGGCCTTGATACTTTGTTATGATTACTATCAAGGCGTGCAAAGATCCAAACAAGTTTCTGTTAAGTTCTGAAAGTTAGAGACAGCCAAAGTAGGCATGGGAGTTAAATTGGCCAAAATGACCATTCCCTTATTTTGCTTGTTTTGATTTATTTGTCTTTGGGAAAAGTGTGGGGATTGTTTAGATGATGTTTATTTCACCTAAGAATCCTTCTACAAGCAAAGAAACACATAAACAAGGCAAATCAAAAGAATCCACATTGGAATGCATACACACATGCATGCTTTCATATTTTTATTTAGAAAAGTTTTTGTTAACCCTATTTTGATGAATAGAGTTTGATGATTCTAGTTTAATATTTTTGGGATGTTACAAACCTTCCCCCCTTAAACAAAATCTCGTCCCGAGATTTGAAAAAGGACGAAAAGATTACCTAGGATTTGAAGAGATTGGGAAACTCCATCCTGATGTGATCTTCGCGCTCCCAGATAGCTTCCTCTTCTGTGTGGTTGCTCCACTAAATTTTGAGAAACTTGATGCTTCGGGTTCTGGTTGTTCGGAAAGCTTCTTCCAAAATACGGATGGGCACTTCAGGATAGGTCAGTTCATCGTTGATCTCTATGGTCTGGTGATCGATATTCTTGAACACTTTCGTCTTCTCCGGAACTTCGAGGCACTTGCGAAGTAATGAGATATGGAACGCATTGTGCACGGCTGACACCTCTTCGGGTAGTTCCAATTGATACGACACTTCTCCTCGATGGTTCAGAATTTTGAAAGGTCCGATATATCCGGGGCCTAACTTTCCTTTGAGTTGGAAACGCTGCATTCCCTTCAATGGCGACACTTTCAGATATACAAAGTCTCCTATGTTGAAGGCGAGGTCTCGACGTCTCTTGTCGGCATAACTCTTACATCTTGTCTTGGGCATTTGTCTTGAGGTGCTCACGAATCTTGTGAACGTTCTCTTCTGCTTCTCGTAGGATATCGGGTCCGAAAATCTGACTCTCTCCTACTTCTGACCAGTTCAAAGGGGTGCGACACTTCCTTCCGTACATGAATTCAAATGGGGCCATTTGAAAACTAGGTTGATAACTATTGTTGTACGAAAATTCTGCGAACGGCAGACAGTCTTCCCACTTAGATCCATATTCTAAAACACATGCTCTCAGCATATCTTCGAGTTTTTGATTTACTCGCTCCATTTGTCCATCGGTCTGAGGGTGATACGCAGTGCTGAAATCTAGGCGGGTTCCTAAACCTTCTTGAACTTTCTTCCAGAATCTCGAGGTAAACTGAGTTCCTCGATCCGATACGATGTTCTTGGGGACTCCATGCAAACTGACGAATCTAGCGATGTATAACTATGCTAGCTTCAAACTCTGATATGTGGTCTTGACGGGTAAGAAATGGGCGACTTTGGACAACCTGTCCACTATGACCCAGATAGAGTCATTTCCCCTACTAGAAGTAGGCAATCCGGTGATAAAGTCCATTCCAACGGAATCCCATTTCCATTCCGGAAGCTGTAATGGTTGCAACAATCCAGCAGGTCTTTGATGTCCGGCCTTGACTCGCTGACATGTATCGCACTTGGCGATATAGCTTCCGATTTCTCTCTTCATCTTATGCCACCAAAATTGCTCTTTCAAATGTTGATACATCTTAGTTCCTCCGGGGTGGATAGAATAAAGAGTATCATGAGCTTCCTTGAGAATAACTTCTTTCAACTCAGAATCTGCTGGTACACAAAGGCGTCCTTTGTACCACATAACTCCTTCTTCGTCTTCGGTGAATCTAGGTACTTTGCTTGTCCGTCTGACGCTTGATTCCGTCAATACTAGCATTTCCTTTCTATGCCTCTTTTATCTGGCTGATCAAAGTGGGTTGAAGTTCTATGCTAGCCAAAAATCCTTCACTCACTAATTCCATTCGAAAATCTTCCATCTCTTTGTGCGAACTTGGTTGCTCCTTCAAAATCATGGAGTTGAAGCGGCACGGCAATCTGCTAAGGGCATCTGCTACCACGTTGGCTTTACTAGGGTGATAGTGAATGTCCAGGTCGTAATCTTTGATTAACTCAATCCATCTTCTCTGCCTCATATTCAACTCCTTCTGAGTGAATATATACTTCAGGCTCGTGTGATCCGAATAAATCTCACAACAATTTCCCATCAGGTAGTGCCTCCATGTCTTCAGGGCTAGAACTACGGCTGCGAGTTCGAGGTCATGGGTTGGGTAATTTTGCTCATGTTGTTTCGGTTGTCGAGATAGATAAGATATAACTTTGCCTTCTTGCATTAGCACACATCCGAGACCGATCTTGGATGCGTCACAATAGACGTCGAAGAGCTTCGTGATATCTGGCATGATTAAGATTGGGGATGAAATCAATCTCCTCTTGAGTTCTTGAAAACTCGCTTCACATTTGTCTGTCCATTCAAACTTCTTGTCCTTCTTTAGCAATTGGGTCATGGAGTGCAGCGATACTCGAGAATCCTTCTACGAACTTGCGGTAGTATCCGCCAATCCGAAAATGCACGAACTTGGGTTTGAGTGGTTGGGGCTTGCCAATCTTGACATCTTTCACTTTTGCGGGATCAATGGCAATTCCTCCGGCTGATACAATGTGATGAGGAATCCTACCTCCAGTAACCAGAATTCACATTTGCTAAACTTGGCATACAACTGATGCTCTCTAAGGGTTCCAAGAATGGTCCTTAGGTGTAGCTCATGTTCTTCTTCTGATTTGGAATAAATCAGAATGTCATCGATGAAAACAACGACAAACTTATCCAGGAAGTCCATAAAAATCTTATTCATGAGATTCATGAAACAAGCGGGGCCATTGGTTAATCCGAAAGACATAATGGTATACTCGTATAATCCATATCTGGTGGTAAAGGCAATCTTTGGAATATCCTCTGCGCGAATCTTGAGTTGATGATAGCCTGTACAAAAATCAATCTTAGAAAACACTTTGGCACCGGTCAACTGATCAAACAAATCTTCTATCTTGGGCAAGGGGTACTTGTTTTTGATGGTGACATCATTTAACTTCGATCTGTACACAAACGGTTACCTCCATCTTTCTTGTCCACAAACAAAACAGGTGATCTCCATGGTGACGCACTTGGTTGAATCAATCCAATTTCCAACATGGAATCCAGTTGCTTCTTTAGTTCTGCTAGTTCAGACGGGTTCATACTATATGGTCTCTGGGCTATGGGTCCTGCTCCGGGGATTAGTTCGATGATAAACTCGATATCCCTATCTAGGGGCATACCAGGCAAAACATCTGGAAATACATCGGGGTATTCACAGATTATCCGGACTTGGTCAATGGTAGGTTGGTATATACTCTTGTTGCACTTGAATTGACGAGGTAAGGTTTCAGATATATGCTCGACTAATATTCCGGCTGTACTGGTCATGGTTATGGCTTTCTTGGCACAGTCAATCAATCCTTTATGTTTGGACATCCAATCCATTCCTAGTACTACTTCCAAACCTTTAGTTCCGAGTACTATCAGGTTAGCATAAAAATCTATGCCATGGATTCAGATAGGGACGGCTTTGCAAATTTTCCTAGCCTTGGTGGTTGAACCGGGAATTTGGACGATCATAACATGCTTCAGTTTTGTTGGTTGAATCTTACTAGTGCAGGAAAATTCTTCGGTGACAAATGAATGCGATGCACCAGAATCAAACAATACTCTTGCAAGTACTGAATTAACAGAAAACATACCCAGCACGACGTCTGGCGCTTCCTGAGCTTCTTGAGCATGCATGAGAAAAAGACGGCCGTTGCGGTTGAGTGAGTTCCCTGGGGCAAACCTTCTTCCTGGTTGAACATGGTGCTGCTGCTGAGCTAGGGAATTTTCATTGGGGGCTGCGGCATTCTTCTTGTTGGGGCACTCGTTGGAGTAGTGACCCTTATTTCCACAGTCATAACAAGTCACTTGCGACTTGTCCTTTGCTGCAACAGGCACAGCATTGCTTCCAGTCCTCGGGGCAGTGTTGGTGTTGGCGGTAGCATTGTTGTTGTTGAACTTGGGTGGGGCACGATTGAAATTGTTAGAGTTACCGGGGTTGTTGTGATTTCCTCTGGGCCTTGGGTTTCCACAGTTGGGATAGGTCGGACGGTTCATCGAGGGTCTGTTGGTTCTCGGGGCAAATCCTGGAGATGGGTTGGGGCGATACTTTGGGGTCTGATGGGTTCCTGGTTGATGCATCATGCGACGCTTGCGGGTATCATTGGCTTGGTTGATCTTTCCTTCCATCTGGATGGCAGAGTCGACAAGGGCTTCAATATCAGCAAAGGGGATATTGACTAACACTGTCTGCATCTCATCGTGCAGACCATTCAGGAATCTTTCTTTCTTCTTGGCTTCGGTGTCGATCTCATCCGGGGCATACCTAGCTAATGACAAAAATTTGTCACGGTATTCCACTACGGTCATCCTTCCTTGCTTCAGTTCTCTAAACTCATCTCTCATCCTCTTGATCAAACCTGGTGGCACATGGGTTCTGCTGAACATGACTTTGAATTCCTCCCAGGTCATCATCTGTCCTCCGGTCATGTCACGAACACTGTTCCACCATGCTCTGGCATCTCCGGCTAGATAATGGGTGGCGAACAGAACTTTCTCGTTGGCTTCCACTCCGGCGACTTCTAGGTTATTTTCCATGGTTTGCAGCCAATCATCAGCGTCTAAGGGCTCTTCCGACTTAGTGAAAACAGGTGGGTTGGTGTTCTGGAAATTCTTGAGCTTAGATCCATGGTTGTCCTGGTTTCCGTGGCCTTGATTGTTGTGGGCTAGCTGAGCTATCTGTTGAAGGGTGGCTAGGTTGGCTTGACGTTCTGCTCTTTCCGTGGTCAGAAACCAACATTTGCAGGATCTGCAACATCGGGTCCGGGGATGAACTACTTCCTCCGCGTGGCATATGAAGATTGAGATAGATCATGAGAAAAGAGGGAAGTTTCTAAGGTTTTGGGATTTTGAAAAGTTTTTAAAGTTTGACTCAGATTTTTCTAGCAACTTGCTTTTCATTCATTCATTCATAGCACACGATACAAACACACACCACAACAATGTAAACAGATGGTTTTAGGAACCATTCTAGAAACTACGATACAGTGGGACCGAATACTACTCACTACGCTAGTTCTCAAGTGCTACTACTCCTTGGAGTCGGTGTAGTCGTCATCCTCATCATCATTGTCGTCATTGATGAAGGCGAAATCCTCCTCATCGGTGAAGAAATCCATAGCCTGATCCTCCAGAAAATCATCATCATCGCTGAGATAGGAGTAGGGGTCTCCACGAAGATCCTCTCCGGCATTCTCCCTTTCTTCCAACTGCATGTCTCTCTCGTGGATGGTCTCCTCCAAAGACGAGATATGGTGGCGAAGACGGGAAATGATGCGCTCGATGAGACTTGCATCCTTTGCTAGCATGGCGATGGTCTGATCCTTCTTCTTGATAATGGCGGACTTGTGGTTGGAGTAGTCACGACAATTATCCAACTCCTGCTGACGATCGTACATCATGAAGCTAAGGTGGTCCAACTAAGTCTTTAGCTCGTGGTGGTATGGGGCTTCCAGTGGCTGTCCATTAGCATCACGCCTTGGACAAAACTCAAAGCGAGTACCCTTGATCTGGTTGATACTCTGCCCACACAGACGGGCAAGAGCTTCCTGCATGGCCCTGGCAAGTCCATCGAGCCAGTTGTTCTCTCTTAAGGTGAATTGAATTCCCTCAACAGTGGGAGGTTCAATCTTTCCTCGGAGACTTGCAACAATTAGGCACTGTAGATCTTCTCCTCCTTGATCATTGAGCTGAGCTCCGAAGAACTCGAAGTGACGCTCGGAAGTTCAAAGCTGGTCCAAATCCCTCTCAAAGATAAGGTCTCCTCCATTTCCCAACTGTAAAACTTGTACTTCACGTCCATCTAAAAGAATATAAGATGAGTAAGTTAGTAGAGTGATCAAGTGTGTCAAATTTAATGTGTTTTGCAAGAGTTTTTGAGGAACATGAATTTTCATGAAAGAATCAAAGTGATAAGAATGGGAATAAGTTTTTGTAAATATTTGCTTTCTTTGGTTTTGAAACTAAGTTTTTGATTCCAAACATCCAGTCTAACTAGGGTCTCCTATGGTCAGGATGACTCTGATACCAACTTGTCAACACCCGGATTTTTAATCCCAGATGCCTTTTATGCCATACATCGCAATCCCGGGATTACCATTTTTGCGAGACATAACAGAATTGGATACCACAGTACATCATCCATTACAAACCATACATAAGGTCTTACACAAATAAGGATCTCATGATCCAGTTCTTAATACAACTCAAGCAGCGGAAATACATAATAATAACGGTAGCATAGGCGAAGCTCCATCTTCGGGGTCACAGGCAATGCTTACGATGGGAGATGATCCTAGTTGTCGTAACCTTCCTGGGGTCCATCCTCCAGGTACTCCTCTTCATAGTCTGGCCACGGGAATAGCCAGGGACAAAGCCATGAGTACTCTTTAAGTACTCGCAAACTAATACTAACAAGTGAAGGGGGTTTTTGTAGTAGGACACTAAGCTCTAGGGTTGTTTTGCAAAAAGACAGATTTACATCTACTAAGTTCAGAAGCAAGAAAAGCTAGCTGAAATTCTATAGCACCTAAGTGGGAACTTGTATTTCATATAACAACTCTGTTGTGGTCAAGTCAAAATCTCAATCCATTTCACAAGTCATTTTGAAAACATCTGACGGGGGAACAGTATGGCCACTCCAACTGTCCATAACCGCGGATGCGGCTATTCGAATAGTTTGACACTCTGCAGAGATTATACACTTTCACCACAACATTCGATACATCCGTCAGGAACAAATCCTGAATTCACCATACTCAGTATGCGGATAATCAATCCTAACCTTTCAATTACACACCCTAGTATAAGCACCTCTCCTATGAGTTTGGCCTCCCAACCATGACCAACTGTCATCTTGGGTACTTCACAGGTGGACAATCTTCACAAGGTAGCCTCAGCTCAGACCTTGGCCGTGGGGGAACTAATACTAATGTATATAAGTTTCCAGTCAATCCCTACCCAATTCTTGGGTATTGTGGTTGTACGGTAAAATTGTAATGGTATCGCATCCAGACAACCATCAGTTTTATAAAGGGCTAAGGCTCATGCCTCAACATTTTCATCACCATAAATCATCTGGTGTTTGGAAACACATGTCCAAAACATTTCAATAGAATGATCCATCATTCCAAGGTTTTCATAACCATTCTTCCACCAAGTATTCCCATCTAAGTTGATCAGGTTTTATGCTTAGCACTGGCATCTACAAGTGGGGGTAAGTACTAATGAGGGGTGGTAAATAAGTGGAGTTTCAACTAAATTCAATCTCATGCCTTAGGATGACATAAAGATTATCTAGCTTAGGCCAAATTTTATGCTCTTTATGCAACCTTCAATTATCTTTCTAGTATCTACAATTCACTTAAGTAAACTCTAAGTAAAAGCTTTGATAAAGAAATAAAGTATAAAGCTTGCAAGTAAAACTAGGATTGGTTATCAAGTGGTTATGATCATATATGCTTAAGGCATATAGTGGGCATGGTAACAAGCAAGTATTTGCTTGCATAGGTATAGTATTTTGCAAGTGTTAGCTTGCACATTCAACTGGTAGTATTAGGCTTGCCTTGTGCAGAGAAGTGGTTGAAGTTCTCCTCGGCGTCTTCTTCGTAGTATCCTCCTTCTTCCTCGTATCCTTGGTCGGTACTAGCGTCTATAAATAAATACGAGGTACACAATCACCAAACAATACTTAATTACTTTCAATCATCACACAAAAGGGTCCTATAGATGATCTAGCATCATCACTAACATTACAAGATTAAAGCTTGGTTTAATTTCTTTTATTTTTAGAAAAGTAATTTCTACTCATTGAAAAACTACTTAAGATTTAATATTCTCCAAACCAAACATGGGATCATGTTGACACATGTCATCACACATGTTTTAGTCAATGGGAATGTGATTTAAAGTGGTGTCACAATTTAATAAGGTTTAACCTTTTATTTTACTTAAATAAAGTGGCTAGAAATGCCTATGTGGCATTCTTTTATTACTTGAACAATATTTCTGTGAGTAAACCCAAATGTTTTTATATATTCTGAAAGGTATGATCAAATGTGATTTTTGAGAGTTTGAATCAACTCAAAAGCTATTATGGTTTAAATTTGAAAAAGGTTTGAATGAAGAAAAGGTTCTTCCTTGTTATTTTTACCAAGGTTGATCTATGGATTCAAATGATTTGAATCCAACGGGCTTGGATTAAGCATTTCAATATCTTTCTAACAAAATTGGTTTCATTCAATTTGGTGCACTGAATCAAGCTGGTTTGATTTTTGAAACTAGGTACATAACTGTGTTTGAATGAAAATGGAAAAATCCAATTTCAAACGATTTGAGCTGAGGAAACAATAATGGGCGGCCGGTGTCACTCCATGGCGCGAGACTCAGCGACAGGGGATTACATTGGGTTTCATAGCATGGAAAACAAAAAATTTCTACCGCATACAAACAAACAAGCCAAGATCTATCTCCTAGATTGTAGCAATGAGTCGATGGAATAACTCACCCTCGAAGATTCCAAAGTGTTTAATGAGAGCGGATTCTCGTGGGTGATGTAGTCATACTCTTCCCGATCTCAAGATCGCGTAGACGATCCTTCCGGCGCTGCGTTCCGACAGCGCTCCTTGATCGTCACGTTCGGTACTCGACAAAGACCTTCCTCTCCTTGTTCCAGCGGCGGAGGTTGTAGCACTCTCCTCGCGATTCCGGACTGGCGTGGTACCGGAAGTAGAGGGAGATCTCGGAAGCCTTCTTAAGGCAGGCCAGTATGGTGGAGTATGAGAGATTCCCTCGGCGATCTAGGGTTTAGACACTGAGGAGGAAGCTTGGCAATGGCTAGGGTTGCTAGGCGGCGGCGGCAGGAGGTGGCGGCAGGCTAGGGTTTGGAGGAGAGGATCTTGTGTGCTAGAGGCAGCCCTGCCCCTCCCTTTATAGGTGGGCGCGGCCAAGGGAGGAGTCCTCCCCAACTCGGCTTGGAGGTGGGGCGGTTGGAGGAACTCCTCCCCAACTCGATTTCCACTCCTCCTCTTTTCCTCTTTCCAAATTTAGCCGTTTGACTTTTCAAACTAGCTATTTGACTTTTCAAACTAGGATTTTAATTAATCCTTTATTTGGTTCAGCGATGACACTTAGTACATGATGCAATCATACCAACTTGATACAACTCATTCATGTACCCTTCCCCTCCGGAGTGCCGGACATTCCGGAACATTCTAGAACATTCCCGATGAAAACACCGGAACCATTCCCCAACTCCGAAACGAGACTTTCCTTATATGAATCTTATTCTCCGGACCATTCCGGATCTCCTCGTGATATCCCGAATCCCATTCGAGACTCTGAACAACATTCGGTCTCCTTCTCATCATTCCATAACTACTCAAATAACGTCGAATCCTTAAGTGTGTCTCCCTACGGTTCGTGAATTATGCGGACATGATCGAGACACTTCTCCGAACAATAACCAATAGAGGAATCTGGAAATTCATATGGCTCCCACATATTTCTACGATTACTTTGCGATCGAATGAACCACTTACATACGATATCAATTTCCCTTTGTCTCATGATAGTTTACTTATCCGAGGTTATGGTCGTCGGTATCTCTGCATACCTAGTTCAACCTCGTTACCGATAAGTACTCTTTTCTCGTTCCCGTGATATGTGATCCCTTGTGAGCCAGTCACATGCTTGCAAGCTAATTGGATGACATTTCACCGAGAGGGCCCAGAGTATATCTATCTGTCATATGGATGGAGTGTTGGAGATATGCCCAAGAGGCAATAATAAAGTGGTTATTATCATATCTTCATACTTATGATAAATGTTTACATACCATGCTATAATTGTATTAACCGGAAACATTAATACTTGTGTGATTTGTAAACATAAAAGAGTCCCTAGTAAAGCCTCTTGTTAAACTAGCTTGTTGGTTAATATATGATCATGGTTTCCTGATCATGAACATAGAGATGTTATTAACAACAGGGTCATATCATTAGGAGAATGATGTGATGGACATACTCCTATAGTTAAGCGTAGCATAAAGATCAAGTCATTTAATATAGTTCATTTGCTATAAGCTTTCTGATACATAGTAACCTAATTCCTTTGACCATGAGATCATGCATATCACCTTTACCGGAAGGATACTTTGATGACATCAAACACCACACCGTAACATGGTGGCTATAAAGATGGCATTGAGTGTTCGGAAAGTATGGGTTGAGACACATGGATCAAGAGTGGGATTTGTCCATCCATATAGCGGATAGATATACTCTGGGCCCTCTCGGTGGAATGTCATCCAATTAGCTTGCAAGCATGTGACTAGCTCACAGGGATCACATACCACAGGAGCGAGAAAAGAGTACTTATCGATGCGAGGTTGAACTAGGTATGCGGAGATACCGCGATCATAACCTCGGATAAGTAAAATATCATGAGACAAAGGGAAATTGGTATCGTATGTAAGTGGTTCATTCGATGTAAAGTAATCATAGAAATATGTAGAAGCCATATGAATTTCAGATTCCTCTATTGGTTATTGATGGAGAAGTGTCTCGATCATGTCGCATAATTCACGAACCGTGAGACACATAAGGATTCGATGTTGTTGAGTAGTTATGGAATGATGAGTAAGAGACCGAATGTTGTTGGTCTCAGATGGGATCCGGGATATCAGGAGATCCGGAATGGTAGAATAAGATTCATATAAGGAAAGTTCTGTTTGGAGTTGGGAATGATTCCGTGTTTTCATCGAATGTTTAGAAGGTTCAGAATGTCGGAGGAAGGGTACATGAATGTGTTATATCAAGTTGGTATGATTGCATTATGTACTTGGTGTCATCGCTGTACCAAATAGAGGGTTTATTCAAATCCTAGTTTGAAAAGTCAAACGACTAGTTTGAAAAGTCAAACGGCTAGTTTTGGGAAAGAGGAGAAGGAGGTTTGAAACCGACTTGGGGGAGGAGTTCCTCCTCCCATGCCCACCTTGGGTCCGAGTGGGAGGACTCCCTCCCAGCGCCTCCTCCACCTATAAGAGAGGAGGCGGGCTCCTCCTGAACACAAGATTGCCTCCTCTAAACCTAACCCTAGCCGCCGCCGCCCACCATAGCCGCTGCCGCCTAGGGTTTCTCCCCTAGCCGCCGACTTGGGCACCTCCAAGCCCTAGCCGCCGGCTCTAGCACCCCCTCCTTGGTGTGTTTAAACCCTAGAACATCGAGGGCTCTCTCATAGTCCACCATACTCGCTCCGGCTTAAGGCGAAGCCCTACGAGATCTCCCCTCTACTTCCGGTACCACGCCATCGTGCTTAGGAATCGCGAGAGAGTGCTACAACCTGCTGCTGCTGGAACAAGGGAGAGAAGGTCTTCATCGAGTACAGAACATGTGACCCATTGTGGAAGCATGCCTTGGAAGGATCGTCTGCGATCTTGAGATCGACAAGAGCGACTACATCACCCACGAATCTGCTCTCGTTAACCGCTTTGGAATCTTGAGGGTGAGTTCCTCGACTCGTTGCTACAATCTAGTAGATAGATCTTGGCTTGATCATATATTAGATCTTGATTGTGTGTTCATGCGGTAGAATTTTTTGTTTTCCATTCTGAACCCCTACGGTGGTATCGATGAGTGTCTATATGTAGATCTGTATTGCGAGTAGAACACAATGGTCATTGTGGGCGTTGATGCTTTTGTTGTCGATTGCTTCTTGTGTACTTTGCATCTTGCGGGATGGTGGGATGAAGCGGCCCGGGCTAACCTTACATGACATCGTTCATGAGACTTGCTCCACGCTTGACATGCAACTTGTATTGCATAAGTGGCTTCTGGGTGCTGTTTCTCCCAACATAGTTAAGATTCAATTTACAACGGGTGATTGACAATACTAGTATCAATGTTGTGGTTCTTGTTCGTAGGTTAGAACGACAATTATTGAAAGCCCCAAACCACGTAAAACATGCAAAGAAAATTAGAGGCATCTAACTTTGTTTTGCAGGGGTGTGCTGTGATGTGATATGGCCATGATTGTGATTATATATGATGTATGCAATGTTCCTTATTGTAAGTTGGCAGCGGGGAATATATGGTTGTCTTTAAATTCTGCTAAAGACCCGCTTGTCTGTTCAAAGTAGTTGTAATAGTTGAAGCTGGTGGACGACAACCATGGAGCGGTGTCGTTGACCTTGATGCAATGCCGGTGATGATGGAGATCATGTTCGTGCTTGAAGATGGAGATCGGAAGCACAAGAAGAAAGGCCATATCATATCACATATTATGAATTGCATGTGATGTTAATCCTTTATGCATCTTGTATTGCTTAGTAGACAACGGTAGCATTATAAGATGATCCCTCATGCACGTGAATTTCAAGTCATAAAGTGTTCACCCTTAGTTGGCACCGTTGCTAAAGCTTGTTGTTTCGAAGCACCACGTGATGATCGGGTGTGTTAGATTCTGCAAGTGCATACAATGTGAGCAAGCCAGATTTGCTCATGCGGAAACTAAGGTTTGATCTTGACGAGCCTAGCATGTACAGACATGGTCTCGGAACACGGATCACCGAAAGGTAAAGCATGAGTCATATAGTAGATATGATGAACATGTTGATTGTTCGCCATTGAAGCTACATCAACTCTCGTGATGATCGGTTTTGATGTGGTGGATTTGGTTCGTGTGATCACTAAAACAATGTGAGGGATATTGTTTTGAGTGGGAGTTCAACGGCAATATGATTAAAAGTTGAACACTATTTATCATAAATTAAATCAAAGTGAATTTGCATAGTTGTTGTAGTCATTGGCATCCGTTTACCACCTTGCGCTTAGTTTTAATTGAGATGATAGAACTATAGAATTCTGGTTAGTTACTTTACGAACTGGTATCATATTGTTTTGATGTGTTAATCTAAAGTTTAAAATTCCTATTGCAAACTTTCAGTAAGTTCCGGTTACTCCATGAAGTTTAATAATTGGTATTAAAATCGAGAGTGACAATTCCAAGTGTTAGTGTATAAGTATCATGTTTGTCTCCATAATTCTTGATATTCAAAGGATTGTCTTAATATCAAGGTTATCTAGGATCTGAAAGAGTTGTTTCAGAAACCATGATGTGTGGAAGATATTGTGATATCTGAAACAAAGTTTTGGTTGCAACATGATAGAGTATAATATGGCAAAAGTCATGTTCTCATATTTGATGAGAATTTGCAAAAGGTTGGAGACACTAGTTGTCCTAATCCTCCAAAAGGCTTTGGAGAGCAACATTATACTCGCGATTCACCGTTACAAGCTAAAAGTAGCTTGATCATGGATAATTCCATGAAAAGGGTGAATATTTTATGTAGGTAAAATGTTTACTACACCAATAGATTACTAAAGAAAAGAATTCGACAGAACACCAAACATTTGATGATGGTGATCTACTTCAAAGTGCAAGTCCAAAGACATTGGTATTTAACTATACACGCTTTGGACTATGTGTCATATGTATGACTCCACTATTGATGTTGATAGATTCTTTCAAACAGACAGAAATCTTGAAGAGAATCTCATAAGTATATGCGGAAAAGAAAAGACTAGAATTGTTCAGCTTAAGTATATAGATGATATACATGTTATGGATATATTCTTTGCTTATTAAACAATGTGGTTCTTAAGTATTTGATACTGAATTTGTTGGTGTGAATCGTCATACGAAACAACACAATTCATGAACTACAATGGCCTAAGTAACTAGCGAAAGAATATGTGATGATGTTCATCGAGAACAAATAAAGGGTTATTGTGTTGCTCGTTAAACATCAAAGCTTGCCTTCAAGATTTGTTTTATCAGGTATTATGAGAACAAAAGGGTTGTTCAAATAATTGCCGTAATCCATAAAAGATGGATGATTCACAAATCTCGTTGGAGAAATCACATCCATAAAACTAGTGCTAAAAATGTCGAAAGACAAATTGATTGAAAGATCACTTAGGAAGTGACATCGCCGTTTAAATTATATTGGAAAGAAAACATGAAGAAACTCCATGTGGATGGAATTTTGGAGTCTTTTGATTTTGATCACATGACGCTTGTGAAACTTTCCTAGAGATAATTAAAACTTCGTTCATAGGCTAAAAGGGAACGAATGACTAGCTTATTGGAACTTGTACATATTGTTGTATGAAATCCATTATATGTAGTCAAGAGCGATGGATTTCAACTTCATATGCTTTCTCCAAAAATTTGAGTGAATATATGAATATTTACTTAATAAGGATGAAGTATGAAACATTTGAAAAAGTTCAAAGTCTTTCAAGATGAAGTGCAAAATCATTGTAATAAGAATATAAATAGTTTATGATAAAGATCATAAAGGAAGATATTTGAGTTACAAGTTTAGCATAATACCTAAGATTTAAGGAATCGATTACGTGGTTGCATTTCCCAAAACACCATAAGAGTATGGAGCGTTCGAGATATGTAATTAAAACCTTGTTTGACATGGTAAGATCAAAGGTGTAATTCATAGAACTGCCATTATATTTTAAAGATTAAAAGCTTTAGAGACTACCGTTTTCCACTGAAAAGAGCTCCATCATAATCCGCTGAAATGACACCATATAAAGTTATGGTTTGGGATAAAACCCAAGTAGTCCTTTCTTAAACATTGGTATGCTATGCATAATAAAGGTGTTTGAAACCAAAGTCGGATAAACCTGTCTTTGTATTACTGTTAATTATTCCTCCATAAACACCGGAGACAAAGTGTTTGTCGCTTAGAACGTCAAGTTTCTTTGAGAAGGAATTTTTTCATGAAAAGATAAGTGGGAGGACAATAGAACTTTGATAAGGTTAAAGGAACCTTAGCTACATGTGCAAAGTTGCGGAGCGCCGAAAAGTGTTCCGGAGGCAGCAACAATGCTCATGGCTCACGTACCTCAAAGGTTGCGGTCACGGAGGTCTAAGTTTCTATTGAACCAAGTAGGTCAAGTAAACAATCAAATACCAAGATTTGAGGGTTGAATCATTATCTGAGAATAATGAACGGACTACATGCAAAGAAGCGACGATGGGCCCTGACTCCGTCAAATGGCTTGAAGCCATAAAATCCATGATAGTTCCATACACGAGAAATCAAGTTTTGAACTTGAAGGACCCTCGAGAAAGGTGTAAGACCTTGATTTGTGTTTGGATCTATAAAGAAGTAGACATGGATGTTTCACATCTATGAAATAGTCGACATGTTGGGAAAGAGTTCACAAAATGTTTAAAGGTTGACTATGACAAGATTTGATCTTTCATAGCGATATTTAGTCTAGACGGATTAATGTAGCAACCACTACATATAATTTTGTTATGTGGTAGTTGAATAAACAAAACAAGTTCTTCTAATAGAAGGGTTACCTAGGACGTGTGCATGACACGGTCCAAAGGGTTTTGTCAATTCAAAGGATGCTAAATGCATATGCGAACTTCAATGGTTGAAATAAGCATAGCGGAGTTGGAATCTTCACTATGATGAAACTGTTAAAAGAGTTTAATTTCATCGGAGACAATGAAGATGCTTGCATTTGCAAGAAATTAAGTGGGAGCGCTAAGACACATTTCTAATACATTATGTGGAGGACATATTGTTGATTAGAAATGATGTATCTTTTATTAACACATATTAAGAATTTCATCCTGTTGAAAGACTTAGGCAAAACCCAAATATTTGGCATCAATAGACGCTAATATGGTTGTGCCGAAAGTACATAGATGATGTATTGAATGAGTTCAATATAGAAACTACAAGAAAGGTTCTTGTCACACAAAAAGGATTGAATGAGTTCAATATTGATGATATATTCAAGTGTATTGACACTTGGTAAGTGAAACAAAGATTCAAGTATAGATTGATACTTGATGTATGAAATCACAAAGAGTATTTATATCAATCATACTGTGATATGTACAAATCCAGATATGTCCTATGCTCTAAATGTTATGAGCATATACCAGAATGATTCATAAGATGATCATTTGACGATAGTAAGGATATTCTTATGATCTTTTGGAAGAACTAAGAGTATATTATTTGTAGAAGTGACAAATAGATAGTTAGTTCATTGTAAAAGTACTACATTGATACTAGTTTTGTCACAGAGTACAAATTAAGTTTATCTCAATCTAAACTAAGGGTGGCACAATATAATGGAAAGTAAGTTCCATAATGGATTTGGATGAGTTCCAAAGTTAAGACATTGTGACAGATACTACAACAAAAGGCTAAGTATATGACTGCTATATTAGCAGCTAAAGAGGGCATTTGTGTCAATTAGTTTGTTGTCAAACTAGGTGTAGTTCACAGCGGGATAATACTATGAAGATATATTGTACGACAATATTATCAACATGTTTTAACCCCAAAGAACTAAAGGTCTCACCAAAGGACCAAAATTATGCAAAGCCATCTCATTAGAGAATGAGTGATGCGTAGAGACGCAAAGACTTGCAATTACACATGGACCTGGAAGTGTCAGATCCGGAGATAAGTTGACCACTAGCAATCGTGTACATACAACACCAGAAAGCCATAGGTGTTGAATACACAAAGGTTTGAAACTAGATTATTGACTCTAGTGCAAGTGGGAGACTGTTGGAGATATGCCCAAGAGGCAATAATAAAGTGGTTATTATCATATCTTCATACTTATGATAAATGTTTACATACCATGCTATAATTGTGTTAACCGGAAACATTAATACTTCTGTGATTTGTAAACATAAAAGAGTCCCTAGTAAAGCCTCTTGTTAAACTAGCTTGTTGGTTAATATATGATCATGGTTTCCTGATCATGAACATAGATATGTTATTAACAACAGGGTCATATCATTAGGAGAATGATGTGATGGACATACTCCTATAGTTAAGCGTAGCATAAAGATCAAGTCATTTAATATAGTTCATTTGCTATAAGCTTTCTGATACATAGTAACCTAATTCCTTTGACCATGAGATCATGCATATCACCTTTACCGGAAGGATACTTTGATGACATCAAACACCACACCGTAACAGGGTGGCTATAAAGATGGCATTGAGTGTTCGGAAAGTATGGGTTGAGACACATGGATCAAGAGTGGGATTTGTCCATCCATATGACGGATAGATATACTCTGGGCCCTCTCGGTGGAATGTCATCCAATTAGCTTGCAAGCATGTGACTAGCTCACAAGGGATCACATACCAGGAGCGAGAAAAGAGTACTTATCAAGAACGAGGTTGAACTAGGTATGCGGAGATAAGCGATCATAACCTCGGATAAGTAAAATATCATGAGACAAAGGGAAATTGGTATCGTATGTAAGTGGTTCATTCGATCGCAAAGTAATCATAGAAATATGTGGGAGCCATATGAATTTCCAGATTCCTCTATTGGTTATTGATGGGAGAAGTGTCTCGATCATGTCCGCATAATTCACGAACCGTAGGGAGACACACTTAAGGATTCGATGTTGTTGAGTAGTTATGGAATGATGAGTAAGAGACCGAATGTTGTTCGGAGTCTCAGATGGGATCCGGGATATCACGAGGAGATCCGGAATGGTCCGGAGAATAAGATTCATATAAGGAAAGTTCTGTTTCGGAGTTGGGGAATGATTCCGGTGTTTTCATCGGGAATGTTTTAGAAGGTTCCGGAATGTCCGGCACTCCGGAGGGGAAGGGTACATGAATGTGTTATATCAAGTTGGTATGATTGCATTATGTACTTGGTGTCATCGCTGTACCAAATAGAGGGTTTATTCAAATCCTAGTTTGAAAAGTCAAACGGCTAGTTTGAAAAGTCAAACGGCTAGTTTTGGGAAAGAGGAGAAGGAGGTTTGAAACCGACTTGGGGGAGGAGTTCCTCCTCCTTTGCCACCTTGGTCCGAGTTGGGGAGGACTCCTCCCGAGCGCCTCCCTCCACCTATAAGAGGAGTGGCAGGGCTCCCCTCCTAGACACAAGATTGCCCCTCTAAACCTAACCCTAGCCGCCGCCGCCCACCATAGCCGCCGCCGCCTAGGGTTTCTCCCCTAGCCGCCGACTTGGGCACCTCCAAGCCCTAGCCGCCGGCTCTAGCACCCCCTCCTTGCTGTGTCTAAACCCTAGAACACCGAGGGCTCTCTCATAGTCCACCATACTCGCTCCGGCTTAAGGCGAAGCCCTGCGAGATCTCCCCTCTACTTCCGGTACCACGCCGTCGTGCTGCCGGAATCGCGAGGAGAGTGCTACAACCTCCGCTGCCTGCTGGAACAAGGGAGAGGAAGGTCTTCATCAGTACAGAGCGTGTGACCCATTGAAGCGCTGCCGAACATGAGGGCGGAAGGATCGTCTACGCGATCTTGAGATCGACAAGAGTACGACTACATCACCCACGAGAATCTGCTCTCGTTAACCGCTTTGGAATCTTCGAGGGTGAGTTCCCCTATCGACTCGTTGCTACAATCTAGTAGATAGATCTTGGCTTGATCATAGATCAGATCTTGATTGTGTGTTCATGCGGTAGAAATTTTTTGTTTTCCATGCTACGAACCCCTACATGGACAAATCCCACTCTTGATCCATGTGTTTCAACCAATACTTTCCGAACACTCAATGCCACCTTTATAGCCACCCAGTTACGGTGCGGTGTTTGATGTCATCAAAGCATCCATCCGGTAAAGGTGATATGCATGATCTCATGGTCGAAGGAATTAGATTACTATGTATCAGAAAGCATATAGCAATTGAACTATTAAAATGACTTGATCTTTATGCTACGCTTATCTATAGGAGTATGTCCATCATATCATTCTCCTAACAATATGATCTTGTTTTTAATGACATCTCAATGTTCATGATAGGGAAACCACAATCATCTATTAACCAACAAGCTAGTATTATATAGAGGCTTTACTAGGGACTTCAAATTAAGTTTACAAATCACACCAGTATTAATGTTTCCTTGTTAATACTATTATAGCATGAATGCAAACATTTATCATAAACACAAAGATATAATAATAACTACATTTATTATTGCCTCTAGGGCATATCTCCAACAGTCTCCCACTTGCACTAGAGTCATCTAATCTAGATTACATGGTAATATACCGAACACCCATGGCAGTTTGGTGCTGGTCATGTTTTGACCTCGGGAGAGGTTTAGTCAATGGATCCGCCACATTCAGATCTGTGTGTACTTTGCAAATCTTTATATCCCCATCTTGGATATGTTCTCGAATAGCGTGAAAACGTAGCTTGATGTGCTTCAGCTTCTTGTGTGACCTTGGTTCTTGCGCATTGGCTATGGCACCCATGTTATCACAGTAGATAGACATTGGGTCCAGCGCACTAGGAACCACACCCAGCTCTGTAATGAACTCTTTCATCCATATCGCTTCGTGAAGCCTCCGGAGCAGCCATGTATTCCGATTCAGTTGAAGATCTCGCCACAACGCTTTGCTTTGCACTCCTCCAGCTAACTGCTGCACCATTCAAAATAAATACGTATCCAGATTGTGATTTAGAATCATCCGGATCGGTGTTCCAACTAGCATCGGTGTAACCATTAACAACGAGTTGTTCATCACCTCCATAAGAAAGAACCATATCCTTAGTTCTTCTCAAGTACTTAAGGATGTTTTGATCATTGTCCAATGATCCACTCTGGATCACTTTGATATCTGCTAGTTAAACTAACGGCATATGCAATGTCGGGTCTAGTACATAGCATGGCATACATTAGAGATCCTATGGCTGAGGCATAGGGAGTCTTACTCATCCTTTCTCTATCTTCTGCCGATGTCGGACTTTGAGTTTTACTCAAGGTCGTATTGGGCAACATGGGCAAGAACCCTTTCTTGCTATCTTCCATTCCAAACCTCTTTAGAACTTTGTCCAAATATGTACTTTGTGACAATGATATTTGGCGTTCCATCTATCTCTATTAATCTTTATGCCTAATATGTAAGCTGCTTCGCCAAGATCCTTAATTGAAAAACTATTATTCAAATATTCTGTGACACTATTAAGAATGTCTACATCATTCCCAATGAAAAATATGTCATCTACATATAGCATTAAGAATGCTACTGAGCTCCCACTCACTTTCTTGTAAATTCAAGCTTCTCCATACGTTTGTATAAAACCAAAACTTTTGATCACCCTATCAAAACGTTGATTCCAACTTCGGGATGCTTGCTTCAATCCATAGATGGACCGTTGAAGTTTGCATACCTTGTTAGCATCTTTAGGATCAACAAAACCTTTGGGTTGCATCATATACAACTCTTCATCAATGTCTCCATTGAGGAATGCTATTTTGACATCCATCTGCCATATCTCATAATCATAATATGCAGCGATTGCTAACATAATCCTCACAGACTTTAGCTTTGCTACTGGTGAGAAAGTCTCATCGTAGTCAACTCCTTGAATTTGTCGAAACCCTTTGCGACAAGTCGAGCTTATAAACGAACATTACCATCAGCATCTGTTTTCTTCTTGAAGATCCATTTGTTCTCGACAGCCTTCCGGCCATCCGGTAAGTCCACCAAAGTCCATACTTGGTTTTCGTACATGGATCCAATCTCGGATTTCATGGCTTCTTGCCATTTATTGGAATCTGGGATCATCATCGCTTCCTCATATGTCTCAGGGTCATCGGTGTTGTCCACCAACATGACACTCATAACGGGATCATACCAATATGGAGTGGTACGAGTTCTCGTTGACCTGCGAGGTTCTGTAGCAACTTCAACCGAAGTTTCATGATCATTATCATTAGCTTCCTCTCTTATTGGTGCAGGCACCACAGGAACTTCTTCCGGCGCTGCGCTACTCGCAATTTCGAGAGAAGGTTTGACAACCTCGTCGAGTTCTACTTTCCTTCCAGTCACTTCTTTCGAGAGAAATTCCTTCCCTAGAAAGGATCCATTCTTGGCAACAAAGATTTTGCCTTCAGATCTATGATAGAAGGTATACCCAATAGTTTCCTTCGGGTATCCTATGAAGACGCATTTTTCCGCTTTGGGTTCAAGCTTGTCCGGCTGTAACTTCTTTACATAGGCTTCGCACCCCCAAACTTTAAGGAACGACAATCTAGGTTTCTTCCCAAACCATAATTCATACGGTGTCGTTTCAACGGATTTAGACGGTGCCCTATTTAAAGTGAATGCGGTTGTTTCTAATGCATAACCCCAAAATGATAGCGGTAAATCTGTAAGTGACATCATAGAACGAACCATATCTAAGAGAGTTCGATTACGATGTTCGGACACACCATTACGCTATGGTGTTCCCGGCGGTGTCAACTGCGAAAGTATTCCGCATTTCTTCAAATGCTCGCCAAACTCGTAACTTAGATATTCACCTCCACGATCAGAACGTATAAATTTAATCTTCTTGTTACGTTGATTCTCTACCTCACTTTGAAATTCCTTAAACTTCTCAAAAGTTTCGGACTTATGTTTCATGAAATAGATATACCCATATCTACTCAAGTCATCCGTGAAGGTAAGAACATAACGATAACCACCACGCGATGCTACACTCATTGGACCACACATCGGTATGTATGATTTCCAACAAGTCCGTAGCTCGCTCCATCATACCAGAAAATGGAGTCTTAGTCATTTTACCCATCAGACATGCTTCGCATCTTTCAAGTGATTCGAAATCAAGTGATTCAAGAAGTCCATCAGAATGGAGTTTCTTCATACGCTTCACTCCAATGTGACCAAGACGACAGTGCCACATATAGGTCGAGTTATCGCTCGATTTCAAACGTTTAGCCTCAATGTTATTAATATGTGTATTTCCACTATCGAGATTCAATAAGAATAGACCATCTATCAAAGGTGCATGTGCATAAAACATATTACTCATATAAATCAAACAACCATTATTCTAGGACTTAAACAAGTAACCGTCTCGCAATAAACAAGATCCCGATATAATGTTCATGCTTAATGCAGGCACCAAATAATAATTATTTAAGTATAAAACTAATCCCGATGGTAGATGAAGGGGTAGCGTGCCGACCGCGATCACATCAACCTTTGATCCGTTTCCGACGCGCATCGTCACCTCGTTCTTCGCTAGCTTCCGTTTATTCTGCAAAGACTGTTTGAGTTACAAATATGAGCAACGAACGGTATCAAATACCAAGGCACTACTAAGTACTAGTGAGATACACATCAATAACATGTATATCAGATATACCTTTCTTCTTGATGTTGCTTCTTCAAATCCGCCAAGTACTTTGGGCAATTCCGCTTCGATCACCTTCTCCCTTGCGTAAAAGCACTCAAGATCAGGCTTAGGTCCAGCCCTGGTCTTCTTAAATCGGCGTGGTAACTTTCTTACCACCCTTCTTGAAGTGTCCTTCGCTTAGACTTGCCTTTCTTGAATTTGGTGGTCTTATTGACCAACAACACTTGGTGCTCTTTCTTGATCTCCACTTCTGCAGACTTCAACATGGCAAAGAGTTCTGGCAACATCTTGTTCATGTTTTGCATGTTGTAGTTCATCACAAAGTTCTTGTAACTTGGTGGTAGTGATTGGAGGACACGGTAAATCCCCAAAGCATTAGGAATCACAATACCCAAGCTTTGAAGTTTGTTTGCGTGCCCAGACATCTTAAGCACATGCTCGCTGACGGAGCTGCCCTCTTCCATCTTGCAGTTAAAGAACTTTTCAGAAGCCTCATAGCTTTCAATTGCTGCATGAGTCTCAAAGATCAATTTGGGATCCTCGACAATATCATATGGGTCTGAATTCTCAAACCTTTTCTGAAGCTCTGATTCTAAACCATACAAGATAGCACACTGAACTGTGGAGTACTGAGTCTTCCGAGTGAGGTAAACATTCTTTACTTCATCGGTGGCATCAGCTGCAGGTGGGTCACCCAGCGGTGCATCCAGCACATAGGTCAAATTACCAGCTGTGAGGACAATCCTCAAATTGCGGAACCAATCCGCGAAGTTGCTTCCATTGTTTTTCAACTTCTCTTTCTCTAGGAACGCATTAAAATTGATGGTAGGGGCTGCCATTGATCCACAACATATTTGCAATAGTTTAGACTAAGTTTATGACAAATTGAGATCAAATTAATATTAAAATTAATCTAGGTGAACTCCCACTCAAAACAATATCCCTCACATTGTTTTAGTGATCACACGAACCAAATACACCACATCAACACCGATCGTCACGAGAGTTGATGTAGCTTCAATGGCGAACAATCGACATGTTCATCATATCTACTATATGATTCATGCTTTACCTTTCGGTGATCCGTGTTTCGAGACCATGTCTGCACATGCTAGGCTCGTCAAGATCAAACCTTAGTTTCCGCATGAGCAAATCTGGCTTGCTCATGTTGTATACACTTGCGGAATCTAACACACCCGATCATCACGTGGTGCTTCGAAACAACAAGCTTTAGCAACGGTGCTAACTAAGGGTGAACACTTTATGACTTGAAATTCATGTGCATGAGGGATCATCTTATAATGCTACCGTTGTCTACTAAGCAATACAAGATGCATAAAGGATTAACATCACATGCAATTCATAATATGTGATATGATATGGCCTTTTTTCTTTGTGCTTCCGATCTCCATCTTCTAGAACGAACATGATCTCCATCATCACCGACATTGCATCAAGGTCAATGACGCTTCTCCATGGTTGTCGTCCACTGGCTTCAACTATTACAACTACTTTGAATAGACACGCGGGTCTTAACATAAATTAAAAACAACCATATGGCTCCTGCCGGTTGCCAACTTACAATAAGGAACATTGCATACATCAAATATAATCACAATCATGGCCATATCACATCACAGCACACCCCTGCAAAACAAAGTTAGACGCCTCTAATTTCTTTGCATGTTTTACGTGGTTTGGGGCTTTCAATAAGTGTCGTTCTAACTTACGAACAAGAACCACAACATTGATACTAGTATTGTTAATCACCCGTTGTAAATTGGATCTTAACTATGCTAGGAGAAACAGGCACCCGCAAAGCCACTTATGCAATACAAGTTGCATGTCAAGCGTGGAGCAAGTCTCATGAACGATGTCATGTAAGGTTAGCCCGGGCCGCTTATCCCAACATCCCGCAAGATGCAAAGTACACAAGAAGCAATCGACAATAAAAGCATCAACGCCCACAATGACCATTCTCTTCTACTCGTGCAATAGATCTACAAATAGACACGGCTCTGATACCACTGTAGGGTTTCGTAGCATGGAAAACAAAAAATTTCTACCGCATACAAACAAACAAGCCAAGATCTATCTACTAGATTGTAGCAACGAGTCGATGGAATAACTCACCCTTGAAGATTCCAAAGTGTTTAACGAGAGCGGATTCTCGTGGGTGATGTAGTGGTACTCTTCCCGATCTCAAGATCGCGTAGACGATCCTTCCGGCGCTGCGTTCCGGCAGCGCTCCCGCAGTCGGTCACACGTTCGGTACTGGACGAATACCTTCCTCTCCCTTGTTCCAGCAGGCATCGGAGGTTGTAGCACTCTCCTCGCGATTCCGGCAGCACAACGGCGTGGTACCGGAAGTAGAGGGGAGATCTCGCAGGGCTTCGCCTTAAGCCGGAGCGAGTATGGTGGAGTATGAGAGATTCCCTCGGTGATCTAGGGTTTAGACACGCCGAGGAGGAAGCTTGGCCGGCGGCTAGGGTTGCTAGGCGGCGGCGGCTTGACCTAGGTCGGCGGCGGCGGCAGTGGAGGTGGCGGCGCTGGCGGCTAGGGTTTGGAGGAGAGGATCTTGTGTGCTAGGTGGGGCAGCCCTGCCCCTCCCTTTATAGGTGGGAGGCGCGGCCAAGGGGAGGTGAGTCCCTCCCCAACTCGGCTTGGAGGTGGGCCGGCGGTTGGAGGAGGGAACTCCTCCCCAACTCGGTTTCCCACTCCTCCTCTTTTCCTCTTTCCAAATTTAGCCGTTTGACTTTTCAAACTAGCTATTTGACTTTTCAAACTAGGATTTGACTTAATCCTTTATTTGGTTCAGCGATGACACTTAGTACATGATGCAATCATACCAACTTGATACAACTCATTCATGTACCCTTCCCCTCCGGAGTGCCGGACATTCCGTAACATTCTAGAACATTCCCGATGAAAACACCGAAACCATTCCCCAACTCCGAAACGAGACTTTCCTTATATGAATCTTATTCTCCGGACCATTTCGGATCTCCTCGTGATATCCCGAATCCCATTCGAGACTTCGAACAACATTCGGTCTCCTTCTCATCATTCCATAACTACTCAAATAACGTCGAATCCTTAAGTGTGTCTCCCTACGGTTCGTGAATTATGCGGACATGATCGAGACACTTCTCTGAACAATAACCAATAGAGGAATCTGGAAATTCATATGGCTCCCACATATTTCTACGATTACTTTGCGATCGAATGAACCACTTACATACGATATCAATTTCCCTTTGTCTCACGATAGTTTACTTATCCGAGGTTATGATCGTAGGTATCTCTGCATACCTAGTTCAACCTCGTTACCGATAAGTACTCTTTTCTCGTTCCCGTGATATGTGATCCCTTGTGAGCCAGTCACATGCTTGCAAGCTAATTGGATGACATTTCACCGAGAGGGCCCAGAGTATATCTATCCGTCATATGGATGGACAAATCCCACTCTTGATCCATGTGTTTCAACCAATACTTTCCGAACACTCAATGCCACCTTTATAGCCACCCAGTTACGGTGCGGTGTTTGATGTCATCAAAGGATCCATCCGGTAAAGGGGATATGCATGATCTCATGGTCGAAGAAATTAGATTACTATGTATCAGAAAGCATGTAGCAATTGAACTATTAAAATGACTTGATCTTTATGCTACGCTTATCTATAGGAGTATGTCCATCATATCATTCTCCTAACAATATGATCTTGTTAATAACATCTCAATGTTCATGATAGGGAAACCACAATCATCTATTAACCAACAAGCTAGTATTATATAGAGGCTTTACTAGGGACTTCAAATTAAGTTTGCAAATCACACAAGTATTAATGTTTCCTTGTTAATACTATTATAGCATGAATGCAAACATTTATCATAAACACAAAGATATAATAATAACTACATTTATTATTGCCTCTAGGGCATATCTCCAACAGATTCCACCAGTCAGTGGCTCTTTAAACGCGAAGCGGTATAGGGCAATCTCATCCGCACGACCTAAGTCTAATCGAACGGCTGCTACTCATCGTCCACGTCGGGCTGCGCCGGCGAGACAGAAACCTAACGCGGCAGGTGGGGGTCATCAGGGGCTCACCGGGGCTCAGGAGAGGGTCGGCGAGGCGGGGGAACGACGAAGTCGACGACGGCGAACCTCCTGGTACTGGCAGCTTCTCTTTGGGTGGACGAAATCGACGACGCCCTTCTTCTCTAGAGGCGGTCTGCTTCGGCCAAATTCCGGCGATGCGCTGCTCGCCTTGCTCCGGGAACATGGTGGAACGATCAGTAAGGAGAGGGGAGTAGAATGGTGTGAAGAGTTTGAGCGGGGGAGGCCTCTATTTATAGTCTCGACGACGAGACCGAACGGAATGGGCAGGCGACGGTGGCGACATGGCTACAGTTTACTAGAGGCATGGCCGGCGGTGGCGATCGATCGGTGGTCTCCTGGCGATGCCCTATGGCTTTAATGCGCGTGTAGGGATGGTGGCAAACGGTCTGGAACATGTGATGCTCTGCGCGGCAGAGGCGGCATCTTCGACGGCGAGCGGTGGCTGTGAGGCATGGGGCGGCGAACGGGGATGTCTGGCGGTCTCCTGGGACGGTGGTGATTGCGTATGCACGCGGCGAGGGCGGCGCGCGGTCTGTGGGCGTGTGTCGAGGGTGGCGCTCTGGCGCACGCTCGGCATGGTTGACAGAGGCACGGGCGCGGCGTTCCTGGGTGCTCTGGTCGATGTCTTCGAGGCAGGGCTGGTCGAGAGGGGGCGGTGAGGCATGGCCTACCTCCCAGACAAGGTTGGCATGGCTAGTTCCTGTCCTAGCTTGCTGTCTACACTGGGGTGGCATGGGTGGCTTCGGCTGTTCACCATTGATGACATTGCCAAGCTTACAGTGGTGCTAGACGTTTACAAATGAGCTAGATCTACTAAAGCCTAGTTGCAACCAGAGAGGGAACAAGTTAGGCTCAAATCACTGCTTCAAATAGTGTTTGGATATTATTTTTTTTGCATCTGCAAGGTGTTTGATGAAATGGCCGCATGAATTCAAGTTTTTAATTTTTAAAAGATTTTTGGTGGGTGTGCTAGGTAGGTGCTGGCGAGTCTGCAGATGCTTGGGTTTTGAAAGTTGAGCTTGTTTGAGTGGTTTTTGAAAAAGTGGGATCTTCCCATATGATAAAGATTCAATTTTGAACTGTCCTTTAAACTATGCATTTGAATGTTTCTGGATGATTACAAAGTGGTACTTGATACTTTGTTATGAGTACTATCAAGGGGTGCAAAGATCCAAACAAGTTTCTGTTAAGTTCTGAAAATTAGAGACAGTCAAAGTAGGCATGGGAGTTAAATTGGCCAAAATGACCATTCCCTTATTTTGCTTGTTTTGATTTATTTTTCTTTGGGGAAAGTGTGGGGATTATTTAGATGATTTTTATTTCACCTAAGAATCCTTTTACAAGCAAAGAAACACATAAACAAGGCAATTCAAAAGAATCCACATTGGAATGCATACACACATGTATGCTTTCATATTTTTATTTAGAAAAGTTTTTGTTAACCCTAATTTTGATGAATAGAGTTTGATGATTCTAGTTTAATATTTTTGGGATGTTACAATATGGTGGGGTAGTCGGCAACATATTCAGTGGCACCCTGAGAAAAGTCATTGTCTGCATTTACAAGTCAACCGACGACCATGTACAAGTATTCTGCATTTATAAGGGAGTTTATGGATATTTCAACTATGAAGGGCATATGGATGTTGTATGTCGGATTTTTTCTAGGTATAGCTTCATAAATCTGTCTTTCAGGATTAAGAAAAGGTATTATGTCCGAACTTCATATGTTATCCTATATATCTACATTAAAAATTACCAAGTTCTTGAATTTCACAAAATCATCTCTAACGGAGTGTGTAATTTTTTGTTGACTGATTCATCATAAGATTTTAACAGTTTAACCCATACAAAAACGATGCTATAGATGGGGTACTTGAGTTATACAGTTTTTTTCTAAATGGTTATTTGTTGTACTTAAACAGATCTAGGTCGGTGATTCTTTTAATATAAAAAATTTACAAAAATTTCTAAAATTTTAACAATTGTATGTTTCCATGGTCAATTTTTAATATTATTTATGATATGATATCAGAAGGCCAAGGCCCATTTTTTTGTTTCTATTTTTTGCACTGAGTTGTGTATATTTAAAATGGTCCAAACATTCTTGGCTAAATCTGTTTTCACACACTCTGCTCAGCTTCCAAGTCCAGACCCATCACAGTTCATGATGCAACGGAGGAGGATGTGAATCACTAGCAAGTTGAATCAAATCGAGAGGCCAACATTGTTAGCTGAGCTGCAGTGTGGAGGAAGTATGACATAGTGATGGCACCATGGTTTACCTCTCCAATATTGGTCGCCCGTCACTCCGTGGCTAACAAAACATGCAAGTTGTAAAATATTGATCAAAGCCCTTTACTCTATTCCACCATCCGTTAAATTCAATGCAGAGCGCCTAATAGATTAGAGTGATTGCTAAAGATTGATCATGAAAATGTTTTCGTTCGTACATGTGAGTACTTCACAGATTCCTCCGGCCTACCAATTTACTAAATGAGCAAATTAGTTTCCTTCTTAACTTATATATTTTGTTAGTCTGACACAACCTAAGATTTGATTTAATTTGGAAAAAATGTTTGTTGTGATTGATGCAATGGCCTTTTAAAATGTGAACTACCCTCTCTTCTGAATATAGAAGAATTCAATGATTGATATACATAGAGAATTTATATACTAAAAAGATGATAAATATAGAGCATTCTCACCCGTGCAGAGGCACGGGCTGATGAGTAGTGATACAAATTAAGATCGTGCCCCCAAGATACCGATTTATCGTCTGAAGAAATGGTAGAATGAGAATTTTACGGTCTTTAGAAACAGAGGAGCGCGAAATGCTTCAAGGTCGATGTGTGATATTGCTGCTCGATTGAGATTTTGAATTTGGCTAGCGTCCATCTTCTATTCTAATAAAATGGTACTATCCGGTGGGAGATTTTGGCTCAAATTTTTCGAAATGGAGGGGCGGAAAGGTTGGTGGGTGGTTTAGGTCGATTGGGATTTTGAAATTGGCTAGCCTCCGTCTAATAATAATTGTACTAGAAAAATTGTACTCCAATGGTGGGAGATTTTGCCTAAAAATGTTTAAAACGGAGGCACGGAAAATGCATCTGAGTCGGGGGGGGGGGGGGGGGATTTGCTGCTCAATTGCGATTTTGAATTTTGTTTCTAGCGTCCAAGTAATAATAGAAAAAGATAGTTTTTTGGTGAATCAATGGGAAAAAGGTAGTTGTAGACTAGTACTCCGTACTAGTATGCTGTCTGGTCAGAAAATAAAGGCCGAGAGTCACGTCAGCTGATCATCCATTAGATTAATTACACCCAAGTGCACAAACATGGGTGCATGCGCGGTAAATTTTGCCGCTCGACTGAGATTTTGATTTGGCTAGCGTGCAAATAATATTAGGAGAGAAAAAATGATACTCCCTCCATTTATGAATAGAAAAAAATGGTCACATCAACTGATTATCAATAACAACCATATTCGTATAGAAAAAATAATATTGACCCCTAGACATGTGTAAATCTGGTTTGAGTGGTTTGGCCGGTTTAGGCTAGTTAAATTTTTTGTACTAAGTCCAACGTTTGGATTTCATTTGTGAAGGAAAATGAACTAGGGCATAAATTTGCCGGTTTGGTTGGTTTGACCGGTTTCAGATTTTGCACACCCCTATTGACCCCCCATTACAATTATTTTTTGTTTGGGCTATAGGTTTTGATGCTAGATTACAATTTTGAATTTGGCAATAGTCTTACTAAAAAAATTATGAGCGAACCCCAGCACCCAACCCAGCAACTTCACAATACCCATTGCTCAAAGTATCCTTTTATTCCCGGACAGAGAGGTACAAAATCGGATACCATGATCTCTGATTGAAATATATTACCGCGGGGGTGTGTGGCGGGGGGGAGGGGGATTTGCCGCTCGACTACGAATTTTATTGCGACTAATCCAAGTAATAAAACAGAAAATTATATAAGGTCTTTTTTAGGGTCATACTCTATCTGTTCATGAATCCACCTAGACGCGAAAGATCTACTGGCACCTAGATGTTTCCCGGCCGGAGGTGCTGCGCTGTGCACATGGAGCGCGAATCCAACCAATAATGATTGTTAGATTCCTCTCTCTAGTTCCTTGATGAACGGCAGATGTTCGGTAGTTGAGAAAAATCAACGGTTAGTCTCTCTTGAGGTATGTTGGTGGGAAATCTATGAATAGAGTGGTAAATCAAAATTTGAACTGTCGTATTATAGTAGAAAAATAAGAGAAAAAGCAAAGAAAAAATAGAATTTATAGTAGATAGATAGATAGATAGATAGATAGAAGAGTAGATAGATAGAGATAGAGATAGAGATTAGTGCATACACACATAACTAGTTTGATCGCATCCACACATATATGTATTACTCAATAGTCCAACCTTGCAGCATATAAAGCACCAATATTAAGCAGGATATCAACCCACGGATCACACATTTAAGAATCATACTACTTCCATATTGGTGCAATCTATTCACTAATTAGTATCTCTGCTCCACAATTGAGGATTTTTAGAAAGCTAAAACAGCATGCTAAAAAGGGTTATATTTCGAAACAAAGCTAGTACAGTATAAGGTACCGTACAAATTATAGAGATATCGCAACAAACAAACGACCCAAGTGCAGACTAATGCAGCAATAAAGTACTTTCAGCATCAGGTTTTATTTCACAACAAAGGGACTGACCTGAGCTGTTAGTGTTCAACCCTGAATATTGAGCATCTTTATGACTTTCTCGTTAATTTCTATGTTGTGCTCCAGGTGATTTACAGCTTCTTCTAATTTGGCCTTCAAAAATATTATATACACCTAAGGCAGATGATAAAGATCGTTTAGCTTGGAGTTGTTCCTCTAAAAGTTGAATATGCAAAGAAATGGCTTTAGAGTTGGACTTGTACTTGAACTTGGACTTTGACGAGCTAGCTCTGAACCGGGTATTAGACAGCAACTTGTTCATGGCTTTAGCACCGCATTGTAGTACCTTGGAAAATAAATCCACACATTCTTTTAGAGTTTTTCCTAAATAAGCTTTCCCAAGTTTTGCCAGCTCCTCTTTCAAGTCGGCCTGGAAAGTTCAGTTGATAGATATGTGTAAGAGAAGTGAAGTTACTACAGAGAAACATGCAGACAGGTTTAACAAGTGCATGAACTGCTATAACTGGCAATGTTGATAACACATCTTATACGCTTCAGTAAAAATATGTCGTGGATGTTTTTTATGTGATTTATTAACATGACTAAAAATGTGGCTTCGCGTGTACACAATGTGAGGTGCAGATATGACAAGTTTGTATAATTTAAAATTGAAACTAACTTTAGTTGCAAATCATGAAGGTAAGTGAAAACAAAACTGAGAAGCAGTCCAAGCAAGGTTGAATATCAATGTATATACGTACAAATCACTACAAGTGCAACATCACAAAACGTAGAGAAAACTTACAACAACTTTCTTTATAATGACACTGTATCTATTTGTGTGGCATCCCTTGAATTTCTCCAGCAGAGTCAACTGTTTTTTGATCCCCGTTAGACTTCTTCTGCATTTGAACGAGCGAAAATAAATTGCATCATGTGGTTGAAACAGAGGATGAAAAGATAAGATGCATACACATTGCACAACATCAATTACATACCAATACCAGTACAAAACAACATGTCATTATCAATTGGTAGAGGTTCCCAATTATGCTACGGTATCCAGTACGACTTAGTACTCGTACTTTATTACGGCTAGAACAGTTCCTTTGAGAGATAGCCTACAAAAAAGGAGACTTATAAGACACGTGCATAAATAGGAATTGACAATGTGATCAAGTCACACAATCTTCTGAAAGCTTACCTCATTATTTTGATCAAGCCAGTGGTGGAGAAGATCACCCCACTGATTGTCAGTCATGTGATCCACATGAGACGTTCTTTTAACATCCTGAAAACACTTGCCAGAGAAGAATTGCTTCTTTAGCCTATGGCGCTGCTGGCGCAAACATGCGGAGAATATGATTTTGAGAACAACCTTTACATCCTCGCTATTCTCATCGAACATGAAAAATCTCTATAGACAACAATGAGTAGCATATATAACAAACGACAAGCTACAAAAAAAGGGACAGAACAACGAAGCATGTCCAAGAGACAGATGACTTACATGTAACTTCTTTAGTAAACCCTTGAAATGCTCAGGGGTATTTTGGTAGTGTTTCCATGAAGGCAAGAAGGGAATATCATTCCTCACGAAAATGCCTGTGATCGATGCTATATAAGCAGATTCATGTGGATCCAGTGGCCGTCTGAATCCTGCTATAAATGTGATTGGAAGTCTTGATTTAGTTGTTTCAAGCATATGTTCAAGAGTTTTTCCCATCGTCGGCCCCTTGTTAATCTTCGTCGTGGTGCAACTAAAAAAAGTTACATTAAAAATGTCAATTTGGTGTCATGCTCATTTGCAAGGGAGTATATGTCTCTATCAGTACTAAAGATCATTGGGAGATCATTACCAGTTCTTTGCTGAGAAGCTAGTGTTGAAACTAGTTCTACTGCCAATTGTTGCTGGGTAACCGAGTTGGCTACTAACGGCTGTGGGATGTGCATTTTTTTATTCGTAGACGCCAGTGCAACTGGACCCACTGGTGCGAGATTAGGACGGACTTTTTATGCCGGTGTTTTGCACTATTGTCTTTTTTGGCCTGGTAGTCACTTTCAACTAGATTAAGTAGAGTCTAAGACCTTGTTCTGACTACGTTTCCTATATTGGAAGTAAATAGATTTTGAGATTTATCATGGAATCATGTGCAACTGAGTAAATTATTTAGGTGTACTTGCAACAGTTGATAGCTGGAAAATCAATTAATCCCATCACAACTCTAGTACTTCCTCTAGTCTAACCATATGGCACCCTGAGTGAGAAGAAACCACACTAAGTTTCAATACAATTGAACAATCTGTAGGCTTGACTATAATAATGATAACATAACTTGCAAGGTGTAAGGTTTTAAAGAAAAAACTGAACAGATTGAATCAAATTGATTTTCTTAGTAGATGAAGGGCACTCGATGCCTGCCTAGTTATACTCTAAACAAGTAGCATGACATACTAATTTGGCTCAGAACCTCATCTAGAGTTGACGAATATCAGCTATGCTATATCTGACCTTTACGCCCCAACAAGAATCATTTTAGGAGAAATTCCACAAATGTCAGAGGAGCTTCATAACGATGGTAAGGAACGCTCTACCAAACTTTAGTAACGACCAAGTATATGAGCAAGAATGCAGTACACCAAGCAACGAAGTACTTTTGATAGTAATCAAATGCATAACGAAAGAGAGCATAAAGTGTTCAACAACTTTCTTCTCGAGAGGAGACGGGTTTACGCTTCACGTTGGTGCGGTCGAGGGGGCGGGCGTGTCGTTTGCCCATCTCTTCGCTGATGGAGACAAGGGAGTCCGTGAAGGAGATGGGACTTTTTGGCTATGGTATCGTGTTTGCCAGTGACGCTGGGCATGCTCCGGCGTGGTGGTTGTCAGAGTGGGGAAGCCGCCGCGTCTTGCTAAACAAGGGAGTTATATCTTCGACACAACGGTACCTGGTGAGGAGGCTGTGGTGGAGAGGAGGGACAGTGGTGCAAGGCCATATTCGTGGGAGATGCGGGATAAGGCACCTTTTATATGTATCAATGGTGCCGGTGGTATGTTTGAAACTTTTGAATTGCACGTGGCGCCAGGGTAGTTCAAAGAAAAACCCGCCAATGTAATGCAAACTTTGGTGATGTTTAGCCCGCCAAATTTTTTGGTGATATCTACTCTATTGCTACACTTGCTATTAGCTGAGCTAGAAGAAGTACATCGACTGCGATGGGAGGTATGAACGCACCAGCACCCTTTACCAGGTGTAGACTCCCTAGTCCGTACTACGAAAAATCTAATATGCGCATTTCCGAGCACAACCTCTGCTTCAAGCACTCCGTACTCTAGTTATACTCCCCTTTTTGAAAAAAACTAGGAGTACTAGTATATTAGATGCATTCCGGTTTATTTAGGAAAATACATAGATTAAGAAAATAATTTGACCATAAATTTTGTTAACTATACTGCTCGGGATGGAAACGATAGTAATAACTAACTACGAAGTGTAGTATAGTAGAAAAGATGATCACACCAAATTTATCTCTCGCAACATTGTGGATGGTGATGCATGTGACATTCACCAATCAACCAAATAGTTTACTAGCAAGTACACGATCATAACTTCATACTACTAAATAAAGGTTTTTCAACTTACTGGGCCCATTTTGCAATCTATATTATCAGATCATGAACTACTCCCTCCGTTTCATAATATATGCCTGTTTAGTAAGCTATTTCAGCACTATAAATAGGCTTATATTGTGAAAACAGATGGAATACTCACTTTAAGGTCTTCCACGTGCCGGCTCATTGATGGAGATCGACCACAGCTTCATGCTTCAGCTTTGCCAGCTCGACCAGGAGTTTGTCCTTCTGGTCCTCGAGCTCCTGGACCCGTTCGAAGCTAATGCCCAGCATCTCCACCATGCTAATGTTCCGCCGCTTCAGCTCGTCACGCTCAATCAAGTATTCCATTGCAAGATTCCTGAGGAGGCTAAGCCCGACCTTGTTAGCGGCGAGTATGGAGTAAAGTATAGTGCACTCCTTGACGAGGGCACTTCTATCTGCTGTCATGGCGCAGAAATTGCCCATCACCTTTTTCACCATAAACTCGATCTCGAAGTCAATATTCTGTTAGATGAACACAAAGCAAAAACTCAGAAGTGTACCCAGAGAACTATCAAGGAAGAGGGACATGGAATCAATTTTTTTACCTTGCGGCTGTACCGGTCGGCCTCCATCAGCGACAGTGAAGATGATTCGCAGCAGGAGTGCAGGAATGCAAAGACTGCCCAATCTAATAGAGCATTGAGAAAGCATGTACTAGTAGTAGGGAAATGGGCGAATCAAGAAATGGTCAAAGACATGGAAAGTCGCCCAAGCACAGAGATTTACCTGAAGGTATCACCGTCCATCAGCGACGGTGAAGATGTTTCTGCAGGCAAGAGTTCTAAGGGAATTCGAAGACCACCCTACCTAAAAAAAATTGAGGAGGAATGTGCAAGTAGGCAAATGGGTGAATCAAGAAAACGTCAAAGACGTGGAAAGTTTTGCAGGCATGGAGATTTACCTGAAGGTATTTGTCCCTGGCTACAACGGCTTTGAAGAACCTTGAGTTGAAGACCTCTCGCCTGCAGCTGAGGGATTCGCCTAGGACCCATTGATCGTGGCAGAATGACAAGCCGACTTCTTGCCTTCAGCCAGCTTCGCCGTCGCGGAACGAGCCCTTGTGTGGCGTGACTTGTTCCCGGTCATGCGGGTGAAGTAGCACAACAAGAAGAAACGGAAATGGGTAAAGAAAATCTAGCAAAGAAGAATTACAGTCATGAAGAGAGGAGGAAGAAGGTCCAGTCCATGGCAGGTGGCCACTTCGTCTCCACGCGAGTACTAAAAAACCATTTCTACTCAGATACAATACTTGACGTAGTAAGAGACTTGCACGTGACAATCAGATAATGGAAGTATGCCATATCATTTTGATATAAAATTATAATTCTAATAGATGATCTCAAAAAATAATTAAAAAACAAATTATAATCATGGGACGACGAGAGGGTAGTTCTAACATGTGGGCACTATCTTATGGACAAATTTGACTAGATACATTGTGGTGCAATCAACTAGATTATGGTATAACAAGTGGGTTAATTTCAAAGATAGTGTTGGCCATATACATAGGTGATGCCCTAATACTCTTGATATCATGTAAGTACAACATGTCGGTCCACTATAAATATTTGAAAGGTCTGGTTGTGTTATTCAGATCCATATTCTTTATACTTTCGTTATGGAAAGGAACAATTTCATCATCACTCAGAAAATTAAGATTGCTCTTTCCTAATAGTTGGATACTCACATCGATGGCATTGTTTACTAAAAAGAAGATGCACCCATCGACCTTCAAAAAGAGGATTAGTAATTCAAGAGAAATCTATTGCGATTACTGGGTAGCTCAAGTTTGACCTAATTTCGTTAAATTTTCAAGATGCAAAAATTTAGCAAGAAGTTGAACCTGGTGTCAAAACTCTCGGTGGTGGTTTGTGATATATTAAATGCCCCCGATGGTTACCTCGAAAAAATTGTAAAACTTTCAAACTAACCTACAATTTTTTGGGGTTACTACTTTGCTGCCCGAAAGTCCGCAGGCGAAGGCAATGCGGGGCCCGAGTTGCGTGTAATCACCGCGATTCGAAAAGTTCGAGGGGTAATTACCGAGAGGGGAATTTTGAGTGAATGGTGGAAAAACCAAATATTTTCAAATCTTAGCCGTTATGTCAGGATATTCTGTTACATTAGTACCTGCCATGCCCCTACTGTGCCCCTTCAAATTCACCATCCACGTGCCGCACGGGCAAATCCATTTCTATACTTTCCTAACCCCTAACACTGAATCCATCAGCGGCAGTCCTTTTTCTCCCGCCCCCTACACTGAATCCGGTTCGGTGGTGGCGACGATCGTTTTTCTCCCTGCTCCCTCCCCACCCACCCACCCACACACACTGAATCCGGAGGTGGCATGTCAAGCGAGGCCAACGCGTGGTAGCATCGACATCGATTAAACCGTGAGCCAGAGATGTCTCGGGCACAATGCCAGAAAAGGAAGCAGCGGCAGGTCTGCAGCCCAGGTTAGCGAGGAGGTCAGCTAGAAGTCTGCTAACAGGTACCTACGAGCAGCGGGTTGAAGAGAAAAGCTAGGCCGATGGCGGAGTGTTCTGCTGCAGTGCGGGGTCGTGCAACCTAGATCTTGAAGAAAACCACCCGGGAGAAGAGCGAGAGGTGAATTTTTCTTATCTGTGCCTTGTCTTGCAAGTAGATTAGTTACTACAAAGTAGTGTCGAATGAACTGAAAGGTCCCCTTTTTACTCAAATTAGGAATATCTTCGATGCAACGGACCTACATGAGTTCAGGGTTCTTGTCCGCCAGTACACTGTAAAACTAGATTTTGGTTGCGAGAGGGTTGTGTTCGGGCAGGATGTGCGTCTGCTTGTCAACTACAAAGAGGTTGTGTCTGTTTCGTAGCTGATAGATATGCTTCATTCTAGAATTCCTTAGGGATCTAGACAGAGTATAAAATTGGTGTGGCGTAACATGAGTGAGACCTATGTGCAAATTGAGCACTCCCATGAGCTTCAGCTGCTTTGGGAGTGTTGTGTAGCTAATCGTCAGGTGAAAGTTGAAGTGATGATTGATGATATGTATGCACATACTAGAGATCTTGCTACCAGATCTTCTGATGCTCAAGTTTACGGACCACCAGATGCTAATCAAGCTAAGTTCAATATACACCTGGAGGTGGATTCATACACAGCAAAACTCAATGGCGGAGTTAGTAAGCAAATTTTGTCATGTACTCTAGAGATAGACATTGATTCCAAAAACATAACTCTTGTTGAACCGAGAGAGATGATTGGTAAGGAAATCATTATTGGCCCTAAGCAGATGGCACGACTCCGGTGGTGGCATCATAAGAAGCATGAGTTCATAGAGGTTTTGGATACCGATGATCTGATGCAGATTATGCAACAAAAGAAGCAAACTAAGAAGGTGTTCTTCCTGGCTGCCATTTCTGATGTTGTTAGACAGGTTGTAGTGGATGTAGAGGCCCCTGTTGTGGATGAACAGAACAAGGCGATAGACATTGATCAGATCTTATGAGAGCTGCTACCCAGGGCTAGTCAGATAGACCGTAGGGCTTCCCTGCCTGTATTTGTAACAATGATTGTTGTTGCTTTGAAACTATGTTGATGTGGTCGTGTTTGTTCACAGATTGCAATCCGATGTTCTGTGAGCTGTTGAGATTTTCGGACATATCACTCGATGAAAGCATCGCTGTTGTAATAAGACACAAGTACATTGTAGTTGACATGATTATGTTTGCTGAGATGATGTGATAAATTTGTTTCTAAGATTATGATTGTTGAGAGATTGTAATATAATGTGCTGTGAGCTATTGGGATTTTGGAACATATCATTCATTGAAACCATCACTGAAGAAGGTGATATAAGTACCTTGTAGTTGACATGATTATGATGTAATATAATGCTCTGTGGGATCAGTAATTTGAGTAATCGCTAGATAACTATCTGTTACTTAGAAGGAAGTACTCATGGATGAACGAGCGTAGGGTTTAGGGAAAAAAACTTACTAACTAGGATACAATGATCTATTGGACACACATGTCTATGATTTAGGAATAAGGGTTAAGGGTGTCGTGGGAATGGCCACGGCAGATGCTGCAATCAGCAGCGAGTAATAGAACAAGAGGCAAGGGCAGACAGCCATCTGTGGTGCGAGATGAGGGCGGAGACACAAGGGTTTACCGAGGTTCGCCCCCCGAAGGGGTAAATACCTACTCCTGCTAGATTGTATTGATGAGAGAGTACAAGGGGAGAGCTCAACTAGGTGGCGAGTCGCTGGGGGTGTATGATGGAACGTGTCCTCTATGCGTACCCTAGGGAGGTTTATATAGTCTCGCCTTGCTAGGGTTTACAGATCTACAACCGAATTAGTTAAAGATTAGGAGGATGCTTGACCTTAGCCGACTAGGCCTAGCTACACTTTTAGGCCTCCAGCTTCCAGCCGCCTGGCTCCCTGTTAAGTCTTGATCCAGTCGCCGTCCTGCAGGCCCACTAGCTGGCAGCTTGGTCCAGTAGGAAACGTCCTACTGGGTATACCCCACTCGGCATATCCCCATCAGTAGTCCCCGAGGCCATCGTTGATTCGTCGCAGGTGTTCGTTGGCAGTCAGAATATGCGGGTCCAATTTGGACGCCCAGTCGAATTGGTGGTGGACTCCCTGCATGAGAGAGGGAACTTGTTATCTTAGTCGCAATAATGGTGACCAGTCGAATCGCAGCTCGGTGAATGGGTCGGCGAGTAGTCGAATCATAGCTAGGGCGTTCTGGTCGGCGAATCGTCAAGTCGCTGAAGCAAGCGATTCGAGTAGGTGATGTTGGACCGTCAGCGCTAGTCAAACTAGACGTTGGGTAATCCAACGGTAATATCGGCGTAATCACCGCGCGATAATGGTCCTCCGAGAATGGCGGGTAACAACCACTATATAAGGAGAGTGACGTGCAAAGAACGATCATTTCCCACACTTCCTCCAATATCGCGCACTCCCAATCTTCCATTTCTCCACAGTGACTAGAGCGACCCAGATCAACCCGCACCCCTAGATCCTCCAACTCATGGGACCTTTGATGGAGCCATGGGGTAGATCCAAGTGCACGAAGGTTCTGATGAAATCATTCGAGGAAGCCGGGATTCTCCACGCCGGACGGTGGCACATCCCTGAGGCCGGAGAAGTGGTACCGGATTCACGGGACGGAGAGTTCATCTACTTTAACAGCCGCCTGGAGGGGGCTCGGGTTCCCCACCTCCCTCTTCTTTTGCTACTTCTGCGCCTACTACGACATCCAGCCATCAGACCTAGGTCCGCACAGCATCGAGCAACTCGCCATTTTTGTGGAGTTTTACGAGTGCTACCTAGGCTGCCTGCCGTATTTCCCCATGTGGCAAGATCTGTTCCATGGGAGGATCGGTCACGAAGAGGCAGGCGGCCCGATGCTGGCCGCGGGCGGCCTGACCTTTCAATTGAAGTCGAAGGCGTCCTTCTTCGATCTGATGCTGCCGAAGAAGGCGGCAAATGAGTGGAAGAAGCATTGGTTCTACGTGACCGAGTCGATGCCGGATGACGAGGCGGCGCTTCCGATGTACTCCGCCGACCGACCCGAGCCACATCGACTCCAAGTCGCCAAGCTTCCACACGACCAGCGGATGGTGGTTGACGAAATGCTGTAGACGATCCGCAGTTTGAAGAATAAAGGCCTCCAGACGATCAACTTGTACAATTGCTGGTTTGGGCGGCGATTGGTGCCGTTGGCCAGTCGCGCCCACTTCATGTACGAGTACACGGGCAAGGACGAGCCGACGAAGTCTTGCACCGCCGAGTGGAGGCTCAACGACTATACGTTGGCCCTGAAGAAAATCACCGACGCGGAATACCTTGACGCGAAGGCCGGGGTTCCCCCTTACACCGTGAATCGCAAGGCTCCGGCGGTAAGTTCATGCTTTATTTTTCATTCGCAGTCGCATATGTGCAGTCGCGGTTCGTGCTAATCGCATTTTGTCTTTGCAGTTTTTCCAAGTGGTGGAAGGTTGGCTTCCACCTGTTGACGACGAGAACTCAACCGAGTCCGCCGAGGACGAGAGCGAGTCCTCGTCCAACAAGGCTCACACCAGAGGCGACGATGACGATGACGGTGACGATGATGGCGATGAAGATGATGATGAAGCCGTGGAAGTCGCCGCACCCACAGTCTGTAAGACCCGTGGGTAGCGGCAACACGAGCTCGAGCTAGCAAGAGTCTCGAGCCTCACGATGGGGACGACGACGAGCTCACCGAACAAACTTCGCGGCGTGTAGCCACGCCATCGAAGAAGAAATCGCCCCAGAAGCATAAGAAGCTGGCTAAGCCTATGTCGCCGCCTCGATCCACGAGTAGCTCCGACGCTACCAGTGCTGCTGAGGAAGCTGGGGCCGGCGCATGCGACCGCGGCAGCCGACGTAGCCATTGTAGAAGGTGACGTGTCGTTGGCGTCGCTGCCGCCACCCTTCACCACAGTCATCGGGCTCAGAGCCGCTCCAGCCGCGGGGACCTCACCACCGAGGGAAGCGGCTACGGCGATCGCTGTTGATCCTCTTGCCGTGGCTTCGTCCTCGAAGAAGCCTTCAGTGTCTTGGGCATAGAGTGTGTTCGAGACGGGCCTCAGTCGGAAGCTGGGGCCAGAGTTGGAGAAGCCGGTGAGCATTTGTACTGGCTTACGTTTCATCCCGGTCACCAAGTGAGTACCCCTTTGTTTGTCCAATCAATTCATATCCGACTGGCGATTTTGCTGATGGCATTATTTTGCAGGACTAGGGTGAAGAAAATAGGTCACCCTTCGGTGGCCAAGGTCCCGTTGGGTGCCGCGGAGGCGCTAGTCTACCCTTCGAAGAAGAGGAAGGGCGACGAGGTCGAGGCGCATGTTGAAGTCGCAAAGAAGGCAAATGGCGACGAGATCGTCACAATTTCAGACGAACCGACGGTCGCCCCGAGCGAAGCTCCGATTGGAGCCAATGCAACCTCGAAGGCCGCGGTGGACACGGAGTCGCAGCAGGTCGAACCCGTGGCGTTAGTCGGGGCAACGGGCCCGACCTCGAGTGGCGCGGGGGCTGAAGTAGAGACGTTCCCTCGCTTTGTAGCGAAGGCCTCCACGGCATGTGCGTTAGCGCCATCGAGCCAAGTGCCCGAGGTCATCGACACGGAGGTCGAGCAACATCGCGGGCGCACTCCATTCGTGCTCCTGTCAGTGGATGCAATGGAGCTTCACGGCATGCTAGGTGCCGCCATCCAGGTATGTCCAGTCCCCGATGATCAGGCCACTGAATTTCAGCGGTCAGAACCTTATTGGTTTTGAGGTCCAGTCCCCGAGTATCTAGTCGCTGAATTTCAGCGGCTAGGCACTTAGGATTATTTTCGCTATCCAGTCCCCGAGTGGCTAGTCACTGAATTTCAGCGGCTAGGCACTTAGGAATATTTTCGCTGTCCAGTCCCCGAGTGGCTAGTCGTTGAATTTCAGCGGCTAGGCCCTTAGGAATATTTTCGCTGTCCAGTCCCCAAGTGGCTAGTTGCTAAATTTCTTTGCTAATGCTTCCATGGTTGTGTAGGGCCTGCAGCGCGAGTCGGTGGAGCGACTTGCCACCCGGGAGCGTCTAGAGAAGGAGCTCCTTGTTGTCCAAGGAACGAACGAGCAGCTTCGGGCGATTGCCTGTAAGTGGTTGTTGTGCTTGTTATTGATCATAAAGCTTGCTTTCCTCGTGTTCATGGTTTTGTTGATGCAGAGGGTCATGCGGCCACGGTGGAGAAGGCTCGTCAAGGCATGGTCCCGGCGAGTGAGCTGACGGCTGCGCAGCCATCCTTGAGCGTCGTGGAGAGGCAAATCGCCAACTTGGAGTGGGAGCTCAAGGAGGCAAAGGCGGAGGCAACCTCGGCGGATGAGAGGGCCAAGGAAGCCGGTTCTGCTACTGCCGGGGAGCGGAAGATGTCAGATGTACTCGTCGCCGGGCTACAGGATGACCTCTCCAGTCTACAGGATTTCATCACGGAGCGCTGTCGCCCGTTGATTGGTGAGCTCTTTGTTCCCTGGCGAGTGCCCGAGCGTGTGGGTCACTTTGTTTTGCTGGAGCCTTCCTTCCTATTTACTTGTGTGTTGCAGGGAGGATAACTGATGATGTTGCCGAAGCGTAGTCGTATGATGCGCGACAATGCGTCACCATGCTGGTTGAATCTGCCGCTCTCTCAGCGACCTGCATTCGCGCATACCTTCAGGAGATCTCGCTGACGGAGGTGTTCCCCAGCGACCTCATTGAAGTCTAGCGTTACCTGGAGAAGGCCCCGGCTATTGTTGACTTCATGTCATGATCGACCTTTCATCGTGGTGCTGCAACTGCGCTGAGCCTTGGGCTCGCGCACTTCCCCGACGACTTCTACCTCGACGATGTCACAAGCGGGTACCCTTTGTCGATGGGCATGGTCGAGATTGACGAAGTGTTGAAGCTGACCAAGTGGGCTGCAGTGTACTCCGACCGGGTATGGGCGATAGGTGACCTTATTCCGTACCAGGAGACGGTCGTCACCCCGAACGACCCCGAGCCAGCGCACCGCGACTTCAAGGTGGAGCAGCCGTTCCGAGCGGCCATGGAGGGAACTCTCACAACGTACCCCTCGAACCTGTGGGTTCCCTTCATCCGCCATCACAGGAGTGGTGGCGCCTCATCGTCGAAGCCTGTGGAGTAGATTAGTTTGCCGAGTGGTGTTAATTATAACAGATATGTAACTGCCCTTGTAAGCGAACAAATTTGCTTCCTTAAGGAATGTAGAGATGCTTTTGTCAATGTTTTGATTTGATTGTTTGTTGTGCGATTCCCCGATCACGTCCTCCCTTTTGTGGGGTTTACCTCATTTTTATGTATATGTATGTTGTTTGATCTGTTAGTAAGTTGCAGTCGACTCGCCATGGCTTGGAAAGCCAATCGCATGGCGACTCCGAGGGGTGCTCTATACTTAGCCGTTCCGGCGTGACGGGTCGGGTGGCCAAGTCCCCGAGCGTGGTACTTGGCTTTTCTAGTCGCATGCCCAAGGTAGGTGAGGACGGGGCGCGTTGTATTTAGGCGCGTCGCTCCACCTGATCCGTAGGACCAGTCGCGTGGCGAGTCTAGGACGCACTTTCATACTTGGCGTGTTCCCTAGTCACTCCTGTTTGCACTGGCGTCAGTCCCCGAGTGTGGTACTTAGCCGTTCGAGGCGCTGCGCCAAGGATGTGGAGGACTGGGTCGCTGTGAGAAGCGAATACAGTTGTCTTGGCTCAGAAAGCCAGTCGAGCGAGGCGACTCCGATGGGGCTCTAGGTTGGCTTTTTTCGTGGACGATACAAGGCCCGAATTTTTTCGGTGCCCTTGTACCGCACTACTTGGCCGTGCCGGTCGCGTAACCAAGGGTTGACTTCCGTGAGTAGCATAGCACTATTATTACGAGTGCGAATGGCACAAGGTATGGAGAGTGGACACAATTTGTGCGAATCAATCTTATTTATTCCATAGCGGGTAGGAGGTACATGTCTGGAGTTCTATGAGTAGAACTTCTGTAGGAGGTTTACATTCCATGGCTGCTTGACGTCGAGTTTTTCATCGCCTCGGATGTCGATGAGATAGTAGGCATCGTTGCCTAGGACTCGCCTGATGGGGAATGGTCCCTCCCATGGGGGATAGAGCTTGTGCATGCCCTTCTTGTCCTGGATCAGGCGCAGTACCAGGTCGCCTTCCTGGAAGGTGCGAGTCCGTACTCACCGGCTGTGGTAGCGGCGAAGTCCTTGCTGGTATATGGCAATGCGGGAGCGAGCAAGGTCGCGTGCTTCAACGAGATGGTTGGCTTCGTCCTAGCGTGTGAGCTCGTTGTCGGCCTCCGCGTAGTTGGCCACCCGCGGCGAGTCGTGCTCGAGGTCGGTTGGCATGATGGCCTCAGCACTGTACACCATGAAGAAGGGGGTGCGGATGCCCCAGATAACGGAGGGGAGCTCTTCGACCCAGCACCTAGGAGTTCGCTCGAGGGGAACTTGCAGTCACGGCTTCAGGCCATAGAGGATGCTCTGGTTGGCGCGTTCCGCCTGGCCTTTAGACTCCGGGTGGGCGACTGAGGCAAGGTCGAGTCGTATGTGGTGCTCCTCACAGAATTCGGCCATGGCTCCTTTGTCGAAGTTGGTGTCGTTGTCCGTGATGATGCTGTGCGGGAACCCGTAGCGATGGATGAGCTCGTGTAGGAACTTGGTGGCGGTCTTCCCGTCGCACTTGCGGTCTGGCTTGGCCTCCACCCACTTTGTGAATTTGTCGACTATGACTAGGAGGTGGTGAAGCCAGACGGGGCCTTCTTGAAGGGGCCTACCATGTCCATGCCCCACACGGCGAATGGCCAGGTGATGGGGATGGTCTTAAGCGCCGAGCTTGGGATGTGGGTCTGGTTGGCGTACATCTGGCATCTGACGCAGCGTTGGACAATGTCGACCGCGTCGGCGTGCACGGTGAGGCAGTAGAAGCCGTGTCACATGGCCTTGGCGACCAGGGAGGATCTTGCGACCTTCTGCGGGTTGGACGCAGCGTTGGAACACGCCAGTCACGCTGCACTTGTGGAGCTCGCTGTTGATGATGATGAAGGATCTGCAGCGACATACTATCATCCGGGCCTCCGTCTCGTCAGCGGGTAGGGTCCCTCCTACTAGGTAGGCGACTTATGGCGCAGTCCAGTCGCTTGGATCGACGAGCATGGCGACCAGGGCTGCTTCTGGTTGCAGCGGAATTCTGATGTCAATCTCCCATGGGGGAGAAACGGAAGGCTTGGTGATGGTGTCGAGGAAGACACCGGCGGGTGGCGCGAGGCGAGTCGACCCGATGCGAGAGATGGTGTCGGCTTCCTCGTTCTTGTGCCGATCGATCCACTCGACGGAGTAGCCGGCAAAGTAGCCTCCTAGCTGGTCCACTGCTTGGCAGTATGCGACCATGGTGGGGGAGACTACATCGCAAGTGTCGACAACTTGCCCGGCGACGAGGTTGGAGTCTCCGTAGCAGCGCAGATGATTGATGTTCATTTCCTTGGCTGCTCGCATGCCGTGGAGGAGCGCCTCATACTCGGCCATGTTGTTGGTGAAGGGGGTGAAGTCGAGGTACAAGACGTAGCGCAGCTTGTCGCCCTTTGGAGTTGTGAGGACGATCCCTTCCCCTGCGCCAGCTGCGTTCTTGGAGCCGTTGAAGTGTAGCAACTAGTAGTGGAGGTACGGCAATTTCTCTGGCTCCTGCGCCTCCTCCCAGTCGGCGAGAAAGTCTACCAGAGTCTGCGACTTGATTGCCTTGCACGGCTCGTACCCGATGTTGTGGACTCCGATCTCGACGGCACACTTGGCGACTCGCCCGGTCGCCTTGCGGTTGCGGATGATGTCCTGCAATAGTGCTGAGCAGACGACCGTGATTGGGTGCTCCTGGAAGTAGTGCGGCAGTCGCCGCTGGGCTCTGAAGACCGCATACACCAATTTCTGGTACTGTGGGTAGCGCTGGCATGACTCGGTGAGGACTTTGCTGATGTAGTAGACAGGTCGCTGCACCGGGCGCTCCTTGCCCTCTTCTAGCCATTCGACGACCATGATGGCACTGACGACTCGCTCGGAGGCCGCAACGTAGACGAGCATGGGCTCCTTGTCAACGGGGGCGGTGAGTAGCGGGGCCAGGAGTAGCACGTCCTTGACTGTGTGGAGCGCGTCGTCTGCCTCCTTGTCCCACTGGAACGTGGGATTCTTGTGCATTAGGCGGTAGAGGGGCATAGCCTTCTTTCCTAGCCCGGGGATGAAGCGACTGAGAGCCGTGACTCCCCCGGCCAACTTCTGGACGTCGCGCAGGCACTCGGGTTTGCCGAGCCGGGCGATCATGTTGATCTTGGTGGGGTTCGCCTCGATCCTTCATTTGGAGATGACGTACCCCAGCAACTATCCAGTAGGTACACCGAAGGTGCATTTTCCTAGGTTTAGCTTGATCTTTTACCTCCGTAGGTTTGCGAAGGTTTCTGCTAGGTCGATGAGTAGATCGCCCTGGCGAGTGGATTTCACCACCACATCGTCGATGTAGACGTGGATGTTGTGGACAATTTGGCCCGCAAGGCACTCCTGCATGCACCTCTGGTAGGTCGCCCTGACATTCTTGAGGCCGAAGGTCATAGCGGTGTAGCAGAATGCTCCGAATGGCGTGATAAATGTCGTCTTCTCCTCGTCCTCGACTACCATTTTGATCTGGTTGTAACCAGAGTAGGCGTCAAGGAAGCATAGTGACTCCGAGCCCGCGGTCGAGTCGATGATTTGATCGATCCGCGGGAGGACTTACTGCTCCTTCAGGCAGGCGCTGTTTAGGTCAGTGTAATCGATACACATTCTCCAGGTCCCATTTTTCTTCTCGACCAGGACTGGGTTTGCCAGCCACTTGGAGTATTTTATTGGCCGAATGAAGCCCGTAGCAAGTAGACGCTGCACCTCCTCGGCGATTGCTCGGCGGCGCTCTTCCTTGAAGGGCCACAACGACTGTTTGATGGGTCGCGCTTTGGGGTCGGCGTTGCGTTTGTGCTTAGCGAGTTCCCTCAAGACAGGAGGCATGCCAGATGGCTTCCATGCGAAGATGTCGCGATTCTCACGTAGGAACTCGATGAGCACGCCTTCGTATGCCGAGCTCATGCCCGTCCTGATCGTCACCGTCCGGCTGGAGTCGCCAGGGACCAGCTTGACGGTGCGAGTGTACGTTGTTCCCTAGAAGGTGGTGGAGCCGCCGCCCTCTGAGTTGGGCTTCTTTAGTATTGTGGGGTCATCATTGTTGACCCCGCTTGCGTACTTGGCGAGCTCCTCCACGTGGTTGGCTTCTGCCGCTATGATCGCATCGGCGAGCTTGGCGCCTTTGGCCTCACACTCGGCGGCCATGTCGGGGTCGCCGTGGACGGTGATGATGCCGCATGACCCTGGTAGCTTCATCGTGTTGTACGCGTAGTGGGGCGCTGCCATGAATTTGGCAAGCTCCTGCCGCCCCAAGACGTAGTGGTACGGGCTGTTAAAGGGCACCAGCTCAAAGACGATCTGCTCGGTGCGGAAGTTCGCTGGAGTGCCGAAGGTGACCGGAAGCGTCACCTTGCCAATCGGGTACGCCTTCCGACCGGGGACGATGCCGTGGAAGGTGGTGTAGGTTGTCTCAATCATCGACTGCGGGGAGCCGCAGTCACCTGAACGTGTCCAGGTAGAGAATGTTGATGGAGCTTCCGCCGTCCATCAGAGTCTTGGGGAGCCAGTAGTCTCCCACCTTGGGCTTGACCACCAAGGCGAATCGCCTCGGATATTCAATCCGTGGCGAGTGATCTTCGTGACTCCAGGTGATCCGCTGCTCAAACCAGTTAAGGAAGCGCGAGACGTCGACCTGGGACACCGTGTTGACGGCGACGGCGTAGGCGATGACCTTCTTCTCGCGTTTTGTGCTGAACCCGATGAAGGTGTGGAGCGATCCCACATCATTGCCAAATGCCCCGCCATTTGGCGGGTGGTTGTTGGGGTCCTTCCTTTCGCGCCGTGCCTTCTCGATCTCCCTCAGCGAGTGGCAGTCGACGGTCGTGTGCGTGGCGGGCTTCCCCTTCCGGTGTTAAACCTCGGCTTCGCCTTGTAATTGCCGCTGTCACGACACTGGCCTCCGTCGTGGTGGAAGCTCTTGGGCTCGTGCAGAGTGTAGCCGACGTTGGTGACGAAGTCGACTCACCCGTCACCGCGGCGCTTGCCGGTGAGGCGAGTGTTGCTATAGCGTAGCTCGGGTCGCCTCCCGTTGTCTTGGCCGCTCGTGCGGCGATTTCCTCGTGACTCGTCGTCGGTTTCTTGGTTCTTGTCCTCCTCCGCATACCGTTTGTCGATCTCGAGGAGTTCCGGTATGTTGTCAAGCGTTTTGTACACCCGCTTGAGCTTGGCGACCAAGGGCTCGTAGCGGCACGAGGTCTTGAAGCAGTGAATCGTGGTGTCCGGGTGGATGTCGGCCGCGTTGTACCACAAGTCCTGCCACCGCGGGACCCAGATGCGGATCGCCTCGCGGGGTCCCTAGACGCATCGCTCCAGGTCCTCGATGGTGATGGCGCGGGTGTAGGATCCCTCAAAGTGCCTGACGAAGGCATCGCGCATTTCCTCCCAGGAGTCAATGCTGTCTGCGGGGGAGGGTGTTGATCCATTGCCGGCACGCTCCCTCCATCATCAGGGGGAGGAAGTGGGCGGCTAGCATGTCGGTTTGGCCAGCGATTCCCATCGCCATGAGGTACGTGTCCAACAACATGGAGGGGGCGTACGAGGGTTCGTACTTCTTGATCTCCTTCGGCGCTTTGAAGTTCGCCGGTACTATTCGGCTCAGATCATTGGTCGGATGCAATGGGGGCCGACTCGGCTAAGCGACCCCCTGGGCTCGCCGTCACGGCGATTGGTGAGGGTGTGCCTCAGGTCATCAGGCTGGCGTACGTGCCAGATCTGGTTGTTGATGATGTGGGTCCGCGCGTCGACTGGCTGCCCATTGGCAGCGACCATGTTGTTCGTCGGGCGCGGGTCGTTGGTGGAGAGTGCCGCGTTCGCGGGTCACGGTTGGAGCTGCAGGGGCTCGGGGGGCAGGTAATTGAGGGTGTTTGCCTTCGTAGGGCGGCCGCTCGAGGCCGCCCTGCTTCCTGACGAGCGGGAGTACACGCGTCCCCGCGAGTCTGCTCCCGCAGCTTGTTGGTCGACAGCCTTGGCGAGTAGGGCCCTATCATACTGGATCTGCAGGGCGGCTTCCCCGGTTATGTTGATGTTGTCGACCACGGCCCGACTCACGATGACGTTGTCCATCGGAGTGGAGAACAGCGGGAGGCCGTTCGCGTCTCGCTCCTGTGCGAAGATCATGATCCTCGGTTGGTTTGGAGGGGGCGTGCGGCCGGGCGGTGGTAGGAGGGCGCCGTTTTCTGACGCGCCTGGTGGTGGTCTAGCGCTTCCTCCTGGTGGCGCATTCTCGCAGATCACGCGATCGGCCACGCGGGCCGGGTCGGTCTCGTCGTTGAAGTTCAGGGCGCGGCCCTGAACTGTGGGTTTTAGGCGCGACCTGATGTGGAGCTGGTGGTAGCGCGGGAGTTCCTGCGTTGTTGCCTGCTCGAGGCGAAATTTTACGCGCTCGTCTTGCTCCTTGCGGACCGCGTCCTCCAGTCGTAGGCGGAGTTCTTCGACCTCCATTATTGTCCCGGTCGGTGGGATGGCATGGAGAATGGGTCTGGAGAGGCGTCCGCGCTGTTCGCCATGTAGGTCGCGACGTTGCGACTGGATCCGACGTGGATGTCATCGGAGTTCTCTGATCCGGAGTCGAAGATCCCAAGGATGGAGGGATCCTTGAAGTCCGCCATGTTGGACACCTGGGTGATGGAGCCCGCGAATGACGCGGTGACGATGGATCTGGCGACCGACGCCGCGGTCACCGGGTCGGTGTCGTCGTTGAGGTCCGCGTCGTCCGCGACCACGCTGGTTTCTGCCACGTTGTTGTTAGCCGAGCCGTACTCAGAGGCGAGGCGGTGGATGGTGCGGACCTGACTCTCGAAGAGCCGGTCGCGCGATGGCAACTCGCGGATGTGAGTCGAGTCCTCCGAGACGATGGTATTGGTGAAGCCGACGAAGAGGCTGATCGTGACGACCGGCATGATCACACTGTGCGTGACGGGGCGTGTCGCCGGGACGTAGCTACTCGGCAAGATTAGGAGGATCTCGCTGACTGCAATCATGCGGCAGGTGGCGATTGTCTCATGGATGGGCAGATTGGATCTCGCCGCAGAACACCGGCCTGACCGGCCAGGCCCCACGGTGGGCGCCACTATCGTCGGAATGGCCACGGCAGATGCTGCAATCAGCAGCGAGTAGTAGAATGAGGGGCAAGGGCGGCCAGCCATCTGCGGTGCGATATGAGGGCGGAGACACAAGGGTTTACCCAGGTTCGGCCCCCCGGAGGGTAAAGACCTACTCCTACTAGATTGTATTGATGAGAGAGTACAAGTGGTGAGCTCGACTAGGCGCTGAGTCACTGGGGGTGTATGATGGAACGTGTCCTCTACACGTAACCTAGGGGGGTTTATATAGTCTCACCTCGCTAGGATTTATAGATCTACAACCGAATTAGTTAAGGATTCGGAGGATGCTTGATCTAATCCATTGACCTGGCCTAGGGCCTCAGACTTCCAGCCGCTGGCTCCTGTTAAGTCTTGATCCAGTCGCCGTCCTGCAGGCCCACTTGCTGACAGCTTGGTTCAGTAGGAAACATCCTGCTGGGTATACCCCACTCATCATATCCCCATCAAAGGGGTTAGTACAATAAACAGTTCATTAGACCCTAAACCATAAACCATAATCCTATATTGTTTGGTACATAAGATTATGTATGTTGCTATAAGTCAAAAAAATAGGAAGGAGGAAGTACATGATAAATATTACAAATTAAAATGAAAGAAGAGAAAAACCATTAGATATGAGATAGTAATCTAGCCACGGGACATTGTATCAATTAAACCATTGTAGCATGCAAATTTAGTCAATGTTGCAATGTTGACGCACTTCACTTTCCCCACTCCTTCTCTCCTCTCTCTCTCTCGCTCTCTCTCTCTCTCTCTCTCTCTCCTCACTATCCATGACGCGTCGCCGTGGCCGCATTCTCCATGCTTCCCTGGAACGACGAGGACGACTAGTCGAGCAGCGACAGCTTTCACTTTGACATCGAGTCTTCCCTCCTCGATGTGAGTTCCTCTATTTTCGCAGCAATGGTTAGGCATTGGTAATTACCTCGACCCAAGACTTGAAATGTGCATGAAATCGTGTTTATTTTTAGCTTTTTGTTCCCTTATAGGTACCACTCACGATCTACGACCCCGATTGGGAGGGCCTAGATCTCGATTGGGAAGTACCATGTGACCATGGGCTAAAACTTAGGAAATATGTTGCATTTGAAGGCAGTAACACTAGAAGAAGGTTTTTGGGTTGTACAAATTAGGTTTGCTTTCTTTATGTACAATGGCGACATGAAGAAAATTGTGTAGTGTAAAATTGATAATTAGGTCCCGTGTTTTTTTAGGTTGGCCCGATGTGTAAAGCAGTAGAGTGGGTGAATCTTGAGTGGCCATACACACATAAGAAATGTTTGGCCTAGTTGTGGGATATGTATGAGCTCGAAAGGTTGGGGAGATTTACAGATGCCCATGATGCAGCTGCAGAAAATTACAAGCTCTTGGTGGGAAATAAGAAGCTGGAACAGGAAATGAAGCATTTGCGGTTATAACTAAATGACACAATCAATGGGAGCTTGGTGGTAGGAATTGCACAGAAGATTCACAAGGCACAAAAGGAGAGGGATCAGCTCATGGAAGATTATAAGAAGCTAGAGTACTGCATTGCAGAGCTGTTGAAGGATCTAAAGAAGGAGCGCAAGGTGAACAAGGACAAGCTACAGACGATCAAGGAAATTTTAGATGAATAATTTGTGTTGTGGCAATATCTGAAACTAGTTAACTCTAAGACTTGCAGTTGTGATATCTTGACTAATCCAAACTCAATCCTTGAGCAAAATAACCTTTCAGAAGAAAGCATAGTTTGCATAGAGAGAGGTCCATGTTTACAAAATCACTACTACATGGATAAAACACGATTTTGTCCGTCAGAACACATAGTTTGCAAACTAACTTTAGAGGAAATTATAGTTTGCAGTAAGCCTCGCACGGAGATGATCGTGTTCCTTCCTGAGAAGCTCCAGTTCGAGGGTTTGTTCGATCAGGTCCACTTTGGTATTTACCTGCTCCCTCAGTACTTGGATGTGCGCCTCTCGCTGGTTCAAGCACTCCGTGTGGGAAGCGACAAGCTTATCAGTAAGCTTAAGATTATCCACCATGAGATCCTTGATGATGACCTCCATTGCACGCGCCGAGGTGATACTTTTCTCGTGAAGTTCCTTCCAGCCGACGATGTCCACCTTCAGATTGTGGCACTTGTCATAAAGGATGGTTACTTATTCTCTCAAGCGGTCATGGGACACTTTCTGAAAATTCTGCTTATCCATTTGGATAGCCATCATGTCCTTTAGCCAGGTCAGCAGTTCTGGGTTGATCTTTCGCCTCTTCTGCTGCAACAAAAATATGTGGTTAGTTTCCACCATTTAAACAATTAACTAGTGCCAAATTCATAATTTGAAGGACATAGCAATCAAGGATTGTTCAAAATTTAACAGAATCAACTAGTGGCATAGTCCTAATTCCAAAGATAATGTTAGAGCAATATAGGATTTTCCCAATTCAACTAGATAAACTAGTTGCATACTTCTAATTTATATGACAGAGCAATATACCCTTTTTCCAATTCAACAGGATAAAGTAGTGGCATAGTCCTAATTTCAATTTCAGAGCAATATAACCTTTTTCCCAATTCAACGAGATAAAATAGTGGCACCGTCCTAATTTTAGTTTTAGAGAAATATAGCCTTTTTTCCCAATTCAATAGGATAAAGCAGTGGCACAGTCCTAATTTCAATCTCAGAGAAATAAATCCTATTTTTCCCAATTCAACAGGATAAAGTAGTGGCATGGTCCAAATTTCAATTTCAAAGCAACGTGGGACTATATCCAACTAAGGGTGCTGAGGGTTTTTCCAATGTCACCAAATAGTAGTGGCATAGTCATAATCTAATTACAAGCTCAGATACATAATGGAAAGAAAGGAGGATGACCATTCATGAGAACATAAACCCATAATTCAATAGACAGGCAAGTAAGATAAACAGAGAAATAAGGAGTTGCTCCAATATTGCTTAATTGCACGACATGTATAAATTACAAAAGTAGCAGAGAATGAACTGAAATTTCTGCCCCCTCAACTTTGAATCTGAATTGGGCATTGCCGTTAGCTCCGTGTTCTCCTTGTTTGGACTCTTGGGAACGGTGAAACCTCGGCCTATGTCCTCCTTCATATGTCTCAATGCATCCAGGCAACGGTCCCAGTCATTGTAGGCTTTGATGGCAGCCTTTTCTTCGATGATGCGTTCTCTGCGTGTCTCGGTGGCTTCGTCCAGCAGGAGGACGCATCTATCCTGGAGATTCTTCTTGTCACGCAAGAGCTTCATAATTAAGTTGATGGCCAGGTCTTGTTTGGACAAGCTGTGTGTGATCAACTTCTGCAGCTCGTCGATCACCCTCTGTACACTGGTGGAAAAGGGCCTCTAGTCCCGAGCCGCAACTGGCTTTAGTCCTGGTTTTGGGACCAGGACTGCGAAAACAGGACTAGAGCCCCCCTCTAGTCCCGGTCGCTACGGCCCACGACCGATCACCCTCTATACACTGGTGGCTGTTTCAGCACCGCGGGGGCGGAAAACCTCTAGTCCTGGGCCGTAAGACCACCCGGGACTATAAGGTTTCCTGCCACGGCAGAGAACTGTGTGTTTCTCTACCGCGGCAGAGATTGTGTATTTCCTTTTTTTTGCCATTTCGTTCCTTTTTCGTTTTGTGTTTCACTACAATTTCAAACATATATTTAAGTACACATATTCTACGCTAGTACATACAAAGTACACGTTGATGCATCTATATAATTAATCGATCCCTTGCAAGCATACATTGATGATATATATATCAAAAGGAAGAAATGTTTTGAAATTACATGGTCATTGATGAATATATATATATATCATATCAGCTACATGGAGATCACTAAGGCAAATCGAGTTCCACGTCATCCACATAATGCTCTCCATGTTCATCAAGGACTTCCTTCATCATAAATCCCGCCAGCTCCTCTTGAATTGCTCTTATGCGCTAGTCTGGCTCTAGTTTCTCCCGCAAACCATAAATATAATGTGAGTCAACTTTCCTTTCACTGGTCAACTCGCGGATGTACTCTCAGACGTAGTATCCACATAAATGAGTTCCAGGTGGCTGCTGTAAACTCTTAACTATTTTATAAGTTAGCTCCTCTTTGAATGGACTTGGTATTTTCTGTCTGAACCGTGTCCAACACCTGCTCGGCAAAAAAAATGAACAAAGGAGTTATTAGTTACTTGATATCAGGAAATGAATGAAAGAGGCCGATATAATGCGATAATGATTGAAATTACTTGTGGAGCATTGCTTTCATGTCCCTCCACTGCTCTTGGTCCCAACTTAATGAGTCGTGGACTTCAACTAGGGACTTGTCAACTTGAATGTTTAGCAAGATCCAGTGGAATCTGCGGACGTTTACATAAGCATACATGCATAGCTCATAGAGTAAGCAAAAATAAAATGTGTATAATATATAAACACTCACTTGAAGTTGTAAGGAAATAGTATTTCCTTAACAAAATTATTCTCGGTTAAGAACCTGCACAGGTCTTCCTCCATGTCCTTGGGGTGATTCTTTAACATATATTCATTAACGATATATGGGTAAATGAACCCAACGTCGTATCTTCTAGCTCTTTTGCATTCAAGCATCTTCATTTTTCAGAATATAATATCATACAAAAGGATATATAGTGAGGGTAATATATTAAATGCAATGAATGAGCTAAGCTACAAACTTAATTATAAAAATAAATCACTTACAAACAGTAGCAACCAATGATAGATTTGTCGAGGGCGCGCTGGTTGTATAACTGAAATAGTTTAGTTATTTGAACCTGTATTGAGTATGGTTTGAAGTGATGCTCCTTTCTAACGTCCACCGGAAACCAATCTTTCTGATGCTTCTTTTCTGCTTGTGACATGTACCATTCGTGCAGATTTCGCATATGTGTGGATAGACGCGTGAGCTCCTCATTACTGACTAGAGGCTCCCCTTGGACATACTTCCGTACTATCTGACCCACTAGCGTATCTTCATAGACTAAATATTGACCAAGAGACATTTTTGCTTCGGTAGCAAGTGCTTTGGCCTGCGATACAGTGGTTCCCATTAGTGCAGCATTATTACAGGCTCTGGGGTCCATTATTTGCATGTCCATATCCATTTCAGCTCTGAAGGCCTTGTCGAGGTCTGAAATGACTTTGAGTGGGCAACTTGCTTCTATGCTCTGAGCTGGGCAACTTGCTTCCCTCTTTTTGCACTTTTGATTTTTTTCTTCTATGCTTGCTTAATAATCTCCCGGTCATAGTCTGATTCCAGATTCATCGATATCTGGGATGGTTGCTCAAGAAAGGACTTATCCCACTTTTTGCTTTTTTATCATATATCGGCTCAGGCTTTTTGGGTGCAAAATGCACCTTAGCTTGGGCAGCCACATCCGCATTAGTTTCCTCATCGGTCTTGTCATAAGGTCTCTTTGGAAGAGCCGGCGGGATGTCGACTATCTTCGCCGTTTGACCTTTCTTCGATGTGGGGCGCAGGGGAGCATCGAACTTCCGTTTCTTCGACGAGGTAGTAGTATTGCATGGAGGCGGAGGCGGAGATCGAGTATTGCACGGAGGCGGAGATCGAGTTGATGTACTCCTGCTGCGGCGATCGTCAGTGGGGCGGGGTGGACTTGGAGGTTGGCGATAATCGGGTTGGGGTGGACTTGGAGGTTGATGATATTCAATGCGGGGTGGACTTGGATTCCTCGGAGTCGGTGGCCTTGGCGCCGATCCTGGACACTTGATGTACTTCTTCTTCCATAGAATGATGTTGCGCTTGACATCTCCTAGTTTCGTAAGGCGTTCAGGCATAGCGATTTCAATCTCTATGTCTACAAAATCCTCCACTACGTCATCCACCATGACACGAGCATAGCCTGGTGGAATCCGAAGTGAATGGTGGAGTGCTCCAGGTAGACAAGGTAAAGCAGTGCCGATCGCGACCTTGAAGGACAGGTTGTTCATTGGCTGATGTAGCTCACATTGTGCCATCTCTCTGACATCATCCATGGGGTAGTGAGGAGTCGGTGCATCATCCAACAGTGCTTGATCATCAGCCTGGACCTCCGTGGAAGCCACGCTACTTTTCCGCTGGCTAAGATTCAATGCAGGATCATCATCCTGCGGGTGAGTTGACGACGGCGGCCTTTGTCTAATTTCTTGCATGAGGTTCTTCAGATCAGCTAGGTCCTGCTCTACCCTGGAGATCCGGTCTGCCTCCTGGTCCTTCTTTCTCCGACGGCTTCTATAACTGGCAACATACTGAGGAAACCCTTTCTTCCATGAGACACCGATGCCTTTGCCTCGTGTTCGTCCTCCCTTTTCAGGATTCCCTAGGGTGCGTGTCAGCTCGTCGTTCTCTCTCTCTCTCTCGGGACGGAACAATACCAATTGAGCATCGTTCATTGCTTGAATAAGGTCTTGGGAGGGTTTTAGAATTTTTTCATGTAATAATGTCTTCCCTGTTTCTGGGTCCAACGATCCCCCGTGCCTGTACCACGAGTGCTTTGACCTCTCGGGCCATCCATCTGTACCAGGAGTGACGCCTCTAGCCCTCATTTTCTTCTCCATAGTTTCCCACTTAGGGAGGGCACTCTTGTAGCCACCTGTCCCCATTTTATGATGGTATTTCTTTTGGGAAGAATTTAACGCGTTCTTTTCCGACTTTGCCTTTGCTTTTATCAGATTGCTTGTACTGTACAAAATCGGTCCACTGTTGTCTCAACTTCTTGTTTACTCCTTTGAAGTCTGGAGTTTTCTTTTTCGCGACATATTTCGCATATAAACTTTTCTTGTGGTTCTGGTACAGTTTAGCCATCTTGCTCAGAGCCCACTCCTTGACTTTCTCTCTATTTTCAAGCCCACTCGGCCTTGGGGTAATACCATCTACCTCAAATTCTTCATACTCTAGAGGTAGTATGAAATGCGCTATGAGCTTCTGCCAAAGGTCATCTTTGGCATCATCGGTGACATAGCTGTTTGATTATTCACCGGGTTTCTTTGACTGATTCCATTCTTGGATGGTGATCGGCAGGTTGTCCCTAACAAGCACCCCGCATTGATTTATAAACATCCTCCAGTACTTCTCTAGAGAAATTGGTTCACCATCATCATCTATTTCTTCGATGGTGAACCTCTGATTACCATCCAACTTTTTGTTCGGCCCTCGTTTTGTTCGAGCTGTCGATTGCTTCGATCCGGTGTCTAAAAGAAGAAGAGAGAGTGATTAATATATATCTAGATCAGTTAATGAATAGAGGTAACACATGGCTTTATATATATATATATATGTACCTCGCCGGATCCTGTCGAGGGGCCATCATTATTGTTGTTATTTGTTTGCCCTTCGTCCATCCGGTCTTCCCCTTGGTACATTAGGTTTTCCTCTAGTACATCACCGGATGGATTCAGATATGATGATATCTCTTCCTCGAGCAAAATATCTTCACCGGTAGTAATATTAAGAGGAATTTCACCTCTTATCATGCCTTGAAGAAAACCTTCACCAATGCGACCAGGATCTTCGGATGGATCCATGACTTAATTATCTATAACAGAAAGAGAGTTAAACAGGTTAGAAAAAACAATAACCCTAATAACTAAAACAAAAAAAACAATAACCCTAATAACACTAATTAATAACCCTAATATTATTTGCGGTAAAACAATAATCTTAATAACTAAAAAACAATAACCCTAATTAATAACCCTAATATTATTTGTGGTAAAACAATAATCTTAATTACTAAAACAAAAAACAATAACCCTAATATTATTTGTGGTAAAACAATAATCCTAATAACTAAAACAAAAAACAATAACCCTAATAATATATACTACTACAAAATAATATACTACTAACCCTAATAATATTACCAGAAGGTTATTATATATAATAATTACAATAATATATATACTAATAATATACTACTAACATTTCCTAATAATATACTAATAATGTAAATACTAAGAATAACATTTATACAAAACCTAAATATTACTACTACTAATAATAAATATTACTACAAAAACCTAAATATACTAATAATTAATAAAAATATATAATTAATACTACACTAACTACTAACTAATTAGGCGCCTTATATATTTAAGAAAAATATATAATTAATACTAGACTAAATAACCACCTCCGGCGAGGTGGGCGGCCGGAGGAACAGCGGCAAGTGAGGCGGCGGCATGGCGAGGTGGCGTGACACGACAAGGTGGCGAGGCACGGCGCACGGAGGCTCGGAGATCCGGTGTGCGGCGGCTCTGTGGTATGGCGGGGTGGCCGGAGACGAGGGCGCCTCGTCTTCGTCTTCGTCATTTGCTAAGTGCGGGTGGGCGCGACCAGGGGCGGGCAAGACTATATAAAGGGACCCCCCCCTTTAGTCCCGGGCTAAGCCATCGCCTGCGACTAGAGGGTCTCTAGTCCCGGGCGGTAGCTTAACCCGCGACTAAATACCCCCCTTTAGTCGCGTGTTAAGCCACAACCCGGGACTAGAGGGTTTTTTCGGCCGCTTCGTTTTGCCGCGCGTAGGCACCCTCTAGTCTCGGGTCCAGCCACGACCCGCGACTAGTGTAGTTTTTGTAAATTTTCTTTTATTTAATTCAAATCGAATATAAACTTTGGAAAAACATATCTCCTATTATAAAAATCTAAATAAAACAAATAATATGTCTATTATTATCAAAAAATATAAAGAATCTTAATATAATATCAATACATATGTTTGCATCATTTATAAATTATGTCATTTGTAAATTTTCTTTTATTTAATTCAAAGCAAATATAAACTTTAGAAAATCATATTTCCTATTATAAAAATCCAAATAAAACAAATAAAATGTCTATTATTATCAGAAAAATATAAAGAATCTTAATATAATATCCATACATCTGTTTGCATCATTTATAAGTTATGTCATTTGTAACTTTTCTTTTATTTAATTCAAATCAAATATAAACTTTGGAAAATCATATCTCCAATTCTAAAAATCCAAATAAAAAAATAAAATGTCTATTATTATTAGAAAAATATAATGAATCTTAATATAATATCCATACATCTGTTTGCATCATTTATAAATTATGTCATTTGTAACTTTCCTTTTTTTAATTCAAATCAAATATAAAACTTTGGAAAATCATATCTTATATTGTAAAAATCCAAATAAAACAAATAATATGTCTAACCGGGACTAAAGATATTTCCCTCCATTTCCCAAAGCTTCCCGCCAAGTTTTCCCGCCCTTTCCTTTTTACGAGAGCTTTTAGTCCCGGTTGTAGTCACTAACCGGTACTAAAGATATTTCCCGTCATTTCCCAAAGCTTCCCGCCAAGTTTTCCCGCCCTTTCCCTCTATATCTATGGCGATCGCGCCATGGCTATCCACACCTTCCTCTCTTAGAACAATGGACAACGCCTACTAGGCCATTCTGACCCTCGAGGAGACCGAGGAGCTGTGCGCCTCCAGCTACCCTTGTCCGCCGGGCTACCGGACGCCCGCCAGCTGGGCGCTGAGCGCTGGAGGGGTTCTTGTCCCTCCTGTCCCTCAAGGTTCCGCACGCCAGGCGACCATCACGAACCACTTCTACCACGAGCTCACGCCGGAGCAGCGGATGGATCCCCAGTGGGATTCCGACAACTACGACACCTGGAATGCCTTCTTCACTAATAGGGGGAGACCGTCCTCGCCGGGGGAGACCATCCTGCCCGTGGTGCCCACAAGTCCACCCACCACAGAGCCATAAGAAGGCCCCTCCCCCGCCCGGCGGTAGCGGCATCGTCTTCCAGGAGACCCCTCCCCCACCCGCCGTGAATCCGAGGCCGGAGTGGCCCTGGTATATGCCATGGTTGGGCTGAGGATCCCCGGAGTGGCAGGTGACGATGACGATGACGAAGAAGACCCTGAAGCTGCGTACTATAGGACTAGGCATGATTATGACTAAAGGGGGCGACTTTAGTCCTGATTGTTAGCTAGTCCCGGTTTGTCCCGGTTTTTAATATTAATAAATGTCTTGACTGTTACCTAAATATGAAGATGTTGTTGTATTTAGAGGAAAAGGCCTATAAATAGAGCAGCCTATAAATAGAGGAAAGGGCGGGCAGGCTGGATCGAGCAGCCTATAAATAGAGGGAAATGCCTATAATGAGAGGGTTCATCTTTAGTCCCGGTGTTGGAGATATGCCCTAGAGGCAATAATAAAAGTAGTTATTATTATATCTTTGTGTTTATGATAAATGTTTACATTCATGCTATAATAGTATTAACAAGGAAACATTAATACTTGTGTGATTTGTAAACTTAATTTGAAGTCCCTAGTAAAGCCTCTATATAATACTAGCTTGTTGGTTAATAGATGATTGTGGTTTCCCTATCATGAACATTGAGATGTTATTAACAACAAGATCATATCGTTAGGAGAATGATATGATGGACATACTCCTATAGATAAGCATAGCATAAAGATCAAGTCATATTAATAGTTCAATTGCTATATGCTTTCTGATACATAGTAATCTAATTCCTTCGACCATGAGATCATGCATATCACCTTTACCGGATGGATGCTTTGATGACATCAAACACCACACCGTAACTGGGTGGCTATAAAGGTGGCATTGAGTGTTCCGAAAGTATTGGTTGAAACACATGGATCAAGAGTGGGATTTGTCCATCCATATGACGGATAGATATACTCTGGGCCCTCTCGGTGAAATGTCATCCAATTAGCTTGCAAGCATGTGGTGGCTCACAAGGGATCACATATCAGGAACGAGAAAAGAGTACTTATCGGTGAGGTTGAACTAGGTATGCGGAGATACCGAGCGATCATAACCTCGGATAAGTAAACTATCGTGAGACAAAGGGAAATTGATATCGTATGTAAGTGGTTCATTCAATCGCAAAGTAATCGAGAAATATGTGGAGCCATATGAATTTCAGATTCCTCTATTGGTTATTGTTAGAGGTGTCTCGATCATGTCCGCATAATTCACGAACCGTAGGGAGACACACTTAAGGATTGACGTTGTTTTGAGTAGTTATGGAATGATGAGAAAGAGACCGAATGTTGTTGAGTCGGATGGGATCCGGGATATCACGAGGAGATCCGAATGGTCCGGAGAATAAGATTCATATAAGGAAAGTCCCGTTTGAGTTGGGGAATGGTTCGTGTTTTCATCGAATGTTCTAGAATGTTAGGAATGTCCGGCACTCCGGAGGGGAAGGGTACATGAATGTGTTGTATCAAGTTGGTATGATTGCATCATGTACTAAGTGTCATCGCTGTTCCAAATAAAGGATTAATTCAAATCCTAGTTTGAAAAGTCAAATAGCTAAATTGAAAAGTCAAACGGCTAAATTTGGAAAGAGGAAAAGAGGAGGAAGGGGAAACCGAGTTGGGGAGGGAGTCCCTCCTCCCCAAGCCGGCGCACCACCCAAGCCGAGTTGGGGAGGGACTCCTCTCCCTCCCCTTGGCCGGCCGGCCCCTCCACCTATATAAGGAGGGGCAGGGCTCCCTCCTAGAGACACACAAGTTCCCTGCCCCAAACCCTAGCTTGGCGCCACCACCTCCTGCAGCTGCCGCCTCCTAGGGTTGCCCTAGCCGCCGACTTGGGCTGCCCCAAGCCCTAGCCGCCGGCTCTAGCACCTCCTCCTTGGTGTGTCTAAAACCTAGATCGCCGAGGAGCTCTCTCATACTCCACCATACTCGCTCCGACTTAAGGCGAAGCCCTGCGAGATCTCCCCTCTACTTCCGGTACCACGCTGTTTTGCTGCCGGAATCACGAGGAGAGTGCTACAACCTCCGTTGCCTGCTGGAACAAGGGAGAGGAAGGTCTTCGTCAAATCGAACGTGTGTGACCGATCTTGGGAGCGCTGCCGAAGCGCGGAAGGATCGTCTACGCGATCTTGAGATCGGGAAGAGTACGACTACATCACCCACGAGAATCCGCTCTCGTTAAACACTTTGGAATCTTCGAGGGTGAGTTATTCCATCGACTCGTTGCTACAATCTAGTAGATAGATCTTGGCTTGTTTGTTTGTATGCGGTAGAAAATTTTTGTTTTCCATGCTACGAAACCCTACACCCGGTTGGGGAAACCAACCGCGACTGAAGGGATTGCGGTAGACTGGGCCAGGCAGCACTAATAATAGGGGTGAGTGTCGACATTATGTCAAGCGGCCTGTACCTTGTCCCGGATGGTGTCACCAACCGGGACTAAAGATGAACCTAATATGTGAAATTAGTTAGCTCCCAGGCGTATTGATCTAGTTAGAGAAGTTACAAGCTGTAAGATGGTTTTCGAGAGCAGGGACACCACTACGGCCAGTTTCAGGGAGATGCCGCCGGAGCCTAGTCCTCCGGCATCTCCAAGAAACTGGTCATAGAGGCACTCCCTAATATGTGACCTCACGCGTTTGGAGATCAGATCTTAATGGTAAGTACGAATCAGGACTAAAGTCCCCCCTTTAGTCCCGGTCCAGCCACAAAATAGGACTAATACACTCAAGATGGTTTGCAGACAACACTATACAAATGGACACATGGAGCATCTTCACTCATAAAATGTTACAATTATTACACATCATTTCTTCGCGTGTGTTCCTTTCTGATCCCGCCGTATCCATGGAGCATCTTCATTCATTAACATGATGCTTGGGTCATCCTTCACCGCGAAGGGCGGAATTTCATGAAACTTATCACAATCTTCTGACATGTCTGTCTTGTCCTCCACTCCCACGATGTTTCTTTTTCCTGAAAGAACTATGTGGCGCTTTGGCTCATCGTCTGATGTATTATTTTTCTTATTTTTTCTTTTTCTAGGTTTGGTAGACATGTCCTTCACATAGAAAACCTGAGCCACATCATTGGCTAGGATGAATGGTTCGTCTAAGTACCCAAGATTGTTAAGATCCAACGATGTCATTCCGTATTTCTTGTCTACCTCAACCCCTCCTCCTGTCAGCTTGACCCATTTGCACCGAAACAAGGGGACCTTAAAAGTAGGTCCATAGTAAAGTTCCCATATCTCCTCTATGTAACCATAATATGTGGTCTTTGACCCATTGTTATCTGTTGCATCAAAGCGGACACCACTGTTTTGGTTGGTGCTCTTTTTATCTTGGGCGATCGTGTAAAATGTATACCCATTTATCTCGTACCCTTGGAAAGTCGATATAGTCGAAGATGGTGAGCTAGACAACAAGTATAGCTGATCAACAAGAGTATTGTTTCTGATGAGATGTTGGAACCAACCACCAAAACTCTTCATGTGTTCATCTCTAATCCAAGAGTCATGCTTTCCAGGGTTGTTGGAGCATAAGATTTTCTTGTGTTCCTCGATATATGGGGCTGCCAAGATAGAATTCTATAGAACGGTGTAATGTGCTTCGGTGTAAGAATGTCTGTCCCTACATATTATTGATTTCCTTCTTTGAGTACCCTTTCCACTCAGTCTCCCCTCATACCGCGATTGAGGAAGACCAATCGGCCTAAGGTCAGGAACAAAGTCAACACAAAATTCAATGACCTCCTTTGTTCCATAGCCCTTGGAGATGCTTCCTTCTGGCCTAGCACAGTTATGAACATATTTATTTATGATTCCCATGAAACTCTCAAAGGGAAACATATTGTGTAGAAATACAGGACCGAGAATGGAAATCTCTTCGACTTGGTGAACCGGCAGGTGCATCATAATATTGAAGAAGGATGGTAGGAACACCAACTCAAAACTGACAAGACATTGGACCAAATCATTCTGTAACCGTGGTAGACCTTCAGGATTGATTTATCTTCTGAGAGATTGCACTGAGAAATGCACATAGCTTCACAATGGGTACTCGAACATTATCTGGTAGAAGCCCCCTCAATGCAATCAGAAGCATTTGCGTCATAATCACGTGGCAGTCATGAGACTTTAGGTTTTGGAACTTTTTTCATGCCATATTTATTATTCGACGAGAAGACAGACGGGACCTTAATACTGCTTAGGCATTCAAAAAATATTTCCTTCTCTTGTTTGGTAAGAGCTAGCTGGCATGGCCTTGAAACCATTCTGGATGCAGGCCATCTGGGTGTTTCATACGTTGATGGTCCTTTCGTGCTTCCGGTGTATCTTTTGTCTTCCCATACACGCCCAAGATTCTTCATCACATGCATCACATCGATTGCAGAGCGGACCTCTAAGAATTTCCAATATGGTAGCTCCCAAAATATAGATTTCTTCTTCCACATGGGTGCATGTCCTTTAGCATCCTTCGGAACAGATTTTCTGCCAATACCCTTTCCAAAGGTTACTATTTGATCCAAATCTTTGACCATATCAAATATATCAGCACCAGTGCGCTCCTTAGGCTTCGTCTGGTGACATGCCAGACCATTGAAGTGCTTGCCTTTCTTTCTTAAGGGATGATTGGCCAAAAGAAATAAACGATGCTCATTGTACACATTCTTCTTACAATGTTACAAATATATACTTTCAGTCTCATCTAAAAAGTGTGTGCATGCATTGTATCCCTTGTTGGACTGTCCTGAAAGGTTACTAAGAGCAGGCCAATCATTGATTGTTACGAAAATCAATGCTCGGAGGTTAAATTCTTCCTGCTTGTGCTCATCCCACACGCGTATGCCGGGTTCGTGCCACAACTGTAAAAGTTCTTCCACTAATGGCCTTAGGTTCACATCAATGTCGTTGCTGGGTTGCTTCGGACCTTGGATCAACACTAGCATCATAATGAACTTCCGCTTCATGCACAACCAAGGAGGAAGGTTATAGATGCATAGAGTCACGGGCAGTCTTGTGTGGATCTGGAGATCTGCTCCCCAAAGGGATTCATGCAATCTGTACTTAGACCAAACCTTAAACTCCTTGCGTCATCTGCAAAGTCCGAGTACTTTCTATCGTTTTTTCTCCATTGTGACCCATCAACGGGGTGTCTCAACATCCCGTCTGACTTACGTTCCTCTTATGCCATCACAACAACTTGGTGTGCTCTTTGTTTCTGAATAAGCGTTTCAACCGTGGTATTATAGGAACATACCACATCACCTTGGCAGGAACCCTCTTCCGAGGGGGCTCGCCCTCAACGTCACCAGGGTCATGTCTTCTAATCTTATACCAAAGTGAAGTGCATACCGGGCATGCATCCAAATTCTCATACTCCTCACCGCGATAGAGGATGCAGTCATTAGGGCATGCATGTATCTTCTGAACCTCTAAACCTAGAGGGCAGACAACCTTCTTTGCCCGTCGTCTTGCGGGCAATACGTTATCTTTTGGAAGCATATTCTTCATCATTTTCAGCAACTTTTCAAATGAGGAGTCAGGTATAGCACACTTAGCCTTCCATCACAACAATTCTAATGTGCTGCCCAACTTTTTTAGACCATTTTTGCAATTTGGGTACAACAACTTTTTGTGATCCTCTAACATGTGATTGAACTTCTACCTATACTTTCTAGTTTCACAATCTCTTCGTGCATCGGCAATGGTCCGACCAAGATCATCAGCGGGTTCATCATGTGTCTCTTCTTCATCCTCCCCTTCAGCATCCCCCATGGAAGTATCTCCGTACTCAGGGAAACCATGATAGTTGTCATCCTCCTCCTCTTCTTCATTGTCTTCCATTATAACCCCTCTCTCTCCGTGCTTGGTCCAACAATTATAACTGGACATGAATCCAGACTTCAACAGGTGGCTGTGAAGGGTTTTTGAGTCAGAGTAATCCTTTTGATTCCTACATCCACTACATGGACAGAATACAAAACCATTGCGCTTGTTTGCATCAGCATCACAGATGAATTCATGCACGCCATTAATGAACTCGCCAGAGCGTCGGTCAGTACCGTACATCCATTCCCCGACCATCTGCATTATAGTAAAAGTATATCAAAAACCATTACACAAAATGATAAATTATTACAAGTTATATTGAGAGCTTCTAGAGCATTAATTTTGAATTTTGAAAAATTTACATGCACCAGTTTGCGAATTGGAGAAAACAATCAACATGATAAATGTGGAGTTTTTTATTATTTTCTATCAGTGAAAACCTCATTCCATTCTAAGCTCTGAAACTCTAAAATTACACATTTCAATTTTCAGTAACTATGTGCCTAATCAAAATTTGTTACACATATATATCAAAATCCTTCTACTTCTAGAGCATACATGCATTGATCCATATCTCTATATATACTTCTAGAGAATTATAGAGCTAAAGTAGCAATAAGAGATGAAAGAATGAAGTTCTAACCTTTTAAAGCTTTGGATTTAGGGGTTGCAAACTAAATCTTGACAAATCTTGAGAAAAAAATGGCATGAACTCGCTTGCTTTCTTTGAGAAAAATGGCCACCATATGCTTTAGGGCAGCAGAACATGCAGCAGAATATATAGTGGTGGACAACTAGTCCTGGGCCGTGATATGACCCAGGACTAATAGTACACTAAAAGACCAGCTGGCCTGCTGAGATGTGGTCCGTCCCGGGACTAGTGACTATGGCCGTTTCTAGCCGTTGAGAGGCCTCACGGCCCGGGACTAGTGCTAGCACTAGTCGTGGGTTATGACAGGCCGGGACTGCTGGCATTGTTCACGTCGAACCGAAGAGGGTTTTTCCAGTAGTGGTAGCTCGTCGCGCTCTGCTTCGATCCTCTTGATGTTAAGTGAAAAATCAAGCGTGATCTCCTTCTGTAGAGACAAACGCCTTCGAAGGCAATCATTAGCCTAGGTTAGGGAGCGTGCACCCTGCAGTTGGTTGTCTATCTTGGCGTTGATCGCGGCCACCTTGTCACGGCAATCGTCCTTCCTTGCTGCATCCTTCATGTTATTTAAAATAAGTACTCTATAATTGTACTGTATGTTCCAGGGAAGCACAATATTCAAGTCACAAAAAACCCAAATGTGTCTACGAAGATTTAGCATGGTCCCTACTTGGAGGCTAAGCTACTTGCGGGAAAACACGATAATATTTCCACATTTAGAATCTCAAAAACAAGACCAAATGCATGTCGGGATTTCCTACCTTGTTGAGCCGGGAACAGGGACGAACGGGTCCTGTGATGCTGCCACCATTGTGTTGGTTTCAGGATCCACGACCGCCCCGGAATATGTAGCAGAGTAAGAAGAAGAAGAAGAAGACATTCAGCACCGCCGCCGCCATTCAGCGGAGGATCCCTAGCCTGCTGCAACATTCAGCGGAGGAATATGTAGCGGAGGATCCCTGGCCTGCTGCAATATTCAGCACCGCCGCCGCCATCGTGCTGCTTTCAGGGTCCACAGCAGCCCTGGAATATGTAGCATAGTAATAATAAGAAGAATACGAAGTAGACATAGAAGAAGAAGAAGACTATACCGGGAGGAGCCCTGGCCTGCTGCAACATGCAGCACTGCCACCGCCATCGTGTGCTTTCAGGGTCCACGGCTGGCCTGGAATATGTAGCATAGTAATAAGAAGAAGAATAATAAGTAGACATAGAAGAATAAGAATAAGAATAAGAAGAAGAAGAAGGAGAAGAAGACTGTATCGGGAGGAGCCCTGGCTGCTGCAACATGCAGCGCCACCGCCATCATGCTGCTTTCAGGGTCCACGACTGCCATGGATAATGCAGCATAGTAATACTAATAATAAGAAGAAGTAGACATAGAAGAAGAAGAAGAAGACTATACTGGGAGGAGCCATGGCCTGCTGAAACATGCAGCGCTGCCGCCGCCATCATGCTACTTTCAGGGTCAACAACCGCCGTGGAATATGTAGCATAGTAATAATAATAATAATAATAATAATAATAATAAGAAGTAGTTATATGAGAAGAAGAAAACATAGAAGAAGAAGACTATACCGGGAGCGGCAGGAGCCCCGGCCTACTGGAACATTCAGCGACATTGCTAGGAGAGATTGGGTCTCTGTGTGAGGGGGGACTGAGCAGCTGGTTGAGCAGTAAGTCCAAGGTGGCGATTTTTCTCCATTCTCTCCGTGCACACTGTCGATCTACCTTTCCTCGAGGGAGCCATGGCTAATACTAGGTGGGGGCAGGAGGAAGAAGAAAGTGATGGGCGGGGGAGAATGGTCAAAGGGTCCAGTCCGTCGGACAGTCTTATACAAGACCACCGTTTACTCCGGTGCTATCTCATCAACCTACATTCACCGTTCATTTCTTAATCGATGGCCTATGTCGCTTCCTTCTCAAAGAAGCATGACTGGCAGAACCAGGGAATAAAACCCCAAAGTCCACACGATGGGACTGGATTGGACTGGCTTTAATGAGATGGACGGTTCAGCGGGGGCTTTGGCGCGTGCCGCGCAGTATCCTGTGGATAGGGGTAGGACTACGAGGGAGGAAGTAATTACGGGTTGCACGTCCAGCGTGCGTGCATTCTCAAGGGGTTGACACAACGTGCTCAACTGCTGCACGGATAGAACATGCTGAAATGTTCAACTCCACATCGACAAGCACGCATTGGGCACTTCCCGATGCTGCCACACAGAGCATTTTGTGGTTTTTTACGTGACAACACTCCCAGTACGTATATATTTTATGATGTAGCACAATTTTTATGTGACTAGACTATGAGATGCTCCTGCCACCCCTAATAGGATCGGCACTCAACTCTGCATACCCGCCATCGCGCATTTCTAAACAACTTCCTCCTGGAGCATGGAACCGTGCCATGGTAGTGGCAGATCCTTGACGGTGGCTGACCGTCCTGCGTCACCTGCTCGTCTCCGCATCGTTCGTGCCTGCCAGCCGCCATCTGAGGCACCACGACGTGTCCAATCGCGCATGGATCCATCGACATTAGCGCTCAAGGACACCACGACATCGAAGATTGTCGTAACCGCTGAACCCGAGAAGCGCATTGCACCAGCAGAGATGGAGGAGCGCCAAGCAGCAACAAAGACGGAGGAGCGGCGGAGGAAAGCATGCGAGAACACCATGAAGAAGGGCAAGAGGAATAGAGGAGCCAGCGACGAGGACGACTCCGACTTGTGCAATGAGGAGGCGTTCATGGAGCAGTTGGAGGCAGAAGCGGAGGAGAGTGACATCGACCCGTGGGACTACGAAGAGAAGGAGGACTCCAGCAAGGAAAGGGCTTGTATATACGAGGAGGGAGTTGCGAACGAGTCATCGGAGGACACCGCCGCTGCCACCGATGACAACGACGATGAGGACGACGACGAGTAATGTTCTGTTGTTAGTATTGTTATTACATATTTAACTTCCACGTCCTGCATTGTAATAGTTGTAACTACCATGTCGTGTGTAATAATACTGGGATGTTGCTACTATAACAATTTCGTGTGGTCATCACCTGCATTTCAAAAAGGTTAGAAAACACTATTTTCATAATAATATGATTATAGGTTATTTACCATGAGGTAATAACCTTCTATGGAAGTTCCGGTGGTAAAGGAACATATTATCTAGGACTTAACAACCAATGTCACCAATGATTCTTGCGCTGTATATCACGCGTTAACCATGAGATTTGGAATGGGACGGAGAAGTCAGCTATATCTTCTTCCTCTCGCATTTAGCCAGATGTGCAGGTCGTGGCTGTTATCCTCGTAACATGCATTAATTGGTAATTCGTAGAGGATATGCAGCATATGGGTGGGAAACCTCAACGTCCCATGATAGTTCTGTCATCTGACGGTCTGTACTAACCATTGTCGTAATTAAATGGGTGGGCATGGCGTACACCAAGGAGGCATGCGGGGTCGCGAAGGGGGTAGTGATTGTCTTGGATCTTAGCCTGGGCCCCACACCAAGGAAGTGTAGACGAGAATGCAACTCGGATGTGCAACAAAGATAAGGTCTCTCATGGGTAAAGCAACGCACCTCTGCAGTGTGTAAGAACTGTAACTTGTTACTCCCTGTTCCGGGAAGGAGCTACAAACGCGGCAGGAAAGGCACTCCATGAAATTTCTGGTAAACCTATGAAGGCTGACGGACATAGCTTTTCAAAATAAAAGCAACCTTTGATGAAATGTTTACAAAAACTTGCATTGCCTACGACCTATGGTTTGTGTCTGTAGATATAGTGCATCAAACACTTCTATTTAGTGACCTTGCTGAGTACGCTTGTACTCAACGTATATTCTTAAACCTTGCTAGATCCTGAAGCCAATACAGATGACGTCTACATCAACTTATGCTCTAGGAATCATCATCAAAAGCTAAAGCTCTTCAATGAAGTCAAGAAAGTCAACATATACATCAACTCAAGTGAATACGAAGTTGATGATTATATAGGAATATAATCTCTAGCCATAGAACCTATTCTGTAGAGTATTGCAATAGCAGCAATGCAAGCCCCAGTAATTCAGATACTAGTCTATTAATATGTTAGTTAGGAGTTGATTATTCCTAATTCTTCTTTGTAAGAAGTTTTTTTCTCTCTCTTTAACCTAGAGTGTTCTCTGGATCTTTTGTAAAGAGTCGAGTTGTAACCTATAGTCATGTCTTGGACCTGCTGTGCTTCTGCTGTACCACTCTGAGGGATGTAATACTAGTGAACGGTGTTTCATTGGTGTTATGTCAACGACTATAGTGTACTACATCATGAAGTGGTGTGCTGGGTAACCACAGCTGGTATCAGAGCATATTCTTTGACCTTAGGATTAAAACCCTTTTAGGAAGATTTGTATGTTGGATAGTGACTATAGGAAGCCATCTTATCTAAACCAAATATTCCTGTGATTTGTGATGAGTATCCACTTGAGGATAACTTTGTCACAAGATGCTAAAGTCATTCCTGCTAAGGAGTAGTTATCCATCTTCTCTCAGTAAAGTGTTATATAGTGTATTTTGAAGGAGATATAATCCACAAAGATACCTTAGGAAAGACAATTGATCATAGTAGATTAGGATCAAGTTCAATACATCATTGGACGTAGTTCAAATCGTGTAGTGTAATCATAGAATTCAAGTAAGAGAGTAAAATCTTAATGTTAATTGATAACAGTAGACAACATAATGAAGACCATTAGAGTATGTATAGTTGTAATGGGTTGTAAATCATGTGGGATTCACTTGAGAATTCTATGTGATGAAGTGGAATTTTGTTAAGAATTAAATATATTAAGGAAAGAAGTAAAGTCATCAGGACAAGGTTACTCTTAAATCATGATGAATAGGTAAAACATAACAAGATCAAGGTGATATTAGCTTCGAAACCATGATATAAGTGTAAATATGAAAAGTACTTAGTAGTTGATCTTATAATAAAATAAGAAAATAACATGGTAGTACTATGATAAAAGTCATAGGTGTCTTAAGTTTCTACTAAAAAATAATTTTGGGTGATTAATAGAAACTTATTAGACTTTTCGAGAAATCATGTGAGGTTATTTTACTAAATAATGAAATGTTAGATAAAGTTAGTCATTCCAAAAGAGAAATAATAAGTTGGTGTAACAAACTTGAGACCACTTGCTTAAAATTATCCTGTTACAGTTGAGAAATTTGGGTAAATTATGAGACAAGGAATAGTTTGACCCTAAGTGCTAAGTATCACGATGTAAACTTATATGAGGAGGGTCATATACTACACAACTAAGCCTGAATTCTAGAGATATTATACTCAACAACTATATTTCGGGATTAGAATATTGTGTGTTATATGTACCACATTTGAATTTATTGGTTTTTCTTGGATCTTCTTGATTAACTAGATATGTACATGAAGTTTGACTTGGTGTGCAAATGCATGTTGCAACATCCAGTTACTACTTGATGTTATAGACCTAGATTGAAAAGGGAATTCGTGTAAGGGAGTGACTAGTTCCAAAGACCAAGATATAGGCTTACTTGAAGAATCAAGCCAAGTATAAGGAGTATCAACACAATTTGAAGGATGGATCAACTTCAGGTCATTCTTAGCCAGCTATAAGAAGGAAGATTAGTGTAGAAAATGTATGGAGCAACAAGAAGTGATGACCTTTAGTTCAACCAAAGTAGGTGATGTTGCTAAAAAGTTAATACAGTAGTTGTACTAAGTTCATGGAAGTATCATGAATAAGTGCAAATAAGAAGAATTGGAACCTAAATGGTATTCAAGCTCTGACACTTTAGAGAGAATGCTAGTGGTACGTCGAAAAACCGTAGGGTAATACATACAGCATAGAATGGTCTATAGCTGGTATCTTCGGAAGGACTACTAGTATAAACCAGACAACACAGACAAAAAATTAGTCTTTTGGCCATAATTATTGTCTAACAAAATTTAAAGCCCTATTTTAGTGAGACTTCCTAGACCTTAATTAGTATAGTAAGGAAGCTCGATGAGCAAGTAAAGTAGTTGGATTAGGATACCTAAACGGGGAAATGAACTAAAGAAGAGACCCCAATTTAAGAAGTTTATAATAAGGACATATCCCTAAGGGAGTAAAGTAAAAGGAACTTTGGGGTATTGGAGACAAAAAGTTGGAAATTGCCAAGTATGATGAGAATTCAAGAAAAAAGATCTGGGTATGGGATATTACAATTATTCCCATTTGAGGTTACCATGGAGTTGAGAAATATCATAACCAATACAAGACAATTCCTCATTCCGAAATGTGAGAGTATACGAACATCGAGGACGAAGTTTATTTTAAGGGGGAGAGTCTCTAACATCCCAGCATTAGAGCTTAGAAATAAACTGAACTCACATGTGTGCATTGCATTCATGCATAGAAAATCTGGATAATTTTTGTGCTTTTGAATAAAACTTGCCAAAGTGATTGAAGCTTCTCTCAACTTGATGGAATTAAAGTAGATCATCAAGTTAACTGCGATAAGTTTCAATATGACCTTTGCTAAAACCTTATTTTGGGTAAAGGTGATTTGATCTAAGGGTAGATCAAATGTAATAAAACTAAACCACCATACATTGCTTAATGATTAATATCAGATCCTTTAGAGATCATATCATAGTATGCATCACAACAAACCATGAATACCAAGCTATGAATATAATTCAAGTAACAAGAATGTAATAACTAAATCTTGACCTATCTTAATCTTATCTATTTCTACCATGGGCATCATGGTAATACCTTACCTTAACTATTTAGTTATATTGAGTAGGAAAGAAACCAAGCCAATACCATTCACTATATATCTTTCTTTCCACACTAATCCTTATCATATCTATTGAACCATATCCTAATACCTGATGTTCATCAATGTTGAGTAATTAACTATTGATTTATCAATTCTTGATCTATCAACTCTTGTCCTGATCATAGCATATACTTTAATGTCTTTTGAGAAAGAATCAAGAAGAGGTATGTAGTTATGCTAGCTTTAGATATCATCTATAGGATGGTAGTGTTGGAAGAGAATAAAATCAATATGATAATTGATGGAGTTAACTCACTTCTGAATGGATAGAAGAGTTATTAGAATAAAGATATATGTGGTAACAAAGAGGATTATAAGGATGAATATTGAAGATAGTTACCAAGGAGTAATCCTATTGGATCAAGTAGGCATAGTCAATGAATGATATCTCTTAGTCGAATAGAGATATTAAGAAGATAATTATATACAACTATAATGTTGTATTGATGAAGGCCTTGATTAGCCAACTGTAAACCTAAACCATAAATGATCAAAGGATTTTAATGATCATGCTTAAGTCACTAAGAGTGAATAATTATATCATGTACAAGTGACATTGGTGGATAGAACATGTGTAGGGGGAATAACCCCTGGGTGGGGAAAGCGAGGCATAAATAGGCCGACTCCAGAAGGAATAGGCCGTCTGGCCCCCAAGAAGGACAACTCTAGCTGGTTGGCTAATACCGCCCGACTGGGCTTAAAACTTTCCCGAATGGCCCGTCTAGCCGGTAACTAGAAGAACCGGCTGGGTGGTCGCTTCCACCCGGCTCACATCTGATTTGATGGAGAGCATGGAAGGGCTGACGCTCCTTGCATGGTACGCCTCTGGCCCTCCTTCGTCATCGGCAGGCTGGCATACCATCACGGCCAACGCTACCCAACGAGGATAAAGAAAAGTGGTCGGCTGACTGGCAAAAGCAGTCCAGGTGACCGTTAAAGCAAGGGTGACTCCCCAAAGGAAGCCCGGGTGACCGCTAAAGGAGAGGGTGACGCTAAAAGAAGGGCGGACTGGGTCCTGGCCCACTAGCTAGGCCCTGCAGCTGGCCCTGCCCTGTGAGCCCATATCCAAACAGTAAACCCTAGAGCCCAAATTGTAATCTGCCCCCAAACCAGTATATAAGGGAGGGGAGAGCTAGGGTTCTAGGTAAGCAATAACATAAGGATAGAAGTGCTAGCCTCTAGTTTTTTGATCTTCCTATAGCTCTAGATAATAGCTAAGGAAACAGCTCGAGGAGCATCTATATTGGGCATTCACCCCCTCATATAGTTCATCTTGCAGGACTACGGGTGTTACCTCGCCGAGAGGGCCCCGAACCTAGGTACGTCGCTATGTTTGCAGTTTACCGTGCCCAACCTGTTGCGTGATCCACCGATTGCATCCGGGTGTCCCTCTTTAGCCATCCCCGATGGCACTGCCGTGTTCCACACCACGACAACATGATTAAACCCTAGTATAGATATGTTATCCTAGATGAATTATGACAAGTCACAATGATACAATGAAGTTGGAGTATGAGTTACTAAGGTAACTAAATATAAGATAGTATGATTAAGCTGATGCTAGAGCAACATAGAGTTATTGAAGTAGTAATATTCCTCTTAAAGAATAGTAAACATTTGAGGAAAGTAGAATTTGATATATAAAACTTTTAGAGTAATATTAGTGATGGATGATAAAGGAAATGTATGAATGGAGTTAACAGTAACCACTTGTTAGATTGAAGGTTATCATTAGCAGTTTGATATAACCAAGTATAAATATGAGAAGATTATGAAAATCTTAACTGACAAGCTTCTGAGATTTCTAAGTGAGATTACAAGTAATTGTGAAGTAAGAGAGTAAACATTCAAATGGAATTGGATTCATTAAAGGTATTCTCGATATGAGACTTATCTCTATGAGGAAACAATATAGAGCTTTAGTGTCAAGCTCATTGGATTTACAAATGGATTTAGAAGGAGGAAGTATTGGTAAGAATATTCTGTGAGTAAAGCTCATCATGTTAACACATGATGATGGATTTGAAGAAGTAGAATTTCTAGGAAAGGAATTCCCTAATTAGAAGGAAAGAATTATGTAGTAAGGAAGATAGGAATTCCCGAGAAGCTATTAACCAAAACTATATCACTCCATATCAAACTCATTATCTATATCACTTTTCCAAAACTAAACAACTGCTACTAGGTAAATGAATTACCTTTATCATATAAGTAATGTTCATTAGTAACCATTACATGTTAATTTATCACTAGGAGCCACCCACACTAATAAGGAAGAAACTATTTAGGATAATAGGTAATCCTTGGTTGCTTGAGTAGACCAAGTAGAATTGCTCCTACTAAATCTCATTGTAGAAAGTTACATAGATAAAACCAATACTTATGGAATATTAAAGATAGAAAGTCTTGGTAATATTCTACCATAGTTCTATAGCAAAATCACTTATGCAAATAATTGCCACTTCCAAACATCTAAATAATATGTACCACATAAATGGCAAGTGCTATAAACCATTATACCCTAATATTATATCCATATATTAACCATACTTAAGCAAATAGTGAATAACTAGTTCAAGAAATTATCTATGCATATCAATCACCCACTTAAATCTGTACCTATACAATTATTATGGTGAAAACAAATCACCTTTATAAGATTTTGATATAATAAATAAATCCCCTAATTCTTATTTATTCTACTTAATAAATAACTTCTAATATAATTATGAGTATTGAAAAATACCAACATGATTAGAGCAATCAATTAGTATAATTATCTTTGGAATATTTGAAATATTGTACATAATTTATGGTATTTAAATCATTAAAGAAATTTTACTAAAAAAGAAAACAGAAAAGAATAAAGAAAAAAAAGAGGACTCAGTCCAGAAGCTGGCCCGAGGCCCATTTCCCTCTCCACCTATCTATCTTTCGCGTGCAGCAACAGCTCTCTCGCGCACATCACTATGGTCCAACAGCAACCCATGAAGCGGCTCATAAATGACTGACAGATGGGACCAGAGGAGGGATCATAGGTTGAGAGTAAGGGTTTGCCAGGGGTTTTTCCGCAAAATGCTTGTTGTCGTCTTCGTCGTGCGTCACAAGCAGCTCACCGGAGGATCCGCCGCCGCCCGATGCCGTCATCGTCAGCAGCACGCCGTGATGCCCGCCTTCGACACCTATGGAGGATTAGAACGCCGTGGATCTCTACTCCATCATCCTTATCCCCATTCCTCTCCTCTTCCTCTGTGTTTTCTCTCGGGGCCGAAACCCTAGCTCACCGGACTGCTCGTCATCGCCGATAGAGGTCGCCCAGAGTCCATGGAGTGGTCTAGGAGAATCGTCGTGTCATCCTCTTCATATTATATACTCAATATATCATGGTGAGCTCGGATGGGTGCGAATTTCATCATCCCCTTTCGTCGGGGTTCATTGGAAAATTCGACCGTGTGCTTGCCTCCGACCGCGCTGGTTCTCGACGACCACATCATTGGCATCCTGGTGAGCTCCTGAGTACCCTAGCACTCTCTGATTCATCGCTCTCTCATAGTAGTGACCTACCCGCGTGAGCCCAAACCGCGCCGCCGTGCAAGCTTGTCGCCGACCAGCCTCCCGTGACCATTTCCGAGCGGCACCACCATAGCTGTGCTCCTCGTGTTGTACTCTTTCCAACGAGCCTAACCACTACCCCGCGTGTGCACCAAATCGCTAGATCGATCATGCACCTGAGAGGATCAGTCTTGGGTGACGTTAGCGTGACATCATACTGATGTCATAATACCTTTTACTGATTTGTTTTATAGTTCCTGAAAATGACATGGCATAGGTCCCAGCAGTCAGTGGCCCTGGGGTAGAAAAGGTTTGGTGTAAAAAGATCTAACCACATGTGTATGTCATGCTGACATCAGCACTGACATGGTAACACATTTTGTTATTCTATTTTAATAATTTCAGAAAATAATTAAACTTTAAAAATTCAATAACTTTTGTTTTATAATTCAGAAAATATGTTTAATATATGAAAATTGTAAGAAAAATAAATCTATAACTTAATTTTATTATCAAACATTATTATGTTACTTATTTAAAAAAATATTATTTAATAATGATTTTATAAGTAATAATACTTTGAAAATTTATATTTTAATTTTGTTAAATGAGAAAAGTATAAACAATATATCAAAATTCATAGAAAAATAAGAACTAAAATGTAAAACTATAAACATAAAATATTATATCAGTTAATTAAATGTTTATTAGTTATTAAGTGTTTATAAAGTAATAAATCTTTTAAAAATAATATATTATTAATTATAAATCACAAAAACAAATGTAATATACCAAAATTGATCACAAAAAATAATATCTACATGTTAAAATTATAACATTCCACTTTTGAAGTAAGTAAAAATTTAATACTCTAATAACTTGAATTTAAACCTATTTCCTTAATTGATAATTCATATAAGGATAAATAAAAATTGCTAATATTACTAAAATTATTCCTTTGAGGTCTAAAAATAATATTAGTCTTAAGTTTTGATAATATGAAGTCAAAATAAGTTCAACATATTTCAAGGTACAATTTTATTGAGTTATGATTCAACTATAAGTGTATATTATTGTCTAAAAAGATTCTTATAAAATTATAAAATCTTCAAAACGAATATCTTCAACCAAATAAATAAGTGTAACATTACCCAAAAGGAGTTATCAAATATAAAATCCTCAAGAATGATAGTTTTGACTAAATGAATACCACGAAGAGGTGATGTGGTATGCTCCTAAATGATAGTTTTGACTAAATGAATACCCAAAAGGATAAATGCCTGGTATGCACTGCATTGCCGTATAAGATCAGAAAATATGACCCTGGTGATGTTGATGGCGAGCCACCCAGGAAGAGGTTTCCTGCCAAGGTGATGTGGTATGCTCCTATAATACCACGATTAAAACGTTTGTTCAGAAACAAAGAGCATGCCAAGTTGATGCGATGGCACATGGAAGAATGTAAGAAAGACGGGATGTTGAGGCACCCCGCTGATAGTCGACAGTGGAGAAAAATCGAGAGAGACTTCCCGGACTTTGCTGGTGACGCAACAAACTTATGGTTTGGTCTAAGTACAGATGGCATGGATCCTTTTGGGGAGCAGAGCTGCAGTCACAGCACCTGGCCCGTCACTCTATGTATCTACAACCTTCCTCCTTGGTTGTGCATGAAGTGGAAGTTCATTATGATGCCAGTGCTCATCCAAGGCCCGAAGCAACCCGGCAACGACATTGATGTGTACCTAAGGCCATTAGTTGATGAACTTTTACAGTTGTGGGCCGCGCCAGGTTTACGTGTGTGGGATGAGCACAAACAGGAGACATTCGACCTACGAGCATTGCTGTTCGTAATAATCAATTATTGGCCTGCTCTTAGTAACATCTCAGGACAGACGAACAAGGGATATAATGCATGCACACACTGTTTAGATGGGACTGAAAGTATATATCTGGATAAATCTAGGAAGAATGTGTACTCATACATTCGTCATTTTCTTCCGCCCAGACACCCCTTAAGGAAAAAAGGAAAGCATTTCGATGGCGAGGCAGATCACCGGAAGAAGCCTGCCCCCCGTACTGGTGCTGATGTATTTGGTATGGTCTAGGATTTAAATGTAATATTTGGAAAGGGTCTCGGATGACAACCTGTTCCGAAAGACGTCGACGGACGCGCACCCATGTGGAAGAAGAAATCTATATTTTGGGAGCTACCCTATTGGGAAGTCCATGAGGTCTGCTCTGCAATCGACGTGATGCACCTGACGAAGAATCTTTGCGTCAATATTCTAGGCTTCTTGGGCTTGTATGGGATGTCAAAAGATACACCGGAAGCACGGGAGGACCAGCAACGTCATAAAGGACGAGACGGCAAGCATCCAGGGCAGTTTCAAGGGCCTGTCAGCTATGCTCTTAACAAGGAAGAGAAGGAAATCTTTTTTGAAGTCCTTTTTAGTATCAAGGTCCCGTTTGGCTTCTCTTCTAACATAAAGGGAATAGTAAATATGAAAGAGAAAAAATTCCAAAACCTAAAGTCCCATGACTTCCACGTTCTTATGACGCAATTGCTTCCAGTTGCATTGAGAGGGATTCTACCGGAAAATGTTTGGCTGGCCATAGTGTAGGTATGTGCATTCCTCAATGCGATTTCTCAGAAGGTAATCGATCCAGAAAGTCTATCAGGGTTACAGATTGATGTGGTCCAATGTCTGGTCAGCTTCGAGTTGTTGTACCCTCAATATTATGACACACATCCAAGTTCACCTAGTCGAAGAGATTAGAATTCTCGGTCCTGTGTTTCTACACAATATGTTCCCCTTCGAAAGGTTCATGGGAGTCTTAAAGAAATATGTTCATAACCATGCTAGGCCAAAAGGAAGCATCTCCAAGGGCTATGGAACAGAGGAGGTCATTGAGTTTTGTGTTGACTTTCTTCCTGACCTTAAGACGATTGGTGTTCCTAAATCTCGGTATGAGGGAGGCATTTGGAAAAGGCACACTACGAAGGAAAACAATGGTATGTATGGACAGGGATTCTTTCAATAAAGCACACTGTACAGTTCTACACAATTCCACCTTGGTGGCTCTATATATCGAGAAACACAAGATTATTGTACGCTCGGAAAACCCGGGGATACCTGACTCCTCGATTAAAGTGGAACACGAGGACACTTTAGGCAGTTGGTTGCAGAAACATCTCATTAATAACAACACGATTGAAGATCAGCTGTACTTATTGACACGGTTACCATCTTGGACTATATGTACTTTCCAAGGGTACGAGATAAATGGTAATACATTTTACACGATCTCCCAGGATAAAAAGAGCACCAACCAAAACAGTGGTGTCTGCTTTGATGCAACGGATGACAATGGGCAGAAGGACACATATTATGGGTACATAGAGGAGATATGAGAACTTGAGTATGGACCTACTTTTAAGGTCCCTTTGTTTCGGTGCAAATGGTTCAAGATGACAGGAGGAGGGGTACATGTAGACAAAAAGTATGGCATGACAATAGTGGATCTCAACAATCTTGCGTACATGGACGAACCATTCATCCTAGCCAATGATGTGGCTCAGGTTTTCTATGTGAAGGACATATCTACGAAACCGAGAAAAAGAAATTAGCAAAATAATACATCGTCCGATGAGCCAAAGCGCCACATAGTTCTTTCAGGGAAAAGACACATTGTGGGAGTGGATGACAAGACAGATATGTCAGAAGATTATCATAAGTTTCATGAAATCCCACCCTTGAAAGTGAAAACTGACCCAAGCCTCATGTTAAATGATGAAGATTCTCCATGGCTACGGTGCAGAAGAAAACAACAACACTAGATAGGGATGTTGGTGTAATATATTAAACCTTTTATGTAATCATATTATGAAATCACGAAGATTCTCCATGGCCATGACGGCCACACTATAAATAGAGGGAAAGGGCGGGGCGGGCTAGGCCAAGCAGCACTAATAATAGGGGTTGAACCTTTAGTCCCGGATAGAGACCCGGTGCGTGGCACCAGCCATGACTAGAAACCCCCCTTTAGTCCCGGCTGGTGCCACTGACCGGGACTATAGGAGGGTTATAAAATGAGGCCTTCTCCCCCGGTGCGTTCCACGCACCGGGATAAGTAGAGCCAGCAGACGCCGACGATGCTGCCAGGCTGCCCTTACGAGAACCGCCGCAGACTCCCTCTCTCCGCCGGCTTGCCGCCCACCGCCTAGCCCGCCACGCCGCCCCCCACCCCCGAGCTCGATCGGCCGCGCGCGCCATCGCCGCCACTCCGAGCGAGGATGCCCGCGCCGCCACCTCCCGCGCTCGCGCCTGCCGTCAGCACCACCGCCGGTGAGTTAGGGTTAGGTTAGGATTAGGATTATATTAGTTAGGATAAGTTCACAAAAAAAGATTATAGTTAGGATTTTTAATTTAATTAGGATTAGTTTATTTAGTGTAATGTATATAGTGTGTATTTATGTATATATTGTATTTAGTGTATTTAGTTTATTTTTAATTATAATTAGGATTAGTATTTTATAGTGTATTTATGTACCCGCGCCGCCACCGCACCTCCGGGTTTAGGGTTGAGGGTGGTGACCGGAGTTAGGCTTAGGGTGGTGGTTCTCACGGGAAGCCGCTTAGTCACCCGCCTCTCCCGCAGCCACCGCCACCGCACCTCCGGGTTTAGGGGTGGTGACCGGAGTTAGGGTTAGGGTGGTGGTTCTCGCAGGAAGCCGCTTAGTCGTCCGCCTCTTTAGCGGCCACCATCACCGGCCACCGCCACCGCACCTCCGGGTTTAGGGTTTAGGGGTGGTGACCGGAGTTAGGGTTAGGGTGGTGGTTCTCACAGGAAGCCGCTTAGTCGCCCGCCTCTCCCGCGGCCACCGCCACCGCACCTTCGGGTTTAGGGTTTAGGGGTGGTGACCGGAGTTAGGGTTAGGGTGGTGGTTCTCGCGGGAAGCCGCTTAGTCGCCTGCCTCTCCCGCGACCACCATCACCGGCCACCGCCACCGCACCTCCGGGTTTAGGGTTTAGGGGTGGTGACCGAAGTTAGAGTTAGGGTGGTGGTTCTCGCGGGAAGCCGCTTAGTCGCCCGCCTCTCCCGCGGCCACCATCACCGGCCACCGCCACCGCACCTCCGGGTTTAGGTTTAGGTTTTATTTTGTTAAGTTCAAATAAATATTGTGTGCATTTTGTAGGAACTATGGATCCACCTAGTCCAGTCCACAGAGACCTAGATTAGGAACACTTGCTCGAGGATATGATTCATGATGCCGATGCGGGATCTCCCTCGAGGTATCTGAACTCATCCGGTAAGGGAGAGGAGACTAACAGACAAGAGGAACAAGCCCATGGACGCGTAACACAGACCGACGAGGTATATATATATATGATGTCCAATGATCGTCACTAGATGTACCTCGTTGTATATATATTATGTTGACGAATGTTTCTTCTCTTAGGCCTCTACATCGAGCAAGAAAACCAAGCGTGGCCCAGCCAAAAAGTTACCCCAGGGTACCGTTTATGAAATTACAGAGGTTTCAGGAGATGGCGAACCATTGGAACCAAAGAAAACAAAACAACTATTTGTATAACAATGCGGAGTTGTTGCTAGAGATGCACCTCGATCACTGTTCAGGAGTGGAATAAGACCAAAGAGGCGGAATGGAGTGATGTGTATATCGACGATAGGTTCAAAGATGAACTTTTTAATGACCTAATGGCAGATTTCAAGCTGCCAGAATGTGACACTGAGGACAAGACGGCTGAAATGAGAAAGAAAGTCAAGCAGTTTGCACTGAAGAAGATGGCCTAACTATTCAAGAACTGGTAGAAGTCATTATGGCAACATTATCAGAAGGACAAGAAAACCCCATTATTCGAAGGATATCTAGCGAAGCAGCAGCCTTACTGGGATGCATTTGTGCTGTATAGGGGGTCAGGAGTTGTAGAGAAAAAGTCAGAAAAAACAAGATAAATGCTGCGAAGAAGAAATATCACCATAACATGGGGCCAAGGGGATACGCGGATGCCATGCCTAAGTGGGATGCAAAAGAGAAAGAGCTTCATGATAAATGGATCATTCTAGAACTAATTTGCGAAGAATGGGATTTTAGGTCAAGAAATTGGTTCCTTGGGCATGGGAGTACATATGACGAACTTACAGGGGACCTTGTTTGTAGTGACGGGATAAAGGTACCGTGGACTGCATGGATAAAAGTGGTCAAAGATATTAAAGATGGAATAAAACAGTTTCATCCTGATAGAGAGAAAGACTTGCAGACCTTGGTCCTCGGTAATCGCGAACATACAGGACGAGTCTGAGGCCTTGACAGGAGTTTCACGTGGGAGACTGGTTTCCTAAGGACCAAGGTACCTATAGAAGCCAAGCAAGAGCAAATAAATGACGGGAGGAGGAGGAGGCAGACAAGTTCAACCATCCGCTAGGAAGAGTTTACAAGCAACAACAGCAAATCGACGAACTTAGAGGAATAGCGCACTTGCAGCAAGATCCTCCACTCGATATTACCACCAACCCATCTCAGCGGAGAAGCAGCGTCGCTGAATCGGAGGTCCCGTCTAACGATGCATCCTATACAGATGGCGGTCCCGGCTACCCCGTGGATGGAATTAAGGAGTAGATACCATGTGAGCTCCATAATAAATTGAAGAACGTATCCGTGAAGGTGGTGGTCGGATCTGCTTTGCCTTAATTGTCCGCCTGACGCACGTTGGCATGGCCGTGAGATTCCACCTGGCTATGCTAAAGTCGGGGTGCATCAAATCGTAATGGAGTGGGACTCAATGGAGCTTGACATCCCTGGACCTGAAGGTGAGATCACACTCGAAGAAGTACTTGGTGGGATCATTGTCTGGGAAAAGAACAACATACGGTTTCCAGGATTGGCTCCAAGGATAACACTACCGCCTCCGAGTCGTCGCAGGTCTCCTTCACCTCCACCTCCACCCCCACCTCCATCACCTCCAAGAAGCCCACCCCATGATGACTACGACCACCACATCCCGAGTCCATCTCGATCTCCACCGCAGGCTCAACAGTCTTTGCCGCCCGCTAAGGACAATAAGAGGAAGCGTGCTCCGTCAGTGAGTACTAAAGGACGCGGCATCCCAAAACGGAAAATGTCGCCCCTCCCAACAATGCCTCATTAAAATCTTCCCATCATACCTTACGATCATACTTATGCGGAATCTGTAGCGATATCAAAGGCCGAAGTGGCGGCGCATTTTGAGAAGAAGAAACCCGAGCCCGCTCTGGTATACACCGAGAGACAAAAGGCATATGCACTTGATTTTCTGAACACACCATCGCAATATGGGTTGCACCATAAGCCAGATGACTATCTACGCACACTTCAGAAAGAAGTGGCGAAGAGCAAATCAAGTGCAGCCGGTAAAAAATCATCAAGCACTGGTGCAAGCGGGACTAAAACTGCAATCGGTAAAAAATCAGACGTTCCCCTTCTCTAACAATAGGCCAAACAAACGATCGCACCCCTCAAGGTGGTTTACCAAAATGTTCCACTCCTCGCACAACAGCCAGTAGATATGTCAATAGCTGTGGAGTTGGCGGCCAGCATGGAAATTACTCTTGATGAACTGTTAGGCCCCCAACTCGACCATCTACCCAAGATGCCACTAGCCCCTAAATATGACGCAGGTGAGGATTTGGTCAGCAAAGAGAGGCTGAAAGAACTGCCAACACAAATGCAGAATCTCCATCAATGGTACTCAGCAATCATGAAGCAGGGGAGAATAATGATCGTAGCAAAAGTCCCACCTGAGTACTACTTCCGACCCGAAGAGGTACATCCTGAGTTTTCAGAACTATTCCAGTTATACCATCTCGACGCCCTGGACAAATCCATCCTCAGCTGCTATTGTCTGTAAGTTGTTGAATTCATTGTCTACATGTTCAGTTTTTCACTTGTTTAGTTCAGAACATGTGATTATCCTTATTATGTAGAATGAAGATCCTGGAATGTAAAAGAAAAAGAATCTACAATATTAGGTTCATTGACCCAGATAAATTGCATATAACCACGCTAACACATAACCCCGAGGAGACGGAGGAAAACCTTCTAAGGTTTCTAATGGTGCAATATTTCTCCGACCACATACTGTTTCCTTACAATTTCAGGTGAGGGTCTTACTCTATTGTACACATTCACTTTTGATTAGTTAATGCTAATAAGTGTAAATAATGAGTTACTGATGTATATATAAATGTTTGTAGCTTCCACTGGGTTTTGCTAGACATTCAACTTGATAAGGGAAGAGTTGATGTCATGGACCCATCAAAGAGAAACCTGGAATATTTCCGCAGCGTGCAGAACATGCTACAGAAATAAGATTTGTGCTATATTGGTCTCTTTCGTTGATTTCCTAAGATATCAGGTAATGAATAACTCATTCATTCATTTTCTTTGTCAGGCAGGGTTTGGATTTGGTTCAAGCGTGAGGTTACCGGTGTATTTAGTGAGAAGCTGACGTTTAGGGCGGTCTCGGTAAGTAGCACGTGATATGTCCAGGCATATCTTTACTTATAGTTTCAATACAATAATGATGCTAGATTATTATTTTGATTGAATTCTATTCTTGTAAAGTGCGTGAGGCAGCCAGAGGGGTCAAATCTATGTGGATTCTATGTATGCGAGTTCATTCGCACGTTTACCAGCGAACACAATGATTATAGAGTCGATGTAAGCTATGCATTCACACTATCAGTTTATTGCCGTCACATTTTGTTATCATGATTGTGTAGGGTTTCGTAGCATGGAAAACAAAAAATTTCTACCGCATACAAACAAACAAGCCAAGATATATCTACTAGATTGTAGCAATGAGTCGATAGAATAACTCACCCTCGAAGATTCCAAAGTGTTTAACGAGATGGGTGATGTAGTCGTGCTCTTCCCGATCTCAAGATCGTGAAGCGATCCTTTCGGTGCTGCGTTCGGCGTGCTTCATGATCGGTCACATCGTTCGATTCGGCGAAGACCTTCCTCTCCCTTGTTCCAGCAGGCAGCGGAGGTTGTAGCACTCTCCTCGCGATTCCGGCAGCACAACGGCGTTGTACCGGAATTAGAGGGGAGATATCGCAGGGCTTCGCCTTAAGCCGGAGCGAGTATGGTGGACTATGAGAGAGAGCCTCGGTGATCTAGGGTTTAGACGCACCAAGGAGGGGAAAGGCCGGCGGCTAGGGTTTGCCCTAGGCGGCGGCGAGATGCCCTAGGCGGCGGCTATGGTGGGCGGCTGCTAGGGTTACGGTTTAGAGGGGGCAACTTGTGTGCTAGGAGGGGCAACCCTGCCCCTCCTTATATAGGTCGGAGGCACCGGCCAAGGGGAGGGGAGTCCCTCCCCAACTCGGATCCCAAGTGGGCTGGTGGTGGAGGGAGGGAACTCCTCCCGAAGTAGGTTTCCTACTTCCCCTCCACCTTCCAAAATAGCCGTTTGACTTTTCAAATTGGCGTTTGACTTCTCAAACTAGGATTTGATTAAACCCTTTATTTTGTTCAGCGATGACACCTAGTACATGATGCAATCATTCCAACTTGATATGACACATTCATGTACCCTTCCCCTCCGGAGTGCCGGACATTCCGGAACCTTCTAGAACATTCCCGATGAAAACACCGAAACCATTCTCCAACCCCGAAACAGGACTTTCCATATATGAATCTTATTCTCCGGACCATTCCGAATCTCCTCGTGATATCCCGGATCCCATCCGAGACTCCGAACAACATTCTGTCTCTTACTCATCATTCCATAACTACTCAAACAACGTCGAATCCTTAAGTGTGTCTCCCTACGGTTCGTGAATTATGCGGACATGATCGAGACACTTCTCCGAACAATAACCAATAGAGGAATCTGGAAATTCATATGGATCCCACATATTTCTATGATTACTTTGCGATCGAATCAACCATTTACATACGATACCAATTTCCCTTTGTCTCATGATAGTTTACTTATCCGAGGTTATGATCGTCGGTATCTCTGCATACCTAGTTCAACCTCGTTACTGACAAGTACTCTTTTCTCGTTCCCGTGATATGTGATCCCTTGTGAGCCATTCACATGCTTGCATGCCAATTGGATGACATTTCACCCAGAGGGCCCAGAGTATATCTATCCGTCATATGGATGGACAAATCCCACTCTTGATCCATGTGTCTCAACTAATACTTTCCGAACACTCAATGCCACCTTTATAGCCACCCAGTTACGGTGTGGTGTTTGATGTCATCAAAGCATCCTTCCGGTGATGGTGATATGCATGATCTCATGGTCAAAGGAATTAAGTTACCATGTATCAGAAAGCATATAGCAATTGAACTATTAAAATGACTTGATCTTTATGCTACGCTTATCTACAGGAGTATGTCCACCATATCATTCTCCTAATGATATGACCTTGTTGTTAATAACATCTCAATGTTCATGATAGGGAAACCACAATCATTTATTAACCAACAAGATAGTATTATAAAGAGGCTTTACTATGGACTCTATTTTAGCTTACAAATCACACAAGTATTAATGTTTCCTTGTTAATACTATTATAGCATGAATGTAAACATTTATCATAAACACAAAGATATAATAATAACTATATTTATTATTGCCTCTAGGGCATATCTCCAACAGATTGATATTCATATTGATCTCCTTTTTCTTATATATAGTTCGAGAGAATGCGGGATCAACTACTACTTGCACAACGCGTACTAGAAATTGCGGAGGAGCTGGCGGGATTTATTGTTAAAGAGATCGTTGACGATGTCGGAGAATTTAGTGTGAATAGGCGCTACTGATCTCCATGTAATCGAACAAACGCGCTCTAGTCCCAAGATTTTGTGATCTCCATGTAACTATGTAAATTCTATATATTTGTATGCTCGATATCGTAATACAAGTTATCTTATATATGCACGAATGTGTACGATATGTGGTGGCATAGAAATATTCAAAAACTCTGTTGTAATGAAAAAGAAGTAAATAAAACAATAAAAAATCAAATCTCTACCGCGGCAGAGAAAGGGCACAAAATGCTGCCATAGCAGAGAACCACTAGTCCAAGGTAATGCTCTGCCGCGGCAAAGAAAAGGGGCAAAATGCTTCCGTGGTAGAAACCCACTAGTCTTGGTCCATAACACCAACCGGTACTAGTGGGGGTGCAACACGGGCGCACAGGGGCAGCCACGTGGACATCCACTAGTCCCGGCTGGTAACTGGGTCGGGACTAGTGGTGGGCCTCTAGTCCCGCTTTATTAGTCCCAGTTTAAAAACCGGGACTAAAGGCCCTTACGGCCCGGGACTAGAGGCCTTGTTTCCACTAGTGTGAAGCCAATATAGACAATGTCTACATCAACTTATGCTCCAGGAATCATCATCAAAAGCTAAAGCTTTTCAATGAAGTCAAGAAAGTCAACATATACATCAACTCAAGTGAAGACGAAGTTGCTGATTAGATAGGAGTATAATTTCTAGACATATAACCTACTTCTATAGAGTATTGCAATAGCAGCAATGCAAGCCCAAATATTTCAGATACTAATATATTACTATGTTAGTTAGGAGTTGATTATTCCTGATTCTTCTTTGTAAGAAGTTTCTTTATCTCTATTTAACCTAGAGTGTTCTCTGGATCTTTTGTAAAGAGTCGAGTTCTAACCTATAGTCATGTCTTGGACCTTCTATGCTTCTATTGTACCACTCTAAGGGATGTAATACTAGTGAACGGTGTTTCATTGGTGTTATGTCAACGACTAAATTGTACTACATCATGCACTGGTATGCTGGGTCACCACAGGTTCCATGTGAGAAAGCATAAGGCAGCTAATATCCATGGATTCATCCTTAGCCCGATGGTAGGCATTGGTGGTAGCGACAGTCGCATTCTCATTCGGCTCATCTGGAAGTGGGTTGTCTAGGACATGGTCCTTCTTTTCTTGTTTGAGAACAATTATCAGATTTTGATACTAGTTGGTAAAATTAGTGTCGTTCAGTTTATCATTCTCAAGAATGGTTCTCAAAGCAAAACCAGATATCTGAGAGTGACCATTACTTGGTGCCATGATCTATAACAGAAAAATGCAAAGCACTGACATGTATTTATAAAAGAGCAAGCATATTAAACACATCAATATTTATGCTCCCACTAGAACCAACACCCCTCTGATGCTTACTTAGTGATTCTGGATCCTAGATAAGCAAGTCATCTAGTGAGCTTTAGCATCACCGCTAGCTGCCAGGTGATCTAGGTAGACAACTCCTTGTCAATCGCATCTCATACTACTCCTGTTGGTCAGGTGGCATCACATGCCCCATCTCCCTTCTGACTTTTCAACGAGCCCCACAGCCGTTGTGATAGACCCTTCTAGCTTACCGAGTGTTTCCGCTGTAAGTGTCTGACTCGAACCCACTTAGTCGTAAAGAATTGGCAGCACCTCAATTTTATGAGCCCACTAGCAAAAATGTCCGACTTGTGATGGTGCAAACACTGGCAAGAAAAATGACTAGACCTTCTTTGAGGGATTATATTTTACCGAATATCTAACAGAGGTAAAACAGAGACATATCAACAACACAAAATAAAGCAATTATAATTTGAAATGGTATGGCTCTCTTCATGGCGATCTCCATCTCCATAAAGCCTGTAATCCGACTCGTGCTAACTCTTGTCACTTGTCGTCTTACTCCATGTCGCCGACATGTACATCGATTAGCATGCCATCTGGGTTCTCCAAAAAGCTACACTAGCTTAGTAAAGTAAATTACATAGAGAATCTGACATGCAGGTCATTATACAATAAAATGACAACACCTAGGCTCCAGCCGGCTGATAAAACCGTGATTCGCAGATCACGTATGGATTACATACATACATCACATGCACATGAACCATACCATTCACAACTTCCTGCAAAAACAAGTTATTCAAAGATACGCTATCTATCGGCATTGTGAAATTTGCAACAACATCTAAGGCGCTACGACAGGGTGAAGCCGTTGGTCCCGACCATGGATTCCAACCATCGTTTCGACTCGATCAAACTTTTTGATCTTTGATCACTGCTTCTGGATTTACATGTCACAGTCTACCCCGATGGCGGAAACCAACTAGTAGGAGTATGTCGTTCTACGACCTCAACAATATGATCATAGAAATCAGATCTACCATTACCCGAGTACAGTTGATCCAATCAACCTCGTACAAAACCTATCTATCTCATAGATCGACCACCAAAGCAACACATAGATCCAATATACAGCCAACCGCATATCACATATGAGAGATCTCGAGCCTAAAACCAGAAGCTATCGCTCTGATACCACTGTTGGGCCACGTAGAGATAAAACAGAACTTTTTCCTCTAACATGGTGATCCCAAGATATAGCTAAGGTAGAAGGCCACGAGGATTACCACTAGACGCGCAGTTGCGGTCTACTGATCAAGCGCGTCAGTTGAATGCAGTGCAGTCCTCAAGATCCAATCCGATCACGATCGTCCTGGTGCTGATCGTACAACACCTCTGCTGGTATCCACACAAACAAGGAGGAGCACCAGCGGCAAACTGCTAGGTTCGTAATGACGGCTGGACTGTTGAGGAGCTAGGATTTCCAACACATGGAATGGCCTAACCGATCTACCCTCATGGGTTTCTGCGCGCCACTATATATTGGGAGTGAATGTGGGCTCCACTCACTTGTGGCCTATTCACTAAAGCCCGTATAATAGTAGTCACCGTGATTCGGACTCACTGAATCCGTACAAATCCAGCTTGTGTCCAACCCAACCAGATTTCTAGTTCATATCCAATTTGAACATGCTCCTGCTCTTAAGTGTGTGACCCTGCAGGCTCATGGAAACTTGGACATGATTGGAGTACGACTCTCAATCGATTAGTCGGTAGCGGCTCCTAGCAGAAGTACCAAAGAGTCATGACAACATGCCTTTCCAATGCGACTTACGTCCTAGTCCCTTTTGCCTCACGATATACCTTGTCAGACTATAGGCGAATAACTGGCATAAATAGTCTGACTCTCTTCTCGATCCGAGATAAGTGATTCATCTGACTAACTCTTAGTCGATCACCTCAGTTAACACTTAACCGAGTCATGCATGCCCATGCTGAAAGAACATTTCATGATCCCTAGTGTTTTATGTGTTAGATAACAATACCAAAGATTATTTAATGTGTGTTGAAGTGCCGCAAATCTTAACATTGAAAAGGAGCTTCAAAGTGGTTTTGGGGGGGGGATAATCTACCCCTACCAGGGCCGGATAATCCCTACCAGGGTGCAAGGGCGCGACCCACTGTATGGGGGGCGGAATATCTCCCGAATTTTCCTGCAAGGGCTGAAGTTTTTGCCCAGGCTGGATAATCTGTCCCTCAAGGGGGCCGGATAGTCCGCCACCTAGAATTTTGCAAAGCTCGCCACGGCGCGTCAATCAGAGAGGGGGCAGAATTTCCCCCAGACTTTCCATCTCTGGGGTGGATTTTCCCTAGGGGCCGATAGTCCGCCCCTTGAGGGGGCGGATTAAATCCTCCCCCTCGAGGATTTTCACCAAGTCAAGCTCGGAGCGACCCACTGTGTGGGGGGGGGAGGATTTTCCCCCGGACTTTCCGTCCAGGGGGAGAATAGTCTGCCCCTAGTGAGGGGCGGATAATCTACCCCCAAACTTCTCCAACGGCCAGTTCTGGGAAGGGGTATTTAAACCCTTCATCCGCCTCCTGCCAGAACTCTTGGTTCATTCTAAAAAGACAAGATCAGCTGCTCAAGTTCCATCCAAGAGATCTCCACCTTCATCCACCCAAAGTCCCCATTCCTTGGGGAATAGAAGGAGGAGGGCTCGATCTTCATCAGCAGCAATCAAGCGCTTCATCTCCTCTCCATTCATTTGGAGAAACATTGATCTAGTATTTCTTGCAAATATCTAGATCCTTGTTTTGATTATATTGATAATCCTTGTTGTTGTGACAGCTTGTTTTCATTATGGGATCATCTTCCGCATGGGACTTCCGCTCGTCACGGGTGAATGCGTGGCCTCAAGCCTCGTTCTCACGTTCGGTGCTTTCGACTTCGTCATCGACAACGCCACGTGCTTCGCTGGGAACACCTTCCCCGCCAACAGCTCCATCATGTACTTCGGGGACATCCGCGTCTACATCGCCACCGTCGCTGAGGTCTTCCCCAGTGTGGTCACCTCCATCCTCGACGTGCCTCTCAGCAGCCTCGCCAACGGCCTGACCGCGGCGAGCGGTTGTGTCGAGGTCATGGTGGTAAACACCCGCGAAAACCACCGCCTGCCTCAGGAGCGCCGAGCGGGAGGAGAGAGCTCCACGCCCGAGAAAGAGCAAGATCCGCTCAATGCCTCCATCCAGTACCTACGTGCTCCGGTCATCGTCGAAGCGGACCTGGCAGCTATCACGGCCGCGCTCGAAGCTACGCGCCAGAAGCTCCTGGAGGAAGCCACCAAGGTCGCAGCTAAGCAGCACCGACTAAACGCCACCATGCATGAATACAGCACTGCCCACGGCTTCGTCAGGAAGATCCAACACCGAGGGCGTGACCTAGCGTCAGAACTGGACCGCGCCGCAGATTCACATGTGAGCATGGCGCAGCCCGTCTACAACACCCCCGCCAAGAACATGAGAGCGGCCGAGGGGGCAGCCGCGGAACTGAAACACCTCGAGGGCAAAGAGCTTCATCCCTAGCAGGATCGCGTCTAGCTCCTCGTCGCCACTACTAACAAGCAATAGGCCGAAAGTACCCCCAGCCAGATTGGTAACTCCCGAGACATCCTTGTTCACAAAGGCGTGGACCAGACGACGCATGGGGGAAGCAAGCATCAGCAGGCGTCCTCCCCAGGAGGAGTTGGGCAAAACATTCGCCCACGTGGCGAGTCTGGCAATCGTGGCCATCACAACCGAGACGCCGCTGCTTCTAGCGTGAGCCGTGCCACGGCAGCAGGAGTTTCCCAAGGAAAGACGACACGCGCCCCGGATGAAGGAGTAGATGCAAACAAGGACCTGCCCACGTCGCTTCTGAAGGGCCGACTCGACCCCCGAGAGCCTGCTGATGCACGCGAGCGCATCGACCTCCTGGTGCAGTCGTGCACGCTGGAGGAGGAAATTCTGGCTAGCCCGAAGTGTTTTGGTCCGTGCATCCAGAACAAGACATTTCCAAAGGGTTTTTCGCTTCCAAGGGACACGCCAAAATATAACGGTATGGTCAAGCCTGAGGATTGATTAGTAGATTACACTACCGCAGTGGGAATCTCCAATGGAAATCTCCGCCTGGCCATCCGCTACGTCCCTCGCATGCTCGTCGATTCGACAAGAACATGGCTCAACAGCGTCCCCAACAACAGCATCAACACCTGGCTGGACTTCGAAGAAGCGTTCATTCGCAACTTCACCGGAACATACAAGCGTCCGGGTCGACCTCGCAATCTTTCCCTCTGCGTGCAAGGCAAGGATGAGTCCGACCGCGCCTACCTCACCAGGTGGACCAGCATGCACAACTCGTGTGAAGGGGTGCGCGAGCACTAGACAATAGACTTCTTCACGAATGGTTTCTGAGACGGCACCATGTTGAAGCATAAGCTCAACCGGGCAGACCCGCAAACCATGGCCCAGGTCATGGCCATCGCGGACAAGTACGCCACCGCTGATGCGGCTATGAAGAAGCCCATCATGGTGGACGACCAAGGACAAATCGTCACAGACGAGCAGGCGGAGCGCCGCCAGCCGGGCGACCATCAACCCAGGAGGAACGGACACGACAATCACCATGGCAAGAGGAAAGACGACCAACTGGACAGCCGGTACGGCACCAAGCAAGTAGCTGCTGTGCATGAGGACCTGGCTGCAGGCGGAAGCCGGAGGCAGAGACCATATGATAGGCTGCCTAGGACCAAGTACACCATGGAGTCTATGCTCTATGGGCTGTGCAAGTTCCACAGCGGCGACAGCAAGCCTGTGAACCACACAACACGCCAGTGCAGCTGGACAAAGAAGATGGCTAAAGCCGACGGGCTCCCACCACCACCTCCACCTCCACCGCCAGCCGAAGGCCCACCGGACAACAGGGAGCGGCACAACCGCCGCGAGGACGACGAGGATGGATACCCATGACAAGTGGGCATCTACCACATCTTCCCTGCGGAGCCGGAGACAAAGCACGCCAAGAGGAGGCACGAGGCAGAGGTGAACGCAATCGTTCCCCCATTCCCTAATACCTACATTGGTCGGACCAGGCGATCACCTGGAGCAAGGAAGACCAGCCGGCCGTGCTACCAAGCCCTGGCAGATACGCGTTGGTCCTCGACCCCATCATCATCTCCAAGAAACACTCGTGCCGTTTCTCCCGTGTACTCATCGACGGAGGCAACAGCATCAACCTCCTGTACCATAGCAGCCTCGAGCGGCTCAGCATCGGCGAGTCCCAGTTGCAGCCCTCAAGCACTTCGTTCCACGGGGAGGTGCCAGGCCCATCGCACTCGCTAATCGGCAACATCCGGTTGGACGTCATCTTCGGCAGCGAGAACAATTTTCTTCGTGAGACGATCTGGTTCGAGGTGGTGAACCTCTCCAGTGCCTACCATGCCATACTAGGGCTCCCAGCCCTCACTAAGTCCATGGGAGTGCCGCACTATGCATACCTCAAAATGAAGCTGCCAGGCCCAAAGGGAGTGATCACCGTTGACGGCTGCTACACGCGTTTGATCGAGTGTGCCACAGACGGCTTGAAGCTAGCCGAAGTGATGATCATCCCTGAGGAGAAGCGCGTCATAATGCAGAACGTGGCGGCTCTGCAGAAGGATATGCTGGCTGGAGAGCCTAAGCCGGCTGGAGAATCACAGTTCAAGCCCTCGCAGGGCACAAGGAAGATCCTGCTAAACGAGGAGGACCCAAGCAAGTTCGTCCTGGTCGGAGACGGCCTAGACATCAAATAGGAAAGCGAGCTCATCGACTTCCTCCGTGAGAATCGGGACATTTTTGCATGGTGCCCCAAAGACATGCCAATTGTCCCGAGGGAACTCGCCGAGCACTCTCTTCATGTTCGACCGGATTCGAAGTCGGCCAAACAATCCTTACGCTGCTTCACAGAAGAAAAAAGAAGAACCATCAGTGAGGAGATCACACGGCTGCTCGAAACCGGCTTCATCATGGAAGTTTTCCACCCAGAATGGTTGGCCAACCCGGTGCTGGTGCTGAAGAAGAACAAGACATGGCGCATGTGTGTTGACTACACCAGCCTCAACAAGGCATGCCCCAAGGATCCCTTTGCTCTGCTGCAGATAGATCAAGTCATTGACTGCACGGTTGGATGTGATTTGTTGTCTTTCCTAGACGCTTACTCGGGTTATCACCAGATTAAGCTCAATGTAACTGGTCAAATAAAGACATCATTCATAACCCCGTACGGGGCTTACTACTACACCACCATGTCCTTTGGTCTGGAAAACGTAGGAGCAACTTACCAGCGCTGCATGAAGAAATGCCTGCAGACACAGATTGGTAAAAACATGTACGCCAATGTCGACGACGTCGTCATCAATACCAAGGATTGGCACACACTACTCGGGGACCTGAAGGAAACATTCGACAATCTCCGCCGCTTCCAGATCAAACTAAACCCGGAGAAGTGTGTCTTTGGCGTCCCAGCCGGCAAGATCCTCGGTTTTCTCCTCTCCGCGAGGAATCGAGGCGAACCTGGAGAAGATCGGAGCCATCGAGCGCATGGAGCTGCCACAAAGCCCGCGTGATGTACAGAAGTTCACCGGCTTCCCTCAGCCGGTTCATCAGCCGGCTGGGTGAGAAGGCCCTCCCCTTGTACCAACTCATGAAGAAGACAAACAAGTTCGTCTAGACAGCTCAGGCGGACGAAGCTTTCTGGGACCTCAAGTGCATGCTCACCTCACCGCCTATTTTGGCGGCACCGGCCGCAAAGGAGCCAATGCTGATGTACATCGCTACCACAAACAGAGTGGTCAGCGTGGTGTTAGTAGTGGAAAGGCCAGAAGAGGGGAAGGCGCAGCCGGTCCAGCGTCCTGTATACTACCTAAGGGAAGTACTGTCGCTCTCCAAACAGAACTACCCCACTAACAGAAGATGGTGTATGGCGTGTACATGGCAGCCAAGAAGCTCAAGCACTATTACCAAGAACACTCCATCCGGGTGGTGGCGTTGGTCCCGCTCGCGGAGATTATTGGCAACAAGGATGCCACCGGACGCGCGGCAAAATGGGCCATAGAGCTCACTGCACACAACATTCAGTACGAGCCAAGGACGCCAATCAAATCCCAGGCACTGGACGACTTCATCGTCGATTGGGCAGAGATGCATACATGCCACCAATCCCTGATTCAACATACTGGAAGCTACACTTTGACGGCTCCAAGATGCGAGGAGGACTCCAAGCCGGAATCATGATAACTGCACCCAAAGGCGATCGACTGGAGCATGTTCTCCAGATCCACTTCAAGGCATCCAACAACGTCGTAGAATATGAAGCGCTCATCCACGGGCTCAAGATGGCCAAGCAGATAGGCATTCAGAGGATACTATGCTTCGGAGATTCGGAGCTGGTGGTGCAGCAGGTATCCGGCGAGTGGGACACAAGGGACGCGAACATGGCCCTCTATCGTTTCTTCATTCAGCAGCTGTGCGCTTGCTTCGAAGGGTGCGAGTTCCATCATGTACCTAGAGCCAACAATGAAGCTGCTGACGCCTTGGCCAGGGTCAGCTCGACAAGTCAGGCCATACCGCCTGGAGTCTCCCTCGAGCACCTGCGCAAGCCCTCCATCACCCCGTCGCCGGAATCCGACTCCATCGTAGTCAACGCAGACCTAGGAATAGCCAGTGTCGCGCCGCACCCGGCCGTGCCGCACCCGGGGACTGCCTGGTCGCACCCGAGGCTACCGCGTCGCACCGGGGACTGCCGCGTCGCACCAGGCTGCCTCACCTCCTGGGACCGCAGAATTGCGGGACTGCTCCACGGCAGCCTGTGGTCGACACCAGCAAGCTCAAATCCGAAAAACCTCCCGACGTTCCGGAGCTAGCCATCTGCGAGGAGATCAAGCTCATCATGCAGACGATTTACGACATTCGGGAAACACCCGACTGGGCAAAGCCATTCATGTACTTCTTGGCCAGGGACGAGCTCCCGACGGAGGAAGTGGCAGCATGACAAGTGCAACGAAGAGCAAGCGCATACACCATCATCAACAACGAGCTATACAAGCGCAGCGTCGGGGGCATCTATCAGCGATGTCTAAGCCAAGAGGAAGGAACATAGATCCTAGCGGACATACACCAAGGCGAGTGTGGCCACCACACTTCATCAAGGGCAAGAGTAGCAAAGGCTCTTCGCCATGGTTTCTGTTGGCTGACAACGCTGAAGGACGCCCAGGAATTGGTCAAAGCATCTTACGGTTGACAGCGGTTCAGCCAGTTGAAGCACACGCTGTCTACGGCACTTAAGACGATACCAATCACCTGGCCATTCGTAGTCTGGGGGGTAGACATGGTTGGGCCGTTCAAAACAGCTCGGTCCGGTATGACGCACCTGCTCGTCGCCGTAGACAATTTCAGCAAATGGATCAAGGCAAAGCCCATCAAGAAGCTGGATGGAGCAACGGTGATCAAGTTCTTCATGGACATCATCATCTGATTTGGCTACCCGCACAACATCATTGGCTTTAGGAGCTTAGCTGGTGGAGGCAACATCGGTGGAATTCTAGGGAGCTGGGACCCAGTGGAACGAAAATGGCTCGGAGGGGTCGTGGAAGTCACGCTCCAGATCCACGTAGGTGCCAATCTTCACCCCATAGGACCGGAACGCCGGAAGGCTCTCACAGAGGCCCTCGTAGCTGGTCCCAAGACGGAACTGCGAGTGAGCATGCCAAGATCAACCCCCGGATACCAGGAGTTCACCAGGGCTAGATCCATCTCCACGCCGCTGCGATCCGCCCATTCCTTGTGGATCTCCAGCATGTCGATGCCGCGAGACAAGGCAACAGCTAAACTGGTGATGTCATGCAGATCACTCGCCTCCGGCCAGATGTAATGGAAGAGGTCATTAGCAACGACACGAAGACGGTTGCTCTCCTCCGCCAACACCTTAAACAGATCCAGGGCGGTCAGCTCGTGGCCAGCCTCCTCCACCGACAGCTTCTCTAAAGCCATCTCGGTCGACTAATGGTAATGAGCTGCAACCAAAGACATGAGTGAGTGGCAAGACTCGATTCAGACAGCCACGGTACAAAGGAGGATAGGAGCAAAAAAACTGACTAACAACCATCTCCGAGATGCTCTGGAGGTGCTGGGTCAGCTCCTCTTCCCGGGAGCGAAGAGTCTTGATCGTCTCCTCCCTTTGGGTGGAGATCATTTCAAAATTCTTCAGCACCTCCGCCCAGATGTCAGCTGCCTTCTTGCCCCTCTCCACGCTAACCTCAAGCTGATTCTTGGCCCTGGGCAGTTGGTCGAACTATGCTTGTCGTGTCCTGTTCGGCTCCTCCAACCGAGCAACCTCACCCTTGAGGCGCTCCACCTCCTTCTCCTTGTCCAGGATCATGGCTGTAGGAGGATACCCGATGGTCAACAAAAAGCGGGAAAAGGGAGCCAATCGCCAAGACAGGTCGGAAGAAGCAATCTTATGGCCTAGATCCTGGGTATTCCTCACCAACTCCGAAAATGCTCTCTGCAAAGAGAAACAAGTAAGAGACAGAACGACAAACCGGCTGGAAAAACAAAGCACAGAAAAAGAAAATGGGGAGAGACACCTACCTCCATCAAAACAGACAAATTTTTGGCCTCGCCAAGTCCCTTCTCCATTCCCTCAACCAGGTGGCGAACCTGGCTGAGTGCAACGGGCGCCTCGCCCGAGAGCTGGGCGAGGATCGCACCCGGCGTCAGCATAGCTGGAGCTGGCCTCGAGCTGGTAACGACAACCTCGTCATCATTAGCGGTCGCACCCAAAGATACGGCCACCACCAACTCCATCCCAGCCGGCTCAGAAGTGCCCGGCTTGCCGCCGCCCGCTGCAGCCGTCTACACAGCCGCAGCTTCCTCCGTCACCTCCCTGATGACAGGCCTGGTGGAGCTTTCTGGAGCATCGCTCCAGGCCAGGTTCACACCAGCCCTAGGACAAAAGAGGGGGGTCTCGGGGTCCTGTGCAGCCGCGAATAGTTGCCCCAACCGCGAAGACGCGGGCGCCTGGTGCAGCACCCCATGGTTGGGGAACCTTGAGGAGCCCTAGGCAGAAACGGCACGGCAGCGTAAGCACGGTGCAGCCGGCGACCTCGCCACCTCCTCAACCGCCGGAGGCAGGGAAGGAGGAACGACGGTGGCACCAGCATCGCCAAGCGACATCGCCTCGCTGCATGGAACAAAAGTGAGAAAAAACCACAGCAGAACCACACAACAAACAAAGAAGATAGGAGAAGGAGAGATGCTGACCCAACGACGGATGGCGCGATGACGACCTGGCACCCCCGGCGCATCCTTTTTTGCACAACGGGAGCCGACGTGACAATGGGTGCCACCCTCTTCCGCTTTCTCCATGGCCTTCTCTTGGTCGGCCTCATCGTCGGTGGCATCGACTGCAATAAAACCAAATATCTTACCACAGCTCCATGGGCCAGGACGAAGAAAGGATCCGCAACCGGCAGCTTACCATGAGGATCCGAGGGGTTGTCGTCTGCACAGACTGGAAACCCTTCGGCCTCCGTCTAGGGGTACTTCTTCGGCTTCCTGTCCACCAAAAAGGAAGAGAGCGGGAAGTCACCCATACCATCTTCGGATAGCTGCGCCGTGAACAACTACTCAAAAAGGGGAGCATAAGGCACCCAAGGAAAGCTAACAACAACGAAGAAAAACGCAAGGGAACCAGAGAACAACTCACCCGGGGCGGCAGGCGGCCGCGATGGTACGACGGGCAGGAGTATGCCCAGGTTGCCTCCACGCAAAACTTAGAGATCATGGAGAACCAGTTCCGCAGGTCCTGGTAGGGCACATCCTTCCGCGACGTCCTCGTTGGATCATCGGTGGTCCAGAGATGGCACATCTTGTGTGACCGCTTCTACACCGGAAGCACGTGACACGCCATCCATGATAGCGCGATGTCCTGGGCGGTGAGCCACTCCGTCTCCACCATCGCCTCCACCCGGGCAACCATCCGATCGAGGCCCGGCGTAGCGCCCATACCCTTCGTTGCCTAGCCCTTCTGCGTTGAGGTCACGTTGACAAAGGGTGGCAGGCAGATCCAATCCACCTCCGTGGCGTTGCTCACATAAAAATATGAGCGCTGCCACAGCTTGACGGTGTTGGGCAGCTCGAACCGCGGCATCTGCGAAGAGGGCCGCGGGTAGATGGCGCAGCAGCCCGTCTACGTCAGTGGACCGTCCTTGGCGGTGTTTTGAGCTTTGAAGTGGAAGAACTTGAGGAAGTTTGCCACCTCAGGCCAAACCCCAAGGAACGATTCGTAGTAGGCTGCATGATGCGACATCTGCACGATGGCGTTCGCGCCAAGGTGGTGGAGTTGGAGGTCGAAGAAGATGATGAGTTGGAGGAGAAAGGGGTTGACGGGGAGGCCAAAGCCGCGGGCCGAATGCGCGAGGAAGACGACGCACTCCCCGGTCCGAGGGTCCAGGACCCTCTCCCGCTCCAGCGCAAGCCGATGCTTTACCAGCATCAACGAGGGAAGAAATCTACCCCGCCGATACTTGTAAACAAGGTCATCGGTCACGAAGGACCTGCACCACCCACCTCGCTGCTCTGGCAGCATATCGGCAGAAGAAGCGGCCGTGATGGACGGTGTGCGGTGGCTCCAGTGGCAACAGAGAGGAGGCTCCATGAGCGAGGCGCTCTAGGAGGCAGGGGAAGGAGAGCCGGAGGAAGAGGAAGTGTAAACCCCGCTCCCCTGCAGATCCCTATTTATCCCCGCGAAGGGTATCGTCGCCCCCTAACCTTCCGTGCGACGCGTGGCAACAAGGCCCCCCGGCACACGACGCTAAAGCTCCGGATCCTCTGCGCCGTCAAAACAAAGCATAAAAGATCCACCTGTTACTAGGAGACAAGGCTTGCGCGCTTGCCCCGAGAAACCGCAGTGGCAAGTGGCGTGCGTAGTTGTCAAAAACTGACGCAGCGACGCGGAAGTTGAATTAACGCGACGTGCGCTAGAGCAGCAGTCATGGCTGACGTCATCACATACCTCATCAAACTGACACTTATGTTAGAAATAATGGGCTAAATCATTAGACCCATGTGTGATTTTAGATTTTCCCTAAATCTCAAAGCCCATGTAGGTGGAAGCCCATATGTGATTTGGCCCAAGTTGGTGGCATCTCACATATGTGTGTGGCAAGAGCTGTGGGAGCTAAAGTTTAGTCCCACATGGAAAGTTGAAGGAGAGTTGCACCACCTTATAAGGTGAAGTGTTGCACCACTTTGTAAGTGAGTGACAATAAGAGAGCTACACGCGCGCTCCTCCTCCGACGACGATGCTGATCGCATGCACGCTCGCCTCGTCTCATCGCGACACGACGCGCGCTCGCCGCGGGTTGCGGGAATCTCGCCGAGCCACGCTTTATTTTGCTGCTCAAGAAAATATGTGCGGTTAGAGAGACGTGTCAACAGTTAGCGGATTCGGGTCGCTCCCGGATCGTGGACTATCTGTAACCGACCCGAATGTGCGCGACATGGGCTTGGTCCACTTCGTGTCCTGTACGGGATTTCCGAGCCGCTCTATATAAACTCCTATGTGGCTTCCACAACATACGACACCAAACGAATCTACGGTTTTGCCATCCTCTCTGCTTGCGCCGCCACCATAGTCTACTCCATCTCGCTTGCTGGCGTGCACCGGCGGTCGGGAGAGCAGGTCTCCGGAACCACTCGTCTTTGCGATCCTGTATGGGAGAGGGCGAATAAGGTTTTTGGAAAGCGCTCCGTGCGACTGCTCAAGTTTGTCATCACGGCGCGTCTTCCCGGTCATCAAGCCGGACCTCGTGCACGTCGTCTTCAACACCGACTTATTCGTCAGTCTACTGCACCAACGGCGACTACATAGACAACCGATCAGTACGTACACCGTCAACAGATCTGTTGTTTTACTATGACTGTTAGTGCATATAATCTGCTACTGTTCATGTTGATCAATACATCTAGTATGTTAGAGGTTCACGTGATTGTAGCTGTTGTTGTCATGATTTATATTCTGGAATTAATCGTGGAAATTATGCCTAATAATCCATCAACTTCATCTCCAGCTTCGCCAGTCGGTCCCTGCCTTTGCTGTCTACACCCATTGGCGGCCATCGATTCCGCAGCCGGTTAAATCCAGCCGAAAAGCAAAAAAGAAGCTACAGTCGGACGCGGACAACCAACTACATCAAGAAGCAAAAAGAGCACGCAACACCTTACCCACCGGCCAAGTCCATACATGCTCGGGGACTAATGTCGGGGGGATAACCCCCGGGTGGGGAAAGCCAGTCACAAGTAGGACGGCTCTAGAAGGAACAGGCCGCCTGGCCTCCAAGAAGGACAACTCCAGCTGGTTGGCTAATACCGCTCGGCTAGGCTTAAAACATTCCTGGCTGGCCCGTCTAGCTAGTAGCCAGAAGAACCGGTCGGGTGGCCGCTTCCACCTGGCTCACCTCGGATTCGATGGAGAGCACGGAAGGGCTGACGCTCCTTGCGGGGTATGCCTATGGCCCTCCTTCGTCATCGGGCAGGATGGCGTACCATCACTACTAACGCTACCCGACGAGGATAAAGAAAAGTGGTCGGCTGACTGGCAAAAGCAGTCCGGGTGACCGTTAAAGCAAGGGTGACGCCCCAAAGGAAGCCCGGTGACCGCTAAAGGAGAGGGTGATGCTAAAAGAAGGGCGAACTGGGTACTGGTCCACCGGCTGGGCCCTGCAGCCGGCCCTGCCCTGTAAACCTGTATCCAAACAGTAAACCCTAGATCCCAAATTGTAATCTGCCCCCAGACCAGTATGTAAGGGAGGGCAGATCTAGGGTTCTAGGTAAGCAATAACAGAAGGATAGAAGTGCTAGCCTCTAGTTTTCATCTTCCTCTAGCTCTCGATAGTAGCTAAGGAAACATCTCAAGGAGCATTTGTATTGGGCATTCGCCCCCTCATATAGTTCATCTTGCAGGAGTAGGTGTGGTACCTCGCTGAGAGTACCCCGAACCGTGGTACGTGTAACATCCAAAAAATACTAAACTTGTATCATCAAACTCTAATCATCAAATTTAGGGTTAACAAAAACTTTGCTAAATAAAAATATGAAAGCATGCATGGTGTATGCACTTCATTTGGAATTCTTTTGAACCAACTTGTTTGTGTGTTACTTTGCTTGTAAATGGATGCTTAGGTGAAATAAACATCATCTAAACAATTCCCAAACTTTTCTCGAAGACAAATAAATCAAAACAAAGCTAAATGAGTTAATGGTTATTTTGACCAATTTAACTCCCATGCCTACTTTGGCTGTCTCAAACTTTCAGAACCTAACAGAAACTTTTCTGGATCTCTGCACCCCTTGATTGTACTCATAACAAAGTATCAAGGCCCACTTTGTGATCATCCAAAAACATTTAAATGCATAGTTTAAATGACAGTTCAAAATTGAATCTTTATCATATGGGAAGATCCCACTTTTTCAAAAACCACTCAAACAAGCTCAACTTTCAAAACCCAAGCATCTGCAGACTCACCAGCACCAACCTAGCACCCCCACCAAAAATATTTTCAAAATTCAAAACTTGAAATCTTGCGGCCATTTCATCAAACACCTTGCAGATTCAAATCTTCTAAAATCCAAACACTATTGTGAGCAGTGATTGGAGCCTAACTTGTTCCCTCTCTGGTTGCAACTAGGCTTTAGTAGATCATCTAGCTCAAGTACAAACCTCTAGCATCACTATAAGCTTGGAAATGCCATCAATGGTGAGCAGGCCGAGTGCACACTTGTCACCCCCATGTCGACAGAAAGCTAGGAGAAGAACCAAGCCTAGCCAACATGTCTGGGAGCAAGTCAACACCCCACCGCCACTCCCTGTCCACCGCTCGAACCCTGCCAGCCGCTAGACCACGCGCAGGAACCATGCCAAGCTCGCCAGCAACCATGCCGAGCATGCGCCAGAGCGCCACGCTCGACCGACACCCACAGACCGCGCGCCGCCCTCACCACGTGCATACGTGATCACCACCGTCCCAGTAACCCCGCAGACACGCTCGTTCGCCGCCGCTCGGACCACGCGTGCTGTGCGCCATTAAATCTTCCGTCGGGCATGCGCAGAGCATCGTCGCGTTCCGACCAAACCACACCGCCCCACGTCTCGCCACCGTGTAGTTGAGCATCGCCAGGGAGCACCGCACCGCCCCCTACCGTCGCCCACGTCGATACCCGTCCGTACCGTCAACCACGACGAGCTCACCTTGCGCCCCGTCAGTCCCCTCGCTCCACTATAAATAGAGGCCACCCCCAGATGAATTGAGCACACCATCTCACTCCCCTCTCCTCACTGATCGTGCCACCCCATTCCCGGAGCAAGGCGAGCAGCGCATCGTCGGAATTTCACCGGAGCCTGCCGCTACTGGAGAAGAAGAGAGCCAGCGATTAGAGCCGCCCCAGGAGAAGTTGCCGGTACCAGGAGGTTCGCCATCGTCGACTTCGTCGTTCTCCCGCCTCGCCGACCCTCGCCTGAACCCCGATGAGCCCCCAACGACCCCCACTGGCCGTGCTAGGTTTCTGTCTCGCCGGCGTTGCCCAACGTAGACGATGACTCCCAGCCGTTGGATTAGAACCAGATCGAACGCACCACATCGCCCGATACCGCTTCGCACCCCCTCGTCTCACTGACGCATGGGTACAGCCACTTAACCAGCCCGCGTAAGCGCTGTGCTTAGCAGGCCGGCCCAGTATCGCTTCTCGCACAACCCAATCATTTGAAATTAACCTTTTCCATTTTATTTCAAACACACTTCTGCACCTAGATTCAAAAATTAAACCAGATTGATTCATTTAACCAAATTGAATGAAACCAATTTTGTTAGAAAGGTCTGGGAATGCTGAATCCAAGCCCGTTGGATTCAAGTCATTTGGATCTGTAGATCATCCTTGGTAAAAATAACAAAGCAGAAGCTTTTCTGCATTCAAACATTTTTCAAATTAAAACCGTAATAGCTTTGGAGTTGATTCCAAATCTCAAAAATCACGTTTAACCATACCTTTCAGAATATATAAAAATATATAGGTTTACTTGCAGAAATAATGTTCAAGTAATAAAAGAATGCTACATAGGCATTTCTAGCCACTTGAATTAATTAAAATAAAAGAGGACACCTTATTAAATTGTGACACCACTTTAAATCACATTCCCATGGACTAAAATATGTGGTGATGACATGTGTCAATATGATACCATGTTTGGTTTGGAGAATATTAAATCTTAAGTAGTTTTTCAATGAGTAGAAATTACTTTTCTAAAAATAAAAGGAATTAAACCAAGCTTTAATCTTGTAATGTTAGTGATGATACTAGATCATCTATAGGACCCTTTTGTATGATGATTGCAAGTAGTTAAGTATTCTTTGGTGATTGTGTATATCGTATTTATTTATAGACGCTAGTACCGACCAAGGATACGAAGAAGAAGGAGGATTCTACGAAGAACAAGCCGAGGAGAACTTCAATCACTGCTCTGCACAAAGCAAGCTAACACTTGCAAGATACTCTACTTTAGCAAGCTTTACTAACCAAGTGGACCAATGCAAGCTAACACTTGCAATATACTCTACTTTAGCAAGCTTTACTAACCAAGTGGACCAATGCAAGCTAACACTTGCAATTATAAAAGTTAGATAACCTAGGCAATGCACCAAGCATGCTTGGTTAGACATATTTGATGATACCCAATCCTAGTTTTACTTGCAAGCTTTCAACTTTATTTATTTATCAATGCTATAACTTAGAGTTGACTTAAGTAACTTGTAGATTCTAGAAAGATATATTGAAGGTTGCATAAAGAGCATAAAATTTGGCCTAAGCTAGAAAATCTTGATGTCATCCTAAGGCATGAGACTGAACTTAGTTGAAACTCCACTAGTTTACCACCCCTCATTATTACTTACCCCCACTTGTAGATGCTAGTGCTAAGCATAAAAGTTGATCAACATTAGATGGGAATACCTGGTGAAAATGGTTATGAAAACCTTAGAATGATGAGTCATTCTACTGAGATGTTTTGACATGTGTTTCCGAACACCAGATGATTTTGGTGATGAAAATGTTGAGGCATGAGCCTTAGCCCTTTATAAAACTGATGGTTGTCTGGATGCGATACCATTCCAATTTTATCGTCCAACCACAATACCCGAAGATAGGGTAGGGCTTGACTGGAAACTTATATACCTTAGTATTAGTTCCCTCACGGCCAAGGTCTGAGCTGAGGCTACCTTGTGAAGATTGTCCACCTGTGCACAGTTGGTCATGGTTGGGAGGCCAAACTCACATGAGAGGTGCTTATACTAGGGCATGTAATTGAAAGGTTAGGATTGATTATCCGCATACTGAGTATGGTGAATTCAGGATTTGTTCCTGACGGATGTATCGAATGTTGTGGTGAAAGTTGGAGTGTCAAACTATTCGAATAGCGCGTCATGATTATGGACCGATTGGATGGCCATCTCTGTTCCCCGTCAGATGTTTTCAAAAGACTTGTGAAATGAATTAAGACTTTTACTTGACCACAACAGGGTTGTGATATGAAATACATGTTCCTACTTAGAAGTTATAAAATTGTGACTAGCTTCTCTTGCTTCTCAGCTTAGTAAAGATAAATCTGGCTTTTGCAAAACAACCCTAGAGCCTAGTGTCCTATTATCAAAAACCCATTTCACTTGTTAGTATTAGTTTGCGAGTACTTAAAGAGTACTCATGGCTTTGTCCCTAGCTATTCCCGTGGCCAGACTATGAAGAGGAGTACCTGGAGGATGGACCCCAGGAAGGTTACGACAACTAGGATCATCTGCCATCGTCAGCATTGCCTGTGACCCCGAAGATGGAGCTTCGCCTACAGTACCGTTATTATTACGTATTCCGCTACTTGAAGTTGTATTAAGAACTGGATCATGAGATCCCTATTTGTGTAAGAACTTATCTACGGTTTGTAATGGATGATGTACTGTGGTATCCAATTCTGTTATGTCTCGCAAAAATGGTAATCCTGGGATTGCGATGTATGGCATAACAGGCATCTAGGATTAAAAATCCAGGTGTTGACAAGTTGGTATCAGAGCCAGGTTGACCATAAGAGACCCTAGTTAGACTGGACGTTTGAATCAACAACTTAGTTTCAAAAACCAAAGAAAACAAATATTTACAAAAACTTATTCTCATTCTTATCCCTTTGATTCTTTCATGAAAATTCATGTTCCTCAAAAACTCTTGCAAAATATATAAAATTTTGACACACTTGATCACTCTACTAACTTACTCATCCTATATTCTTATAGATGGACGTGAAGTACAGAAAGTTTTATCAGTTGGGGAATGGAGGAGACCTTATCTTTGAGAGGGATTTGGACCAGCTTTCAGAACTTACGGGCGTCCGCACTTTTGAGTTCTTCGGAGCTCAGCTCAATGATCAAGGAGGAGAAGATCTGCAGTGGCTAATTGTTGCAAGTCTCCGAGGAAAGATTGAACCTCCCACTGCTGAGGGAATTCAGTTTACCTTAAGAGAGAAAAACAGGCTCGATGGACTTGCCAGGGCCATGCAGGAAGCTCTTGCCTGTCTGTGTGGGCAAAGTATCAACCCGATCAAGGGTACTCGCTTTGAGTTTTTCCCAAGGCGTGATGCTAATGGAAAACCCCTCGAAGCCCCATAACACCCTGAGCTGAAGACCCAATTGGACCACCTCAGCTTCATGATGTACGATCGTCAGCAGGAGTTGGATAACTACCGTGACTACTCCAACCACAAGTCTGCCATCATCAAGATGAAGGACCAAACCATCGCCATGCTAGCAAAGGATCGCAAGTCTCGCTGCCGTCAGCTCGACAAGAAGGAGCGCATTATTGCCCGTCTTCGCCACCGTATCTCATCTTTGGAGGAAACCATCCACGAGAGAGACATGCAGTTGGAGGAAAGGGAGAATGCCGGAGAGGTTCTTCGTGGAGACCCCTACTCCTATCTCAGTGATGACGATGATTTTCTGGAGGATCAGGCTATGGACTTCTTCACCGATGAGGATGATTTCGCCTTCATCGATAATGATGAGGATGATAAAGCCACGGATTCCAAGGAGTAGTACCACTTAAGCACTAGCGTAGTGAGTAGTATTCGGTCCCACTGTATCATAGTTTTCAGAATGGTTCTTAAAACCATCTGTTTTTCTTTGTTGTGGTGTGTGTTGTATCGTGTGCTATGAATGAATGAATCAAAAAAGCAAGTTGCTAGAAAAATCTGAGTCAAACTTTAAAAACTTTTCAAAGACCCAAAACCTTAGAAATTTCCCTCTTTTCTCATGATCTATCTCAATCTTCAAATGCCACGTGGAGGAAGTAGTTCATCCCCGGACCCGATGTTGTAGATCCTGCAAATGTTGACCTCTGACCGCGAAGCTGAAAGAGCGGAACGTCAAGCCAACCTAGCCATGCTGCAACAGATAGCCCCAGCTAGCCCACAACAACCAAGGCCACGGAAATCATGACAACCATGGATCTAAGCTCAAGAATTTCCAGAATACCAACCCACATGTTTTCACTAAGTCAGAAGAACCCCTAGACGCCGATGATTGGCTGCAAACCATGGAAAATAACCTAGAAGACGCTAGAGTGGAAGCCAACGAGAAAGTTTTGTTCGCCACCCACTATCTAGCTGGAGATGCCAGGGCATGGTGGAACAGTGTTCGCGCAATGACCGGAGGCCAGATGATGACCTGGGAGGAATTCAAGGTCAAGTTTAGCAGAACCCATGTTCCCCCGGGTTTGATCAAGAGAATGAGAGACGAGTTTAGAGAACTGAAGCAAGAAAGAATGACCGTAGTGGAATACCGTGACAAATTCTTGTCATTAGCTAGGTATGCCCCGGATGAGATCGACACCGAAGCCAAGAAGAAAGAAAGATTCCTAAATGGTCTGCATGATGAGATGCAGACGGTATTAGTCAATATCCCCTTTGCTGATATTGAAGCCCTTGTCGACTCAGCTATCCAGATGGAAGGAAAGATCAATCAAGCCAATGAGAACCGCAAGCGTCGCATGATGCATCAACAAGGAACACATCAGACCCCAAAGTATCGCCCTAACCCATCTCCCAGAATTGCCCCAAGAAGCAACAGACCCCTGATGAACCGTCCGACCTATCCCAACCGTGGAAGCCCTAGGCCCGGAGGAAATCACAACAACCCTGGCAACTCTAGCAATTTCAACTGCGTGACCCAAGTTCAACACAACAATGCTACCGCCAACACCAACACTTACGAGAACTGGAAGCAATGATGTGCTCAGAAGCAAAGGACAAGTCACAAGTGACTTGTTATGACTGAAATAAAGGCCACTATTCCAACGAGTGCCCCAACAAGAAGAATGCCGCAGCACCCAAAGTGAATGCCCCAGCTCAGCAACAGCGTCGTGTTCAGCCAGGAAGGAGATTTGCCCCAGGGAATTCGCTCAACCGCAACAGTCGTCTTTTCCTCATGCATGCTGAAGAAGCTCAGGAAGCGCCAAACGTCGTGCTAGGTATGTTTTCTGTTAATTCAGTACTTGCACGAGTGTTGTTTGATTCTGGTGCATCGCACTCATTTGTCACCGAAGAATTTGCATGCACTAGTAAAATTCAACCAACCAAACTGAAGCATGTTATGATTGTTCAAATTCCCGGATCAACCACCAAGGCTAGGAAAATTTGCAAAGTCGTCCCTATCCGAATCCATGGCATAGATTTTTATGCAAATCTGATAGTACTCGGAACTAAAGGTTTGGAAGTAGTACTAGGAATGGATTGGATGTCCAAACATAAAGGATTGATTGACTGTGCCAAGAAAGCCATAACCATGACCAGTACAGGCGGAATATCAGTCGAGCATATATCTGAAACCTTACCTCGCCAATTCAAATGCAACAAGAGTATAGCCCAACCTACCATTGACCAATTCCGGATAGTCTGTGAATACCTCGATGTATTTCCAGATGTTTTGCCCGGTATGCCCCCATATCGAGATATCGAGTTTATCGTTGTACTAATCCCCGGAACTGGACCCATAGCCCAGAGACCATATAGTATGAACCCGTCAGAACTAGCAGAACTGCAGAAGCAATTGGATTCCATGTTGGAAATTGGATTGATGCAACCAAGTGCGTCACCTTGGAGGTCACCTATCTTGTTTGTGGACAAGAAGGATGGAGGTAACCGTTTTTGTACGGATTATCGGAAGTTGAATGATGTCACTATCAAGAACAAATACCCCTTGCCCAAGATAGAAGATTTGTTTGATCAGTTGACCGGTGCCAAAGTGTTTTCTAAGATAGATCTTAGAACTGGCTATCATCAACTCAAGATTCGTGCAGAGGATATCCCAAAGACTGCCTTTACCACCAGATATGGATTATGCAGTATCTGATCATGTCTTTTGGATTAACCAATGCCCCCGCTTATTTCATGAATCTCATGAATAAGATTTTTATGGACTTCCTGGATAAGTTTGTCGTTGTTTTCATCGATGACATTCTGATTTATTCCAAATCGGAAGAAGAACATGAGCTACACCTAAGGACCATTCTTGGAACCCTTAGAGAGCATCAGCTGTATGCAAAGTTTAGCAAATGTGAATTCTGGTTACAGGAGGTAGGATTCCTCGGTCACATTGTATCAGCCGGAGGAATTGCCGTTGACCCTGCCAAAGTGAAATATGTATAGGATTGGCAAGCCCCAACCACTCAAACCCAAGTTCGTGCATTTCTCGGATTGGCGGGATATTACCGCAAATTCGTAGAAGGATTCTCGAGTATCGCCAAACCCATGACCCAATTGCTGAAGAAGGACAAGTTTGAATGGACCGACAAATGTGAAGCGAGCTTTCCAAAACTCAAGAGGAGATTGATTTCAGCCCCAATCTTGATCATTCCCGATATCACGAAGCCCTTCGATGTATATTGTGATGCATCCAAGATCGGTCTCGGATGTGTGCTAATGCAAGAAGGCAAAGTTATATCTTATCTATCTCGACAACTGAAGCAACATGAGCAAAATTACCCAACCCATGACCTCGAACTCGCGGCCGTAGTTCTATCCCTGAAGACGTGGAGGCATTACCTGATGGGAAACCGTTGTGAGATCTATACAGATCACAAGAGTCTAAAGTATATATTCACTTAGAAGGAGCTGAATATGAGACAGAGAAGGTGGATTGAGCTAATCAAGGATTATGACCTGGACATTCACTATCACCCTGGTAAAGCCATTGTGGTAGCCGATGCCCTTAGCAGATTGCCGTGCCGCTTGAACTCCATGATTTTGGAGGAGCAACCAAGTTTGCACAAAGAGATGGAAGATTTTCGAATGGAATTAGTGAGTGAAGGATTTTTGGCTAGCATAGAACTCCAGCTCACTTTGATCAGTCAGATTAAAGAGGCGCAGAAGGGAAATGCTAGTATTGACGGAATCAAGCGTCGTATCGGTACAGGCAAAGTACCCGGATTCACCGAAGACGAAGAAGGAGTTCTATGGTACAAAGGACGCCTTTGTGTACCAGCAGATTCTAAGTTGAAAGAAGTGATTCTGAAGGAGGCTCGTGATACTCTTTATTCTATCCATCCCGGAGGAACTAAGATGTATCAAGATTTAAAAGAGCAATTTTGGTGGCATAAGATGAAGAGAGAAATCGGAAGCTATATCGCCAAGTGTGATATATGTCAGCGAGTCAAGGACAGACATCAAAGACCCGCTGAATTGTTGCAACCCTTGCAGATTCCGGAATGGAAATGGGATTCCGTTGGAACGGACTTTATCATTGGACTGCCTACTTCTAGTAGGGGAAATGACTCTATTTGGGTCATAGTGGACAAATTGTCCAAAGTCGCCCATTTCTTGCCCGTCAAGACCACATATCAGAGTTCGAAGCTAGCAGAGTTGTACATCGCTAGAATAGTTAGTTTGCATGGAGTCCCCAAGAACATCGTATCGGATTGAGGAACTCAGTTTACCTCGAGATTCTGGAAGAAAGTCCAAGAAGGTTTAGGAACCCGCCTAGACTTCAGCACCGCATATCACCCTCAGACCGATGGACAAACGGAGCGAGTAAACCAAATACTCGAAGATATGCTGAGAGCATGTGTGTTAGAATATGGATCCAAGTGGGAAGACTGCCTTCCGTTTGCAGAATTTTCATACAATAACAGTTATCAAGCCAGTCTACAAATGGCCCCATTTGAATTCATGTACGGAAGAAAGGGTCGCACCCCTTTGAACTGGTCGGAAGTAGGAGAGAGTCAGATTTTCGGACCCGACATCCTACGAGAAGCAGAAGAGAAGGTTCACAAGATTCGTGAGCACCTCAAGACCGCCCAGTCCAGACAGAAGAGTTATGCCGACAAGAGACGTAGAGACCTCGCCTTCAACATAGGAGATTTTGTTTATCTGAAGGTGTCGCCATTGAAGGGAATGCAGCGTTTCCAACTCAAAGGAAAGTTAGCTCCCAGATATATTGGACCCTTCAAGATCTTGAACCATCGAGGAGAAGTGTTGTATCAATTAGAACTACCCGAAGAGATGTCAGCTGTGCACAATGTGTTCCATATCTCATTACTTCGCAAGTGTCTCGAAGTCCCCGAGAAGACCAAAGTGTTCAAAAATATCGATCACCGGACCATAGAGATCAACGATGACCTGACCTATCCCAAAGTACCCATCCGTATTTTGGAAGAAGCTATCAGAACTACCCGAACCCGAAGCATCAAGTTTCTCAAGATTCAGTGGAGCAACCACACAGAAGAGGAAGCTACCTGGCAGCGCGAAGATCACATCAGGACAGAGTTTCCCGATCTCTTCAAATCCTAGGTAATCTTTTTCGTCCTTTTTAAAATCTCGGGATGAGATTTTGTTTAAGGGGGAAGGTTTGTAACATCCCAAAAATACTAAGCTTGGATCATCAAACTCTAATCATCAAATTTAGGGTTAACAAAAACTTTGCTAAATAAAAATATGAAAGCATGCAAGGTGTATGCACTTCATTTGGAGTTCTTTTGAACCAACTTGTTTGTGTGTTCCTTTGCTTGTAAATGGATGCTTAGGTGAAATAAACATCATCTAAACAATTCCCAAACTTTTCTCAAAGACAAATAAATCAAAACAAAGCTAAATGAGTGAATGGTCATTTTGACCAATTCAACTCCCATGCCTACTTTGGCTGTCTCAAACTTTCAGAACCTAACAGAAACTTTTCTGGATCTTTGCACCCCTTGATTGTACTCATAACAAAGTATCAAGGCCCACTTTGTGATCATCCAAAAACATTTAAATGCATAGTTTAAATGATAGTTCAAAATTGAATCTTTATCATATGGGAAGATCCCACTTTTTCAAAAACCACTCAAACAAGCTCAACTTTCAAAACCCAAGCATCTGCAGACTCACCAGCACCAACCTAGCACACCCACCAAAAATCTTTTCAAAATTCAAAACTTGAATTCTTGCGGCCATTTCATCAAACACCTTGCAGATTCAAATCTTATAAAATCCAAAAACTATTGTGAGCAGTGATTGGAGCCTAACTTGTTCCCTCTCTGGTTGCAACTAGGCTTTAGTAGATCATCTAGCTCAAGTGGAAACCTCTAGCATCACTGTAATCTTGGCAATGCCATCAATGGTGAGCAGGCCGAGTGCACACTTGTCACCCCCATGTCGACAGCAAGCTAGGAGAAGAACCAAGCCTAGCCAACATGTCTGGGAGCAATCCAACACCCCACCGCCACTCCCTGTCCATCGCTTGAACCCTGGCAGCCACTGGACCACGCGCACGAACCATGCCAAGCTCGCCAGCAACCATGCCGAGCATGCGCCAGAGCGCCACGCTCAAGCCGGCATCGCCGCCATCGCGTGCATACCTGATCACCATCGTCCAAGAACCCCTTGAGACATAATCGTTCGCCGCGCGACCACGCAGCGGCGCCATTAAATCTTTAAACGCAGACGCAGCATCGTCATGTTCCGACCAAACCACACCGCCCCACGTCTCGCCACCGTGTCGTTGAGCATCGCCAGGGAGCACCGCACCGCCCCCTACCGTCGCCCACGCCGATAGCCGTCTGTATCATCGACCACGACGAGCTCACCTTGCGCCCCGTCGGTCCCCTCGCTCCACTATAAATAGAGGCTACCCCCAGCCGAATTGAGCACACCATCTCACTCCCCTCTCCTCACTGATCATGCCACCCTGTTCCCAGAGCAAGGCGAGCAGCGCATCGCTGGAATTTCACCGGAGCCCGCCGCTACTTGAGAAGAAGGGAGCAAGCGATTGGAGCCGCCCTAGGAGAAGCTGTCGGTACCAGGAGGTTCGCTGTCGTCGACTTCGTCGTTTGCCCGCCTCGCCGACTCGCTTTGAACCCGGTGAGCCCCCCCACTGGCCGTGCTAGGTTTCTGTCTCGCCGGCGTTGCCCAACGTCGACGATGACTCTTAGCCGTTGGATTAGAACCAGATTGAACGCACCACATCGCCCCATACTGCTTCGCACCCCCTCGTCTCACTGACGTGTTGGGACAGCCACTTAACCAGCCCGCGTAAGCGCTGTGCTTAGCAGGCCGGCCCAGTATCGCTTCCTGCGCAGCCCAATCATTTGAAATTAACCTTTTCCATTTTATTTCAAACACACTTCTGCACCTAGATTCAAAAATCAACCCAGATTGATTCAGTGAACCAAATTGAATGAAACCAATTTTGCTAGAAAGGTCTGGGAATGCTGAATCCAAGCCCGTTGGATTCAAGTCATTTGGATCTGTAGATCATCCTTGGTAAAAATAACAAGGCAGAAGCTTTTCTGCATTCAAACATTTTTCAAATTAAAACCATAATAGCTTTTGAGTTGATTCCAACTCTCAAAAAACACATTTAACCATACCTTTCAGAATATATAAAAATATATAGGTTTACTTGCAGAAATAATGTTCAAGTAATAAAAGAATGCTACATAGGCATTTCTAGCCACTTGAATTAATTAAAATAAAAGAGGAACACCTTATTAAATTGTGACACCACTTTAAATCACATTCCCATGGACTAAAATATGTGGTGATGACATGTGTCAACATGATCCCATGTTTGGTTTGGAGAATATTAAAACTTAAGTAGTTTTTCAATGAGTAGAAATTACTTTTCTAAAAATAAAAGGAATTAAACCAAGCTATAATCTTGTAATGTTAGTGATGATACTAGATCATCTATAGGACCCTTTTGTATTATGATTGCAAGTAGTTAAGTATTCTTTGGTGATTGTGTGCATCGTATTTATTTATAGACGCTAGTACCGACCAAGGATACGAGGAGGAAGGAGGATTCTACAAAGAAGAAGCCGAGGAGAACTTCAATCACTGCTCTGCACAAGGCAGGCTAACACTTGCAAGATACTCTACTTTAGCAAGCTTTACTAACCAAGTGGACCAATGCGAGCTAACACTTGCAAGATACTCTACTTTAGCAAGCTTTACTAACCAAGTGGACCAATGCAAGCTAACACTTGCAATTATGAAAGTTAGATAACCTAGGCAATGCACTATGCATGCTTGGTTAGACATATTTGATGATACCCAATCCTAGTTTTACTTGCAAGCTTTCTACTTTATTTCTTTATCAAAACTATAACTTAGAGTTGACTTAAGTGACTTGTAGATTCTAGAAAGATATATTGAAGGTTGCATAAAGAGCATAAAATTTGGCCTAAGCTAGAAAATCTTGATGTCATCCTAAGGCATGAGATTGAACTTAGTTGAAACTCCACTAGTTTACCACCCCTCATTAGTACTTACCCCCACTTGTAGATGCTAGTGCTAAGCATAAAACTTGATCAACATTAGATGGGAATACCTGGTGAAAATGGTTATGAAAACCTTAGAATGATGAGTCATTCTACTGAGATGTTTTGATATGTGTTTCCGAACACCAGATGATTTGGTGATAAAAATGTTGAGGCATGAGCCTTAGCCCTTTATAAACCTGATGGTTATCTGGATGCGATGCCATTCCAATTTTATCGTACAACCACAATACCCGAAGATTGGGTAGGGCTTGACTGGAAACTTATATACCTTAGTATTAGTTCCCTCACGGCCAAGGTCTGAGCTGAGGTTACCTTGTGAAGATTTTCCACCTGTGCAGTACCCAAGATGACAGTTGGTCATGGTTGGGAGGCCAAACTCACAGGAGATGTGCTTATACTAGGGCGTGTAATTGAAAGGTTAGGATTGATTATCCGCATACTAAGTATGGTGAATTCAGGATTTGTTCCTGACGGATGTATCGAATGTTGTGATGAAAGTGTAGAATCTCTGCAGAGTGTCAAACTATTCGAATAGCCGCGTCATGATTATGGACAGATTGGCCATACTGTTCCCCGTCAGATGTTTTCAAAAGACTTGTGAAATGAATTGAGACTTTGACTTGACCACAACAGGGTTGTGATATGAAATACAAGTTCCTACTTAGAAGTTATAAAATTGTGACTAGCTTCTCTTGCTTCTCAGCTTAGTAGAGATAAATCTGGCTTTTGCAAAACAACCCTAGAGCCTAGTGTCCTATTATCAAAAACCCCTTTCACTTGTTAGTATTAGTTTGCAAGTACTTAAAGAGTACTCATGGCTTTGTCCCTGGCTATTCCCGTGGCCATACTATGAAGAGGAGTACCTGGAGGATGGACCCCAGGAAGGTTACGACAACTAGGATCATCTCCCATCGTCAGCATTGCCTGTGACCCCGAAGATGGAGCTTCGCCTACGCTACCATTATTATTACGTATTCCGCTGCTTGAAGTTGTATTAAGAACTGGATCATGAGATCCCTATTTGTGTAAGAACTTATGTACGGTTTGTAATGGATGATGTACTGTGGTATCCAATTCTGTTATGTCTCGCAAAAATGGTAATCCTGGGATTGCGATGTATGGCATAACAGGCATCTGGGATTAAAAATTCGGGTGTTAACAGTACGTCACTATGTTTGCAGTTTACCATGCCCAACCCGTCGCGTGAGCCACCGATTGCATCCGAGTGTCCCTCTTTAGCCATCCCCGACGGCACTGCCGTGTTCCACACCATGACAACATGATTAAACCCTAGTATAGATATGTTATCCTAGATGAATTATGACAAGTCACAATGATACAATGAAGTTGGAGTATGAGTTACTAAGGTAACTAAATATAAGATAGTATGATTAAGCTGATGCTAGAGCAACATAGAGTTATTGAAGTAGTAATATTCCTCTTAAAGAATAGTAAACATTTGAGGAAAGTAGAATTGGATATATAAAACTTTTAGAGTAATATTAGTGATGGATGATAAAGGAAATGTCTGAATGGAGTTAACAGTAACCCCTTGTTAGATTGAAGGTTATCATTAGCAGTTTGATATAACCAAGTATAAATATGAGAAGATTATGAAAATCTTAACTAACAAGCTTCTGAGATTTCTAAGTGAGATTACAAGTAATTGTGAAGTAAGAGAGTAAACATTCAAATGGAATTGGATTCATTAAAGGTATTCTCGAGATGAGACTTATCTCTATGAGGAAACAATATAGAGCTTTAGTGTCAAGCTCATTGGATTTACAAATGGATTTAGAAGGAGGAAGTATTGGTAAGAATATTCCTGTGAAGTAAATCTCATCATGTTAACACATGATGATCGATTTGAAGAAGTAGAATTTCTAGGAAAGGAATTCCCTAATTAGAAGGAAAGAATTATGTAGTAAGGAAGATAGGAATTCCCGAGAAGCTATTAACCAAAACTATATCACTCCATATCAAACTCATTATCTATATCACTTTTCCAAAAACTAAACAACTGCTACTAGGTAAATGAATTACCTTTATCATATAAGTAATGTTCATTAGTAACCATTACATGTTAATTTATCACTAGGAGCCACCCACACTAATAAGGAAGAAACTATTTAGGATAATAGGTAATCCTTGGTTGCTTGAGTAGACCAAGTAGAATTGCTCCTACTAAATCTCATTGTAGAAAGTTACATAGATAAAACCAATACTTATGGAATATTAAAGATAGAAAGTCTTGGTAATATTCTACCATAGTTCTATAGCAAAATCACTTATGCAAATCATTGCCACTTCCAAACATCTAAATAATATGTACCACATAAATGGCAAGTGCTATAAACCATTATACCCTAATATTATATCCATATATTAACCATACTTAAGCAAATAGTGAATAACTAGTTCAAGAAATTATCTATGCATATCAATCACCCACTTAAATCTGTACCTATATAATTATTATGGTGAAAACAAATCACCTTTATAAGATTTTGATATAATAAATAAATCCCTAATTCTTATTTATTCTACTTAATAAATAACTTCTAATATAATTATGAGTATTGAAAAATACCAACATGATTAGAGCAATCAATTAGTATAATTATCTTTGGAATATTTGAAATATTGTACATAATTTATGGTATTTAAATCATTAAGGAAATTTTACTAAAACAGGAAACAGAAAAGAATAAAGAAAAAGAAGAGGACTCAGTCTAGAAACTGGCCTGAGGCCCATTTCCCTCTCCACCTATCTGTTGCTCGCCTGCAGTAGTAGCAGCTCTCTCGCGCACTTCGCTATGGTCCAACGGCAGCCCATGAAGCGGCTCATAAATGACTGACAGATGGGACCAGAGGAGGGATCACAAGTTGAGAGTAAGGGTTTTCCAGGGGGTTTTCCACAAAATGCTCGTTGTCATCTTCGTCGTGCGTCACAAGCAGCTCGCTGGAGGATCCGCCGTCACCCGATGTCGTCGTCGTCAGCAGCGCGCCGTGATGCCCGCCGCCGACACCTGGGGTGTTGTAGATATGACCTAGAGGCAATAATAAAAGTTGCTATTATTATATCTTTGTGTTTATGATACATGTTTACATTCATGCTATAATAGTATTAATCGGAAACATTAATACTTGTGTGATTTGTAAACTAAATTAGAGTCCCTGGTAAAGCCTCTTTGTAATACTAGCTTGTTGGTTAATAAATGATCGTAGTTTCCTGATCATGAACATTGAGATGTTATTAACAACAAGATCATATCATTAGGAGAATGGTATGATGGACATACTCCTATAGATAAGCGTAGCATAAAGATCAAGTCATTTCAATAGTTCGTTTGCTATAAGCTTTCTGATACATAGTAACCTAATTCCTTCGACCATGAGATCGTGCTAATCACCATCACCGGAAGGATGCTTTGATGACATCAAACACCACACCGTAACTGGGTGGCTATAAAGGTTACATTGAGTGTTCGGAAAGTATGTGTTGAGGCACATGGATCAAGAGTGGGATTTGTCCATCCATATGACAGATAGATATACTCTAGGCCATCTCAGTGGAATGTCATCCAATTAGCTTGCAAGCATGTGACTGGATCACAAGGGATCACATATCACGGGAATGAGAAAAGAGTACTTATCGGTAACGAGGTTGAACTAGGTATGCAGAGATACTGACGATCAAACCTCGGATAAGTAAACTATCATGAGACAAAGGGAAATTGGTATCGTATGTAAGTGGTTCATTTGATCGCAAAGTAATCGTAGAAATATGTGGGAAACAATATGAATTTCCAGATTCCTCTATTGGTTATTGATCGGAGAAGTGTCTCGGTCATGTCCGCATAATTGACGAACCGTAGGGAGACACACTTAAGGATTCGATGTTGTTTAGTAGATATGGAATGTAAGTAGGGAGACCGAATATTGTTCGGAGTCTCGGATGGGATCTGGGATATCACGAGGAGATCCGGAATAGTGCGGATAATAAGATTCATATAAGGAAAGTCCAATTCCAAAGTTCGGGAATGATTTTGATGTTTTCATCGGAGAGGTTCTAGAAGGGTCTAGAAGGTTCACCGGACCGAAAGGGGAATGGTTCATGAATGTGTCATGGTTAAGTGGAATGATTGGATCATGTCCAATGTCAATTGGTTGGGCATTTGCAAGAGAGGAATTAAGCTCCAAATTGCAAGTCAAAAGGGAGGTTTGAAAAGCCAAACTGGAACAATGGTTTCCTAGTGGAAGAAGGAAAGAGTCCTTCTTTCCCTCCAACACAAAGAGGGAGTTGTGGAAGGATTCAAACTCCCCTCTCCCAAGCTGCCCTCTCTCTCTCATAAATAGAGGGGAGGCGATGCCACAAGAGAACGCAACAAGCCCTCCCCACCAAGCCGCACCGCCGCCGCCCTAGCCCCCGCCGAATCCACCTCCTCCTCTCCGGCCCTCTAAATCTAGATCACCAGAAACCCTAGATACACCATAACATGCTTCGGCTTAGGCGTAATCGCAAGGGGAGAACTACAACCTCCAGAATCGTGCTGCCGGGATCGCGAGGGGAGAACTACAACCTCCGCTGCCTGCTGGAACAAGGGAGAGGAAGGTCTTCATCGAGTATCGTACGTGTGACCGACTACGGAAGCGCTGCCGAAACGCAGCGCCGCAAGGATCGTCTACGCGATCTTGAGATCGGTAAGTGTACGACTACATCACCCACGAGAATCTGCTCACATTAACCGCTTTGGAATCTTCGAGGGTGAGTACTCTAATCGACTCGTTGCTACAATCTAGTAGATAGATCTTGGCTTGTTTGTGTGCATGCGGTAGAATTTTTTTGTTTTCCATGCTACGAACCCTACAGTGGTATCAGAGCCGTGTCTATATGTAGATCTGTTGCACGAGTATAACACAATGGTCATTGTGGGCAGAGGTGCTTTTATTATCAATTTCTTTTTGTGTACTTTGCATCTTGTAGTATGATGGGATGAAGAGGCCCGGGCTAACCTTACATGACATCGTTCATGAGAGTGGCTCCACGCTTGACATGCAACTTGTATTGCATAAGTGGCTTTGCGGGTGCCTGTCTCTCCCATCATAGTATAGATTCAATTTACAATAGTCACTTGATAGTTCAAGCATCAACGTTGTGGTTCTTATTCGTAAGTTAGAACGACACTTACTGAAAGCCCCAAACCACGGAAAACATGCAAAGAAAATTAGAGGCATCTAACTTAATTTTGCAGTGGTGTGTTGTGATGTGATGTGGCCATAATTGTGATTATATATGATGTATGAAATGTTCCTTATTGTAAGATGGCAACCGGCAGGAGCCATATGGTTGTCTTTTAATTTCGTTAAGACCTACGTGTCTATTATTTGAAGTAGTTGTAATAGTTGATACTGGTGGATGACAACCATGGAGCGGTGCCATTGACCTTGACGCAATGCCGGTGATGATGGAGATCATGTTCGTGCTTGAAGATGGAGATCGGAAGCACAAGAAGAAAGGCCATATCATATCACATATTATAATTGCATGTGATGTTAATCCTTTTATGAATCTTGTATTTCTTAGTTAGCGATAGTAGCATTATAAGATGATCCGTCTCACAAAATTTCAAGTTATAAAGTGTTCATCCTTAGTAGGCACCATTGCTAAAGCTCGTTGTTTCGAAGCACCACATGATGATCGGGTGTGTTAGATTCTGCGAGTGTATACAACGGGAGCAAGCCAGATTTGCTCATGCAGAAGCTAAGGTTTGATCTTGACGAGCCTAGCATGTACAGACATGGTCTTGGAACACGGATCACCGAAAGGTAAAGCATGAGTCATATAGTAGATATGATGAACATGTTGATTGTTCGCCATTGAAGCTACATCATCTCTCGTGATGATCGGTTTTGATGTGGTGGATCTGGTTCGTGTGATCACTAAAACAATGTGAGGGATATTGTTTTGAGTGGGAGTTCACCTAGATTAATTTAACTATTAATTAGAACTCAATTTGTCATAAACTTAGTCTAAAATATTGCAAATATGTTGTATATCAATGGTGGCCCCTACCATCAATTTTAATGCGTTCCTAGAGAAAGAAAAGTTGAAAAACAATGGAAGAAACTTCGCGGATTGGCTCCGCAACTTGAGGATTATCCTCAATGCTGGTAATTTGACCTATGTGCTGGATGCACCGCTCGATGACCCACCTGCAGCTGATGCTACCGATGAGGTGAAGAATGTTTTCCTCACTCGGAAGAATCAGTACTCCACAGTTCAGTGTGCTATCTTGTACAGTTTGGAATCGGAGCTTTAGAAAATGTTTGAGAACCATGACCCACATGATATTGTCCATGAACTCAAAATGATATTTGAGGCTCACGCGACAGTTGAGAGTTATGAGGCTTCTAAAAAATCTTTAACTGCAAGATGGAAGAGGGCAGCTCCATTAGTGAGATGGTGCTTAAGATGTCTGGGCACGCAAGCAAGCTTCAAAGCTTGGGTATAGTGATTCCTAATGCTTTATGGATTCACCATGTCCTCCAATCACTACCACCAATTTATAAGAACTTTGTGATGAACTACAATATGCAAAACATGGACAAGTCGTTGCCCAAACTCTTCTCCATATTAAAGTCTGCGGAAGTGGAGATCAAAAAGGAGCACCAAGTGTTGATGGTCAATAAGACCACCAAATTCAAGAAGCAGGGCATGTCTAAGAAAAAGGGAAACTTCAAGAAGGGCGGTAAGAAAGTTACCGCGCCGGCGAAGAAGACCAAGGCTGGGCCTAATCCTGATACTGAGTGCTTTTACTGCAAGGGAGAAGGTCACTAGAAGCGGAATTTCCCTAACTACTTGGCGGATTTGAAGAACGACAACATTAAGAAGAAAGGTATATCCGATATACATGTTATTGATGTGTATCTCACTAGTAGTCGTAGTAGTACCTGGGTATTCGATACTGGTTCAGTTGCTCATATTTTTAACTAGAAACATGTGTTACAGAATAGACGGAAACTAGCGAAGAATGAGGTGACGATGCGCGTTGGAAATGGATCAAAGGTTGATGTGATCGCGGTCGGCATGCTACCTCTTCATCTACCATCGGGATTAGTTTTATACTTAAATAATTGTTATTTGGTGCCTGCGTTGAGCATGAACATTATATCCAGATCATGTTTATTGCGAGACGGTTACTTGTTTAAGTCCGAGAATAATGGTTCTTCGATTTATATGAGTAATATGTTTTATACACATGCACCTTTGATAGATGGTCTATTCTTGTTGAATCTCGATTGTAGTAATACACATATTAATAACATTTGAAGCTAAACGTTTGAAATTGAGCGATAACTCGACCTATATGTGGCACTGTCGTCTTGGTCACATTGGAGTGAAGCGTATGAAGAAACTCCATTCCGATGGACTTCTTGAATCACTTGATTTCGAATCACTTGAAAGATGCGAAGCATGTCTGATGGGTAAAATGACCTCTTGAATCACTTGATTTCGAATATCTATCTCTATATAAAGGCTAGGAGGGCACGACGAGGAGGATATCTCTCACCTCACCGCATACACACCTCCACGCCAGATTGCATCTGCGCACCCCTGTAACCTTCGGTTCTGCCGTAATCAAGAGCAGACAAGCAGGAGTAGGGTTTTCCCTCTGGGGACCTGAACCTGGGTAAACCTCGTGTCCCCTGGTTGCTTGTCGGTTAACCATTCCACGATCTCTAGCACCCCCATCTTCTCCAAAACCCAAGCTCATAACAATGGGCATTGACAAGATTAAACCTCGTCAAAATGTGTTGTTTGTGGGAAATGGGGGCGCTGATTGTGTGATCGTAACGGTCCCGACCAAAGGGATCTACAACTCCTCGGCGACGGAGAGCCATGTCCTCTTCGACGCTTTCGACTTCACCGCCCACTCGCCAGCCACCCTGAAAGACTTCGAGCCCGTAGGCAACGGGCTCGAGATCCTGTTCGGAAGCTTCTGCTTCCAGATGGGATAGACCGGCACTCTCCGCCTCCCAGAGCGGGTGCCTCTACCATCGATCAGGCCCGCCTCATGGGCCCCGCATCCTAGCGTGCTACGCACGCCAACATCGACAAAGGAGTCATATGACAGCAGCTGCTGCAACTCAAATCTGTGCGATCCACCGTTGAATGAAGGGACCTACGGTTCCGAATCCGAAAGTTGCGGCAGCAGCGATCCAGTCCGCGGGCGCTAACAATGCGCCGTGGTCATCCAAAGCGAAAACGAGCAACAACCACCAGGTTTGGGTGCTTACGTACCGCCACCCAACCCGCAGGGTAGAAACGGCGAAAACAGGAGGCAACCATCCCCCCGCCCAACGAGGACAACCCCGATGCCAATCGAGTAATCCACCTTAGCAAGGAAGGATGGAACCAGGCACACGAAGCCGTGGCGGGCAACAAGATCCTGCCTGTGGGTGCCTCACGGGACCTACTAATGGCATACCACCTGCTCCTCATCGAAGAGCACAAAAAGCAGGTGAAGATGTAAGAGGTACTCGACAAACATGGATCCCTCTGCACGTCGCGAGGTGACCCGAACCCTCAACACGTCCTTCATGGAGATGGAGCCAACGACAACGTCATCCCAAAGACACCACAAGCTGCGATCATGGCAGCCACAACATATCTCGCATCCCATCCACCTCCGTTGGGGGACCCGAAGAGACCTATGCACAAGTCCGCACTAGCCAGGCTCGGACTCGTTGGAGCTGCGCTCCACGAGGAGGCTCCTGTGGAGCCAAAAAAGAAGGCTGTGGTCAGATTCAATCGTAGCCCCACACCCTCATCCGAAGAGGAAGATCACGACCTACCTCGATGACGCAAGAGCCCACGACGTCGTAGCCGTGAATACAATGCTCGAAACGACCTCGCTTAGCACAAGGTTGACAAGGCACGCGCCAAGCGCATATGCTTGTCTGAATCCGAAGAGGATGACGATGAAGGAGAACTCTGCGGATCTCAATGCTTTAGCAGATCTGTTCGGTGGACATGGATGCCGAGAAACTTCAAGCTTCCTTCCGACACTCCGAAGTTCGACGGCACGCAGGACACTAAGGCATGACTCAGCGACCACTTGTCGTCCGTCAAGCTGCACGACGGAAACAAAAACACTGCTCTGCAATTCCTTCAGCTGCAGCTGACAGGCACAGTCCAAATTTGGCTTAGCAGCCTATCCTCAGGATCCATCCGAAGCTGGGAGGAACTAGCCTACAGTTTCATCTGAAACTTTAAAGGTACCAGCAAGAGGCCTCCTCGATCGAAGAGCTGCGAGCCTGCACCCAATGAACGGGCGAATCCATTCGCTCGTACATACTATGCTGGTCCAACATCAAAAACTCTACAGCACACATCTCCGAGGAGATAACGATGGACGCCTTCAAAGATGGCGTCAAGCGCCAGGACTTCAAGGAAGAACTTGGGCGCGTCAAGCCCAAGACACTTGACCACCTCATGGACATCGCCAACAGGTGGGCAGATGGCGCGGACTCCGTCCACCGAGCACACTCGGATGATGAGGATGACTACGGCCGCCAACGTGAGCACCGTAGCAAGCGAAGATCCCACATCTACGACGATCGCGACGGACCCAACATGGTCGCTGCCGGCTACGCCGACCGCCGCAACGAAAGCAACTGCAGCAGCGGTGGATACCGTGGAAACAACTTCCACGATGGAGGACGCCAACGCAAACATGGCAACACCGTGACCGCGAAGATGAGCCATCGGCATACGACAAGTTGTCAGGCCCATGCACCATCCACTTCTATATCGACAAGGAGGATGGCAAAAAGAAGGCCAGCCATATTCTCAAGGATTGTCGCGAGTTCCAGAAACTCAGCGAGAGCCTGTCCTAGATGAGATAGCAGGCCCTGAACCCAGGGTTCGCACACGCGCCCGCACCAGGCGACATCGCCCACGGAGCTCCTCCACCACCACCCGTGGGACCTTCGAATCACCCGGTCGCACCCATACAGAACAACGGCATAAACGGGTACCCCGCGCCGAAAGGGTCACTGATGATCCAAAAGGGGCGCACAACAAACAGGGTGCAAAAGAAGATCACTCGCGAAGTCAGCTTGGCTGTGACCGCTCCACCCGCCATCCCTGAGTACCTCAGTGGTTCAGAGTCCTGCATCACATTCAGCCGTTCGGATCACCCCCGCCAGATCCCTCGCCCAGGTCATGCTGCCCTTGTGCTCGAGGCGCAGATCGGAGGATTCGAGATGAGCTGCATCTTCATGGACGGTGGCAGCGGCATCAATCTGATGTTCGCTAGAACCTTAGCAGCAATGTGGTCCCCGCTGTGCAGCCTGGAACAATCCGACACAATGTTCCATGGCATAGTCCCATGGAAGGGCATATTCCCCCTGGGAAAGATATGGCTCGATGTCATCTTCTGCAAACCCGATAACTTTCGGTGTGAGCGACTCGAGTTCGAGGTGGTGGACTGGCCATCACAATACCGCGCCATCCTCGGGCGCGTGGAATTCGTAAGGTTCCTGGCAGTACCGCACTATGCGTACCTGCTACTCAAGATGCCAGGACCTAGGGGCGTCATCACGGTCCAGGGGAGCTTCACCCCGATCGGACCACTACGACAGGGACTCCCAGTCATTTGGCATGCAGGAGGATCTCACAAGGCTTCGAGAGGTGACAGACAACGGGACACCCCTAGTCTCAAGGCAAAACACACCTGATATGTCGTTCGACTCAACAGTCAACACGAAAAAGGTGCAGGTCCACCTGACGGACACCCCCAAGACACAGCTAATCGCCAACGACCTCAGCCCCGCATAGGAAAGCTCGCTCATCGAATTCCTCCATGAGCACTGGGAAATCTCCGCTTGGTGTCCTGTGGACATGCCAGGAGTTCCTAGGGAATTCGCCGAGCACGCACTCAATGTGTTCCCAGATGCCAAGCCCGTCAAACAGTCCATCCGATGATTGTCCGAGCCACGGGCCGAAGCCATCGGAGTCGAAGTCAACAGACTGCTCGACGCTGATTTCATCAGGGAGATCAAGGAAAGCGAGTGGCTGACCAACACCGTGATGGTCCCTAAAAAGGACACGGACATCCTGCGGATGTGCGTGGACTTCACATCGTTGAATAAGCACTGCCCGAAGGATCACTTCCCTCTCGCTCGTATCGATCAGATCATCGATTCGACTGTAGGATGCGAGAAACTCTCCTTCCTTGACTCCTACTCAAGCTACAATCAGATTCGACTAAAGGTCGAAGACCAGGAGAAAACGCCGTTCATCACGCCGTTCAAAGTATTCTGCTACAACACAATGCCCTTCGGGCTGAAGAACGCAGGTGTCACGTACCAGCGGTGCATGCAGGCATGCCTGAAGAGCCAAATCGGACAAAACATACAGGTCTATGTCGACGACATAGTAGTCAAGGAAAGGTAGGCCAAGACATTGATCGACGATCTCCGTGAGACGTTCGACAACCTTGATCACTACAAGATCAAACTAAACCCAGAAAAGTGCACCTTCGGCGTCCCATATGGCCAACTTCTTGGCTACTTCATCTCCCAGCATGGAATTGAGGCGAACCCGAAGAAAATCCGGGCCATACTATCCATCGAGAAACCAAAGAACCTCAAAGGTGTCCAACAGCTAGCTAGGCGCATCACGGCGCTGAGCAGATTCATCAGCCGCATGGGTGAGAAGGCCCTACATTTCTATCAGCTGCTACGCAAAGCAGACAAATTCGAGTGGACACCTGAAGCGGACGACGCATTTGAAGATCTGAAGCGGCTGCTCTCCACCTCGCCCGTCCTGGTCACACCAAAAGAACGCGAGCCTCTTCTGCTATACATATAAGACACGCATCAGGTGGTAAGCGCCATGCTATTGGTAGAGCGACCCGAAGATAGCAAGACCCATGGGGTCCAATGCCCAATCTACTACCTCAGCGAGGTATTAACGCCAACAAAACAGAGGTACCCTCACTACCAGAAACTCGCCTACGACGTGTTCATGACGGCTCGTCGGGTGAGCCACTACTTCTAGGAGCATCAGGTGATGGTCATCAACGAGGCACCTCTGAACAGCATCCTGAACAACCCGGAAGCCACAGGACGCGTGGCCTTGTGGGGCATCGAGTTGTCCCCTCTAGACATAGTCTATGAGAAGCGCCACGCGATCAAGTCTCAGGTCCTACCGGACTTCCTCGTCCACTAGATGGAGCTACAACTGCCGGACACCTCGGATATGACATAGTCATGGACGATGCACTTTGACGGCTCCAAGTGCAAGGCTGGAGCAGGAGCCGGAGTCATACTGACATGCCCGTAGGGCGACAAGATGAAGTACGTCCTCCGGATGAAATTTTGAGCTTCCAACAACGAAGCCGAATACAAGGCCCTCATCCATGGCATGAGGATCGCCAAGATCTGCGGCGCAACGCGCCTAGTTATCTACGGTGACTCAAACCTCGTTGTCCAGCAGATGATGAATGAGTGTGACGCACACACCACCAACATGATCGCGTACCGCGTGCTCTACAACTCACTCGAAGGAGACTTTGACGACTGCGAGCTTCGACACATTGGAAGAGAAAGCAACAAAGAGGCTGATAGACTCGCCAACATCGGCTCCACCTGCGCGTGGGTGCCACAAGGTGTGTTCCTCGAACAAATCTGCATGCCATCCATCAAAAGGAAATTCCCCAAGGGATCACCCGAAGAGGCGAAACACTCAGGGGCTGCGCTACCCGAAGGACAGGAAGGACCCGAAAAACTCGACACAGAGGTCGCGTTGGTCAACTTGATGCAGGTCATGGAAATCGAGGAAACATGGACGCAGCCGTACCTTCGGTACCTGATAAACAGGAACTGCCTGATGACCCGACAGATGCCCGACGCATATCTCGCCGGTCCAAGGCCTTCACCATCATCAATGGTGAGATGTACAAGCGCATCATTTTGGGTGTACTCCAAAGGTGCGTCACTATCGGTGACGGCAAAACCATCCTCCAAGACATCCACGAGGGCATCTACGGCCATCACGCGGGTAGCCGCACCCTCATCGCCAAAGCTCTACGAGCTGGGTTCTACTGGCCAACAGCCATGAATGATGCCAAGGACATCGTCCGAAGGTGCAACGGCTGCTAGAGGTTTGCAGATAAACCGCACGCACCAGGATCGGAGCTCAGGCACATACCCCTTGCCTGGCCCTTCACCCAATGGGGACTCGACATGATCGGCAAACTACCCAAGTCCTCGAAGGGAGGCCACGTCTACCTCCTGGTCGTAGTAGACAAGTTCACCAAGTGGATTGAAGCCATGCCTGTTACCAACCAAAAGGGTAAAACGGCCGTGAAGTTCTTCGAATCCATAGTCTACAGGTTCGGCGTGCCACACAACATCATCACGGACAACGGGTCGAACTTCATCTCCAAATAATTCCAAGACTTCTGCGAAGGACTCGAGATCAACATATCATATGCCTTCGTGGCGCACCCGCAAACCAACAGACAGGTCGAAAAGGCCAACGACCTCGTAGGCGGCAGCATCAAGAAACGCCTACTGATCCCACTCGAGTAGCTTGCGGGAGCATGGGCAGAAGATCTACCCTCCGTCCTCTGGAATTTGCGCACAACGCCAAACAGCTCAACTGGCTACACGCCTTTCTTCATGGTGCACGGAGCCGAAGCCGTGTTGCCTGCAGAAGTACGCCATAAGGCCCCACGGGTCATTGCCTACAGCGAAGCTGAATCGACGGCCGCACTCGCAGACGCCGTTGACACACTCGACGAGGCACACGACATCGCCACGGCTCACTCGACGGTCTACCAGTGGAGCCTCCGCAACTATCACAGTCGTCGGCTGCGCCCAAGGTCCTTTGTCGAAGGAGACCTCATCTTACGACTCAAGCAAGAGCGGCCGAAAAAGCTCGAGTCACCCTGGGAAGGACCATACGTCGTCACTGAAGTCATCCCAGGTGGCGCCTACCGCCTCAAGAACGTGGAGTCTGGAATCGCATACTCCAACCCATGGAACATCGCACAATTGTGAAGCTTCTACCCCTAGATATCCCCCTTTACTTTCAATAAGGCTACTCAGCCAAGGCTACTCAGTCGAACAATGTACCTCTTCATTACGATATAAATAAAGCTGTGTCTTGCTCGAAAATTTATCTTTTCCTTGCATTTCTTTATGCTACAACACACTTGGGGGCTCCTCCTCACCTCACGACTTTGTCGAATGAGGATAACGCATGTACACCTGAGTAGATGATCACGTCAGGCTACCGAAAAGGGCATGCATATAGCCAAGTACCACGTACTAATACAATTAACCTTTACAACAAAGGGCACAACATGCCTAGTCGAAATACATACCAACTTTACATCTATCTTTTACAGGTCCTACCTATTCTGAAGGATCACCTGCGCACGATGCTCAAAAAGATCAACAACCTCCTCAGCATACTATCTCACAACTGTGTAGTGCGGACGCATGTCCCATAGGACACCATTTGGCCGAGGGGGCGGCCCAGCCGACACAGCCGCAAGATTCACATCAGGGCGATGCAGCCGCACGAGGGAAAGGGCGGCCTTCAGCCCCGCAGCCAACTGGTGCCGCACCAACTCCCTGACGTGACGCACGTCTCAAAACTTCGCCAGCAAGCCTAGAGAGTTGAAGGCACCTCATCAAGGGGGAACATGCCATGCATAATCGACGCTAGGGAAATCTTCACCTGCCGCAACACCCACGACACTTGGTGAACACGATTCTACACAGTCGGAAGGACCGTGGCATGGTCGCGGTCCATCCAGAAAAAGCCTCTGGCTTCCATATCCTGCTGGGTCAAGCAGTTGATCCGAACTGCAACACGCTCCTTCTCCTCCCTTGGAACAAGGTTGGCACCTGCAGCAACTACAAAATTAAGATGACCCGCAAACCAGGCACATCCGAAAATGAGTAGCAACTCAAAAAACTTACACTGCAGCTGCTTGGCCAACTGCCGCAGCTCCCCAATCAGATATTCCTCTTTGGCGGTACCTCGCTCCGCCTTCGACTTCCAAACGTCCGCATGGCCTCGGACGCCAAGTATATCCTTCTCAAGAATGTGGACACAGTCATGAAGAAAAACCAACTGCGATGCATCATCCAAGGATGGCCACGGCTGCAGAGCAGACGAAGTATCGACGGGGTCCTCAGCCAAAGGTCCCTAAAGGAAAACAGACAAGGATATAAAAAATCATGACTGAACAGCAGCTCGAAGGCTCATTTATATACAACAAAAGCCAGTGCGTGGCATAGGAAATTGTTGATCAAGATATTACAACAAAAGTAGAAGATATCTATCCTACAATTACAACGACAAAGCCTAAGCAGCCGCATCCTGAGTGGCCTCGAAACCAGATTGCCTGCTCTTGACCTCCTCCTGTTGATTCGCCACATACTCCTCCCGAAGGTCAATAAGCTTCGGCCCATAGCGCTTACAGCGAGCAGCGTAGAGAGCAAAGGCTACCTCAGAACCGTCGGGACCGTTGGCATCTGGGAGGTGACCTGGTGAAGATCCAGCTCCACCCCGGATGCCATGGCCATGGCCAGGCCCATGGAAGCGTCGATGCCCTTCTGCTTGTGTTTGTAGGCCGTAGGTGCATCCGCGGACAGCGCATCTGCCAAGGAATCGACATCCTCAAGGCAGCGCCTTGGGTGAAACTCCTTGTAAAAGCGCTCGAGGATCCCCTTGGCCTTGGCAAGGGAGCCAACCGCAGTACTGCAGCAGTCTTCGACCGCTGCAGCGGCATCATCCAAAGCACTACTGTACTCTAGGGCACTGCGATTGAACTTGATGCCTGCGGCATCTAGAGAAAGGGAAAGGTACAGTAAGAATCGAGCAGGAGCACGAGACTCAGCAGCTGAAAAAACCAAAGCGAGTAGGAGCTGCTCCTCGCAGCCATGGCTTCCTGCTGCAGGCACTCCTTGGCCGCCGTGGCATCAGCCAACTCCTGTTCGAGGCGCTCCTTCGCCCCAACGACATCCTCGGCCTTCTTCTCCGCTCTCCCAAGGCTCTTTTTGAGAGCATCAATCTCGTAGAGGGCAGTATTATTCTCATCTGCAAAGGCAACAAGAACGTACATGAGCTCAACAAGCTAGCAAGCAGACGAAAAAAGTAGAGGATTAGTTAAGCATGTACCTTGAAGCTGCCGCAGGCTGGCCTCCAACGCTAGGTGCTGCTTCACTAGCAGGTTTGCACCTTGCACAAAGGGCTGCGAGAAGAAACAAAGTATCAGAAAAAGGGCTCGGGGGCTGCGCCCAAGAAACAAGCAAGACATCAAACGCATGTAAAACGCTTGGGAGCTCCCCCCGAGACATGCAAAAAGGAAGCAAATATCAGCAGATCATACAAAAATATGGATCCCCCCACAGCAAGATAGAAAACACTTACCTGTTCAGACGGAGACTCTGAAGGTCTCGGCGCAGTCTTTTGGGAGACGATCACTCGAGCCTCCTGCGGAGAGGGGTTCGGAGCAGCGCCCCTAGAGGTGGCCATCGTATGAGAGGGAGGAGGCGTCATCTTTGACTCCCCTACTACCTCCTGAGTGGCATCACTAAAAGAGCCCTCAGAGGAATGGTTGGAAAGGAAAGCACCAGTCAAAGGCAAGAAGACAAGAAAAGTAGCAAAAGGCATCCAAAGGCACTTACGAGTCCATGTCACTCAAGTCAAAAACAGGCAGGGCCCTCTTGCCTTTCTTCTCTTCCTTCTTCCTCTTTGCCGGTGGCTGTGGCGCTATAACCCACACAGGAACGGCCAGGATGGGAGAGGAAGAAGCACCGTCACCTCCACTATGGCGGACAAGGAACAGCGGGTCCCTAGGTGTTGGTGGAGTCGAGGCATCCAAAGAGTCGCTCAAGCTCTGTGCCCGCTTTCGGGTCTGCCCCTTGCTCGCCTCGTGGGCCTCCTCAGTGGCTGACTGCGCCGGCGGAATCTCGGACGCGGAGTACACGACTTCGTTGTCCGGCGCATCCGGAAACTGTTTGGGTAGTGGAGATACCATGCCAGGTACCTTGAACTCCTTCACAATGAAGACAAACTTTCAGAACACAAAATTACAAGGAAACACATTCGAAAAAGCGCTACGCGCACGTCGCAGATCTACACCTGCGGAACCGGTCGAGAAGCACTGAACGGGGGGGTCCGCGATTTTCCCGGAATGTCCTCGTCGTACTTGAACTTCAGCAGTGGCCAAAGAACTCTGTCGAGGTCCCCCTTGGAGAGCTCTTCAGCTGCAACTCTCGTCGGGTTGTGGCATCCAGAATAAAGGAACATTGAGTGTGCCCTAGCCTGGAGTGGCTGCACCCGACATTTGAGGAAGGTACGGATGATATCCACACTGTTCACCTCCTTATCCGGAACCACCTAGAGGGCCTCCACCCGACGGTAGAGCTCCTTTATCTCCTCCACCTCGCCCTCCAGGATATGATTCTTCCAGGATCTCTTCTGAAGGGAATATGCCCGAGAGGCAATAATAAAGTGGTTATTATCGTATTCCTTATTTATGATAAATGTTTATTTTACATGCTATAATTGTATTAATATGGAAACGTTAATACATGTGTGTTTAATAAACAAAAAGGAAGTTCCTAGTTATGCCTCTCTCATAAACTAGCTCGTTGATTAACAAGATGATCAAGGTTTCCTGATCATGGACATTGGATGTTGTTAATAACGGGATCACAACATTAGTGTAATGATGTGATGAACATTCATCCGAGGTATAGCATTACGATCAAAGTCATTGAGTTTATATTGCTATAACAACTTACGAAGTGATCCTAATCCTTAGACCATGAGATCATGTCAATCACTAACACCGGAAGAGTTTCTTGATAACATCAAACGTCACACCATAACAGGGTGATTATAAAGATGGATTCAGAACTAATAAAGTGTTATGTTGAGGCCCATGGATCGAGAGTGGAATTTGTTCATCCCGATGACGGATAGATATGCTCTGGGCCCTCTCGGTGATATCACATTGATTAGCTTGCAAGCAAGTGATTTGATCACTAGAATGTTATATCACGGGAACAAGAAAAGAGTGCATGTCAGTAACGAGATCAAACTAGGTATCGAGATACCGATGATAGAATCTCGGACATGTAATATATCGCAAAACAAAAGGATTAAGATACTAGCGTAAAAGGTTCCAACGATCACAAGAAAGTCATCGTTGAATGTGTGGGAGTCAGCATGGGTCTCCAGATCCCGCTTCTGATTATTGATCTGAGAGTGGTCTCGATCATGTCCGCATTATTCGCGAACCATAGGGTGACACACTTAAGAGACACCGACATCCATTTGGAGAAAAAGTTTCATGCCGAAAAGAATAACAAGCGTAGGAATTTATTTCACTAGATACCGAAACGGGTTTTCGGGTGAAATTGCAGGAAGTGTTTCTGCATGTGAAATGAAATACTAGCAAGGGGTTATATTTGAATGTTTGTCATTAAAGTAATTGACAAAATTCTGAATAAATAAAAGGAGTTTTATTTAATGAGAGTTTGCATTAAATTTGGTGGAAATTTAATGGGAATTTGAGTGGGTTTTTGAGTGGAGGGAATTGAAAGGCATTTGAGTGAGTGGAGTGTCCACCCACATGAATGTGGAAGAGGTGGGGGCAGCCCCATGGCTGGGCGCATGGCCCCTTGGGTGCCCCCCCTCTCCCTATAAAAGGAGCCCCCCTCCCTCTCTCTCACTCACACCTCCTCGTGAAGGATCTCTCTCCCCCTCTAGAATTTATCCCCCATGGTCTCGGACTAGCGAGATACATGTTCCCGGTGGCTTTTCAGAAATAAAGAGTTGTGCTTCCGCTGCATCGCTGGAGAGAGGAGGCGGAGGTTGCTCGGTGCCTCGAACGTATGTGCGAGCACGGATGCGCTGCTATTTTGCGGCGCTAGGACTTCCTCTCAATCTTGAGATCGGCAAGAGATCGTCTACATCAACCACGAGTTTGGACTCATTAAGCTTTGTCGGTCTTCAAGGGTATGTTCTCTACGGATATACATCCGCCTGTTGTTTGTATCTAGTAGATAGATCTTGGTACATAGTTGTTCCCATTGTAGGAAAGTTTTTGTTTTCTATGCTGCGAACCCTACAGTGGTATCAGAGCCGGATCTATGCGTAGATGATTTGCACGGGTAGTACACATATGAGTATGTGGGCGATGATGATCATTTTATTGCTTCTTAGTTGTACTTTGGATATTGGTGGCATAGTGGGATGAAGCGGCCCGGACAAACTTTACATGTCCTCGCACATGAGACCTGTTCCACGCTTGACATGCAACTAGTTTTGCATAAGTGGCTAGCGGGTGTCTGTCTCTCCTACTATAGTCAATATCTCATTTGCAACGAGTTGTCAACAATTTGGTTATCCTCGTTGTGGTTCATGTTCGTAGGTAAGAACGGTTCTATCTTCGAAAGCCTAAGCCACGTAAAACTTGCAATGGACAAATTAGAGGCGTCTAGTTTAGATTGTTGCTGGGCTAGTGTTATGATATGGTGATGTTGTAAGTAGAAGTATGAGATGATACCCTTACAACACACATAACGTGTAATCTCCATAGACCTTGGACTTACACATATAGGTATGATAGTGATCATACCACGGTGCACATGATAGAGATCATATGCGGGAACCATATCATTCCACTAATAAACATGTGATGTTTGATAGCATCTTATATTGCTTGTTTGGCGTTTTATTAGCATAATAAGATGATCCCTCATTTAGATATCAAGATAAGATTGTGTTCTTCCTTAAGTATGCAACGACAATGTTTCATCGCTTCAAGACATCACGTGATGATCGGGTGTACTTGAATCCATGAGCATATCTCGGGTGTAAGATAGTTACACACGCGAATACTAAGGTTCTTACTTGGCGAGCCTAGCATGTACAGACATGGCCTCGGAACACGGACCGAAAGGTTAAGCATGAGTCATATGTTTTTGATATTATGACCATATGGATGCTCGCCTTTGAAGCTACACCGACTCACGTGATGATCGGACTTGGTGTAGTGGATTTGGTTCATGTATTCACCAAAAAGACTCGAGGGATGTCATTTTTGAGTGGGAGTTCATTTCTAATTTGGATTAGTAGAACTAAATTTATCATAAATTAAATCAAAGTGAATTTGCATAATTTGTTGTAGTCATTGGCATTCGTTCACCGCCTCATGCTTAGTTATAATTGAGATAATAGAACCATAGAATTCTGGATATATACTTTACGAACTGGTATCGTATTGTGTGGAGTGTCAATCTAAAGTTTAAAGTCCTATTGCAAACTTTCAGCAAACTCTATTTACTCCGTGAAATTTAATAGTTGGTATTAAATCGAGAGTAACAATTCCAGTGTTAGTATCTTAAGTATCATGTTTGCCTCCATGATTCTTGATTGTTTTAATATCAAGTTTATCTAGGAGCTGAAAGAATTGTTTCAGAAACCATCATGTGTGGCCGATATAATGATATCTAAAACAATGTTTTGGTTGCAATATGATAGAGTATAATATATGTTCTCATATTGGATGAGAATTTACGAAGGTTGGAGATGCTAGACATCCTAATCATCCAAAAGGGTTTTGGAAAGTAATGTTATACTCACGATTCGCCTTTATAAGCTATAGTAGCTTGATCATGAAAGTCATCATGATAAGGATAAATAGAAGATGTATGTAAAGTGTTTACTACACTAAAAGATTACTAAAGAATGGATTTTGAAAGAATACCGATCATTTTGATGATGGTGATCTACTTCAAAGTGCAAGTCCAAAGGTATTATTATTTGAATATACATGCTTTGGACTATGTGTCATGTATATGGCACTACTTTTGATGTTGGTAGATTCTTTTAAAAAGGAAAAGGAAATGTTGAAAGAGAATCTATAAAATATATTTGGCAGAAAAGAAAAGATTGGAAATATCCAATTTAGGTATATATATGATATACATGTTATGGTTGTATTCTTTGCTTGTTAAACAATGTGGTTCCTGGGTATTGGATACCGAATTGGTTGGTATGAAATTTCATACGGAACGATGCAATTCATGAACCACAATGGCCTAAGTAACTAGCAAGAGAATATGTGATGATGTTCATCGAAAACAAACAAACCGTTGTTTGTATTTCTCGTTGACATCAAAGCTTGACTTCAAGATTTGTTTTAATAATTGTTATTTAAATCAGGTATTATGAGAACAAAGGTTGTTCAAATAATTACCGTATTCCATATAAGATGGATGATTTACAAATCTAGTTGGAGGAATCACATCCATAAAATCTAATGCTAAAATGTCGCAAGACAAATGATTGAATGATCACTTACGAAGTGACATCGCGTTTAAATTATATTGGAAAGAAAACATGAAGAATCTCCATATTCATGGATTTTTCGAGTCTTTGATTTGATCAAGTGACGCTTGTGAGACTTTCCTCGGGATAATTAAAACTTCGTTCAAAGGCCAAAGAAGAACGAACGAATAAATTATTGGAATTTATACATATCGATGTATGTATTCCATTATGTGTAGTCATAAGCGATGGGTTTCAACTTCATACGCGTTCTCCACAAATTTGAGTGAATGTTCACTTAATGAGAAAGAAGTATGAAATATTTGAAAATGTTTCAAAGACTTTCAAGATGAAGTGCAAAATCATTGTAACAAGAAAATAAATGATTTATGATTTGATCATAAAGGGATTTATTTGAGTTACAAGTGTAACAAGAAAATAAATGAATTATGATTTTATCATAAAGGGATTTATTTGAGTTGCAAGTTTAGCAAAACACCTAGATTTACATATCCCAAAACACCATAGGAATATGGAGTGTTTGAGATTTGTAATGAAACCTTGTTTGACATGGTTGGATCAAAGGTGTTATTTAAAAAACTGCCATTATGTTTTAAAAAGATTAAAACTTTAGAGACTACCGCTTTTACACTAAAAAGAGCTCCATCTTGATCCGTTGAAATGACACCATATGAGTTATGGTTTGGGGTAAAACCCAAGTTGTCATTTCTTAAATTTTGGTATGCTAAACGTAAGTAAGTTGTTTACAACCGAAGTCGGATAAGCTTGTCTTTGTAGGTTATTTCGAATAACAATTGGGTATTTGTCACATCCCAAGATTTTTCAAATCTTGTAATGTGAAAAACAAATGAATAAAATAAAACTTTATTGATTTTCAGAGTCAGAAGAAACTTTTGAATCCAACTGGAAACCTTCAAACCAATTTGGGACAAATAAATCCTAAAGGGACTAAAAAGATAAAATAATTAATAAAGGAAAAATAAAAGTATTTTGTTACTACCTGAAATCTTTTTATAAAAAAAGGTTTTGGTTCTCAAAATAAAATGAAAGGTTTTTAAATAAAGATTATTCTATAAAGCCAAGTTAAACCTTGGCCAAGACTTTGAAACAAAAGGGGTTTTGCTTTGATTAAAATAGTAGAGGTTTAATTAAAATAAAACAAAAAGGATTTAATATCCAAGTTTTATTAAATAAAGGTTATTATTTCTAAACCATCAAAACTTGTTTATTTGTTTAAAATAAGTTTCCCAAGTGTTTTATTTTTTCAAATAAAACCTACTGAATAGGTTTTGGTACTATTTTAGATTCCAAAATAAAGAATTTAAATAAACAAATCCTATTTGAATTATTAACTAAGGTCCACTTTATTTAATTATTAATGGACCCTAAAGTAAAATATTATTTTGTTTTAAACAAGTTTTCCAAGTATTCTTTATTTTCAAATAAAACCTACTGATTTGGTTTTGAAAGTGTTTGGATTTCAAATGAAGATTTTATTAAATAAATCAAACCCTATTAAATAAATAAAGGTCCATGTTATTTAATTAATGAATGGGTCCTAAAAAGAATAAAAATATTATTTTATTTTTGGGATTTGGTTTATGTTGATAAACAGAACCAAAAACTCATTAAAAGTTTGAATTGTTTGAATGGTTTGAATGATTGAATAGTTGATTGAAATTCAAAACAGAAAAATAGAAATAGAAAAGGAAAAAGATTTCAGAAGGAAAAAAATATGGAAACGGACTGGCCCAGCTATCCCAGCCCAACTCAGCCCAGCCAGCCCACCTCTCCCTCTCACCGAATGAAACGTTTTTCCACCGCGAACCTAACCCACACCCTCACTGACGCGCAGACCCCATCTTCCCTGTCTCTCCTCGCTGACGAGACGACCCCACACCAGCTCTCTTCTTCCTCACCCGTCGCTGACCACGCCCCTCTTTCCTCCTCGCCGTTGCAGGCGATTAAAGCCAGGTTTAATTCGCGTTAACCACGCCGTTAATCGACCCTGCGATCACGCATACTTATTCGCCTGCATCCCCTCTCCCTTTCCCCCAGACGCCTCACCCAAGCACGCCCCTAGGCCGCCCCAATTTCCCTCGAGCAGCTCTGTCTCCGACGAGTTTCCACCTTCGATTCCGGCCGAGCCACACCACCTCCTGCCTCCCCGAGCACACGAGCACGCTCACCACATCCAGGCGCATCCACCTGTGCCCTTCGTACGACCGCGGGCGCTCCAGAGCAACGTCTGCAACAAGCTCCGAACGACGCCGCTGTCCGCTCCAACTCCGACGAGCCCCACAGGTAGTTTCCGGCCGCCCCTCTACCTCTCGTTCACGCACACAACTTTGTTATGATACTGCGCGCCTAACCGCATCATCATTTTGTCTCGAGGTGATCCACAGCACCCTCCCCAACCACGACAGAGTGTGGCCGATGTTAGACGCAACTCCGACGAGGAATTCCTGCAACCCTAGTGCGCCCCTTGACCAACCGCGAGTACCTTGAGCTTTGCCGTGTTCTCCTGAGCCTGGTGAGCATCTCCTTACTCTTCCTTGCTTCCTCTAGCGCCAGCTCTGCCGCTAGCCGAGCATCGCCGCCGCTCACCGTCGCTTCCACCCTTGATTCTTGGTATTTGTGTTAATAGCCGTTAGATGAAGATCGTAGGGACGCGATAGATCACTTAACCTGAACCGTTACGCTTGATCTGCATCGCTCAACCTAAGTTAAATCCAATGCACCACGTAGCTCGATCCCAGCGAATCGGTACCGACGAATTAAAACATGACACGTGGCTCAGACCTCGTTTATAAAACAGAAACTTTCCTTTTAGAAGTGCAATCTTGTAAAATCTATAACTTTCAAACCACACGTCCAAATTTTGCAAATTTTATATCAATGGATTCAGTGGAACAAGCCCTAGCCAACCATGCCCTTTGTTTAGCAAAAATCTTCTGGAAAAATGGTTGTTTTTGCAGAAACATTTGTATGCTTGTTAAGGATGTAAAAATTGTTTAAAATTGATTTTGGGATTAAAATCTTTTGCAAATGGAGTATGTTGAACCTACTGACCCTAGGAAACACTTTGTGGAGTCAAAAATGAGTTTGGTGAAACAAAATAATGATTATTTGATTTAAACTATTTCTAGTCAAATAGAAATGTGGGTTTATTTATTAAAAATGGTTTTGGAAGAAAACCTTTGGAAAATGTTTTGTTTTAAACTCACTGACCCCAAATACCAAGTTTTATGGTTTGAAAACATATTTGGTGAACCTTATGGATTAATTCTTTAGTAGAAATATTTCTACACCACATAAAATGATACTTTGATTTTAAAATGGTTTATGAAGTGAAATCTTTTTCAAATGACTTTGCCACCTTACAAAATGACCAATAGGTGTTTTCAAAATGTTTATGACCCATTAGGAACCACTTTTTCAAACAAAACAAAACTTGGCATGCTTGCATGCATTACTTTGACTTTGTCATTTTATGTGTTGTTTTGCTTGAGTGGTAGATTAAGTTTGTGCCTTGCTTGATTGAATTGTAGTGACTTGAAGAGTGTGATTGTTGCAAGGACAAGGAGTGAGCTTATACCCTCTACCAAAAAGGCAAGTGATGCTTCATACTTTTTGTCCCATTACTTTCACTATGCATTAGTGATTTCTCTAAGTAAGACTTGCATGGAATTTTGCTAAGTATAAACCTTGCTATAGGAAAACCTAGTAGATGGAACCTTAGTAGAAAATTCCTAAGTTAAGATTCCTACTACTATCAAGCTTAGCCTAGCTAATAGAAAACATGGGTGGACTATATATTCACACTATGGAAAAATTCCTAAGTCTGAGGACTTGTGTTTTGTTTAAATAAAACAACTAAGTTAATGAATCACCTGGGTGGAATGGAAGGAATGGTTTGTGTTGAGTGGTTACACAAGGCCAGAGGACTGGTGAACCTTGTGTATCTCACTTGTGGATGGCCACCCAGGAACAAAGAGATTTGAGATGTCAAATGTTGAGAAGCTTCAAGTGCAGCCACCTGGCATTATGGGCTCTGCCTGGATCATATAGGTTGCAAGAACTTAGCCATATGAAAAGTGGGTGGTAGTGTTTGATAGGTTGGAACGCCTCCATTTTGGTCTAAGGGAAGGCTTCTGAAAGATCTTGTCTTGGGAAACCAAGTCTTGTGGGGAAAGTGCACCACCTCTGCAGAGTGTAAAATCTAAGTACTTAGCCATGTCCCTGGTAAAGGACAATTTGAGCATCAAGACATGGAAGCAATCAAGAATCTAATCATTCAAATTTCTAAGTTAAAATCTTGTGGTTTGAACAAAGGTTGTTTGAAGTCTTCAATCTTTGATTGAGATATGCCTTGGTTAAAGGATCTACAATCTTTGATTGAGAAGAATGATTTTGTCAAAACAAAAACTTAGTATTTTCAAAATGATAAGGAAAATCTATTTTGAGCAATGCAAGCCTCAACTCCACTTAGCCAAATGCATATAGATGATAGACTCCACTATACTACCATAGTATCACTTGCCAATACAATTCAAATGTATTGACCCTTGTGGCTGTAACTTGTTATGTTGCAGGTTTGATTGATTTTAGTGAAGAGTGATTGATTAGGATTACAAAGTCTACAACCAACATGTCTGCCTGTGGCACTTTGAAGATGAAGGACCCCATGCTTATAGATATTCTGCTGCAATGTAATGTAATAGCCAAATGAGCTATGTAAGATGTAATAATTTATTTTATTCCTAGTTATAAAGTTGTATTATGACCTTTGTTTCTTGATATTACATCTTAACTGTGGATGCTAGCTATTGATCCAGGGACTAGCATTGTAAACACAGGGGATTCTACCTTATTCCAAGGTTGGGACCCTCTACAGTATTCCTCCATAACACCAAGGACAAAAGGTTTTGTCACTTGAAACATGAAGTTTCTTGAAGAAGGAATTTTTCATAAAAGTTAAGTGAGAGGACAATAGAACTTTGATAAGGTTAACGAACCTTAGCTAAATGTGCTAAGTTGTGCAGCACCGGAAAATGTTCCGGAGGCTGCCATAACGCTCATAGCTTATGTGCCTCAAAGGTTGTCGTCACGGAGATCTAAAGTTCCTATTGAACCAAGCAGGTCGGATAAACAATCAAATGCTAAGATTTGAGAGTAAATCATTATTGTTTGACAATGATGAACCGACTACATGCAAAGAAGCGATGATGGGCCCTGACTCTGTCAAATGCTTAAAGCCATAAAATCCGTGATAGTTCCATACACGAGAAATCAAGTTTTGAACTTGGAAGACCCTCCAGAAAGGTGTAAAAACCTATCGGTCGTATTTGGATCTATAAAGAAACAGACATGGATGTTTCACATCTATGAAATAGTCGACATGTCGTAAAGTATTTTATGACAATGTTCAAGGAGTTGACTATGACAAGATTTGATCTTTCATAGCGATGTTTAGTCTGGACGGATTAAAGTAGCAACCACTACATATAATTTGGTATATGGTAGATGAATAAACAAAACAAAGTTCTTCTAATAGAATGGTTACCTAGGACGTGTACAAGACACGGTCCAAAGGGTTTTATTAAATTCAAAGGATGCTAAAAGGGCATGCAAACTTCAATGGTTGAAGTAAGCATTGCAGAGTTGGAATCTTCACCGTGATGAAAAAGGAGTTTTCATCTAGAGACGATGAAGATGCTTGCATTTGCAAGAAATTAAGTGGGAGCGCTAAGACATATTTCTAATACATTATGTGGATGACATCTTGTTGATTAGAAATGATGTATCTTTTATTGAAAAGGTTAAGAATTTCATTTCGATGAAAAACTTAGGTAAAACCCGAATATTTAGCATGAATGTCTATAGTGGATGGTGGCGCTAATATGGTTGTGCCAAACGTACATATATGAGATATTGAAGGAGTTCAATATAGAAACGATAAGAACCGGTTCTTGTCGCATGGAAAGGAATTGAATCAAGATTCAAGTGTATATTCACTTGATAAGTGAAACAAGATTCAAGTGCTTTGACACTTGATGAGTGAAATCACAAGGATGTTTTGATCAATTATACCATGATATGTACACATCCAGATATGTTCTATGCTCTAAGTGTTATGAGCATATACCAGAATGAATCATAAAATGATCATTGGACGATAGTGAGGATATTCTTATGATCTTTTGGAAGAACTAAGAATATATTTGTGTAGAGGTGACAAACAATTACAAATAATTCATTGTAAAGTGTTACATTGATACTAGTTTTGTCACAAGATACAAATTAAGTTTATCTCAATTTAAACTATGAGTGGCACAATGAAATAGAAAGAAAGTTTCCATGATGGATTTGGAAGAGTTCCAAAGTTAAGATATTGTGACGAATACTACAACAAAAGGCTAAGTATATGACTGCTATAGTAGCAGCAAAGGAGGGAATTTGTGTCAAGTAGTTTGAAATCAAACTAAGGTGTGGTTCACAACGGGCTAACACTAAAGATATATTGTATGACAATAGTATCGACATGGTCTAACCCCAAGGAACTAAAGGTCTCACCGAAAGACCAAATTTATACAATGCCATCTCATTGGATAATGAGTGATGCATGGAGACGCAAAGATATGCAAATACATACGGACCTGAAAGTGTTAGATCCGTAGATTATGTTAACCACTTGCAGTTGCATATATGGAACACCAGAAAGCCATATGTGTTCAATACGCAAAGTTTTCAAACTAGATTATTGTCTCTAGTGCAAGTGGGAGACTGAAGGGAATATGCCCGAGAGGCAATAATAAAGTGGTTATTATCGTATTCCATATTTATGATAAATGTTTATTTTACATGCTATAATTGTATTAATATGGAAACGTTAATACATGTGTGTTTAATAAACAAAAAGGAAGTTCCTAGTTATGCCTCTCTCATAAACTAGCTCGTTGATTAACAAGATGATCAAGGTTTCCTGATCATGGACATTGGATGTTGTTAATAACGGGATCACAACATTAGTGTAATGATGTGATGAACATTCTTCAGAGGTATAGCATTACGATCAAAGTCATTGAGTTTATATTGCTATAACAACTTACGAAGTGATCCTAATCCTTAGACCATGAGATCATGTCAATCACTAACACCGGAAGAGTTTCTTGATAACATCAAACGTCACACCGTAACAGGGTGATCATAAAGATGGATTCAGAACTAATAAAGTGTTATGTTGAGGCCCATGGATCGAGAGTGGAATTTGTTCATCCCGATGACGGATAGATATGCTCTGGGCCCTCTCGGTGATATCACATTGATTAGCTTGCAAGCAAGTGATTTGATCACTAGAATGTTATATCACGGGAACGAGAAAAGAGTGCATGTCAGTAACGAGATCAAACTAGGTATCGAGATACCGATGATAGAATCTCGGACATGTAATATTTCTATTCGCGAACCGTAGGGTGACACACTTAAGAGACACCGACATCCATTTGGAGCAAAAGTTTCATGCCGAAAAGAATAACAAGCGCAGGAATTTATTTCACTAGACCCCGAAACGGGTTTTCGGGTGAAATTGTAGAAAGTGTTTCTGCATGTGGAATGAAATACTAGCAAGGGGTTATATGTGAATGTTTGTCATTAAAGTAATTGGCAAAATTCTGAATAAATAAAAGGAGTTTTATTTAATGAGAGTTTGCATTAAATTTGGTGGAAATTTAATGGGAATTTGAGTGGGTTTTTGAGTGGAGGGAATTGAAAGGCATTTGAGTGAGTGGAGTGTCCACCCACATGAATGTGGAAGAGGTGGGGGAAGCCCCATGGCTGGGCGCATGGCCCCTTGGGTGCCCCCTCTCCCTATAAAAGGAGCCCCCTCCCTCTCTCTCACTCACACCTCCTCGTGAAGGATCTCTCTCCCCCTCTAGAATTTATCCCCCATGGTATCGGACTAGCGAGATACATGTTCCCGGTGGCTTTTCGGCAAGAAAGAGTTATGCTTCCGCTGCATCGCTGGAGCGAGGAGGCGTAGGTTGCTCGGTGCCTCGAACGTGTGTGCGAGGACGGATGCGCTGCTGTTTTGCGGCGCTAGGACTTCCTCTCGATCTTGAGATCGGCAAGAGATCGTCTACATCAACCACGAGTTTGGACTCGTTAAGCTTTTTCGGTCTTCAAGGGTATGTTCTCTACGGATATACATCCGCTCGTTGTTTGTATCTAGTAGATAGATCTTGGTACATAGTTGTTCCCATCGTAGGAAATTTTTTGTTTTCTATGCTGCAAACCCTACATCTTCTTCAAGATCTCCTTGGTGGAGTCGAAAGGGGCAAGGCCAAAGTCTTGCCCGTCCATTGTGGACTCGCGGATATAAAACCACTTCTTCCGCCTATATTGGACGGACTCAGACATAGAGAAACAGAAGAAAAGAAAAGTGGATCGAAGGGAAATGATGCAGCCACCGATCGGATAAACTCCGTTGGAGCCGGACTGCCTCTTCACGGAATAGAGCTTCTGGAAGAGGCCAAAGTGCGGCTCGATACCGAGCCAGCACTCGCGAAAAGTGACGAAGCAAGCGATGTGGAGAAGAGAATTGGGCGAAAGATGGTGGAGTTGGATGCCATAGAAGAACAACAGTCCACGGAGAAAATCATGGACTGGGAGCGAGAGGTCGCGAAGAACAAATGCAACAAACATCACCCGAAACCCTGCGGGTGGACGGGGAATTACCTCATCGCCGGGGACCTTGACGGCGTCCCTGTCCTGCGGTATCAAACCCGACTCACGCAACTTGCGTAGGTCGCCCTCGCGCGTCTCCGAGTGCCGCCACCCACCATCGGTGACACGAGCGGTGGTGGTGCCTTTCTTGCCGCCGGCAGCAGCACTGGTGCCTGCTCTGATGGAGGCCTTCTTCGATTTCCCCATCACGTCGCGTCAACGGCGGCGGTGAGAGCGCAAGAACGAGGAAGGGAATGATCGGAGAACGTCCAGCGCGCGACGGGAAAAGCTCAAGAAAATGGAAGCAGTAGAAAGCAAATGGCTAGGGTTAAAACAAACTACAGCTTTCCCCATAGTTATAAGGACGAAGACGATGAACAGGGACCGTTCATCTAGAAGCCCTAACGTCACAATCAAATCCAACCGTCCACGTGTCAGCACAGTAGTGAACCGTCGCTCGCACGCCGTCCATTACACACGGAAATCAAGGAGACGCTATAATTCTTGCCATGTCGCGCATGACCACTCAACTCCATGTCAGAAAGTGGGACCCACGTCCGTCCTGTCATGTCATCTCTGGCGCCACAGATGGTTGAGGTCACCGATCGTCAGCACTGACGTCATCAAAACCACACTAGAAACGGTAACAAATCTTTGGCTGACAGCTAAAAGTACTCACTCGATACTACGATTCGAGCAACTACTCGGGGGCTACTCCTATCAGGAGCACTGGCCGCGCACCCAAGGCATGAATAAGGTACTACACCAATGATCTATTCTTCGAGTCCTACGTCGAGTCTACGACTCCACTACGGACTCGGGGGCTACTCCCATAGGGAGGATTGATTCAAGCATCCAAAAAATTGTGTCCTACGGACCTGAAGCCAACAATGGCTGAATTAAAGTCTCTTCTCGAGTCTATGACTCGAACAGACACTCGGGGGCTACTCCCATAGGGAGCGCTGGTCGCGCACCCTATGAATACTTCGACTGCGATCCTTCGAATCAGAATGCAAAAACTTTTTGGCAACTTTGCCCCAACAAACGCTAAGTGAGTAACATCCTCCTTGGCCACCCGAAACACCTCTGCGGTGATAAAATTTTGGATGTTGTGTCTACGACGCAAAGATAATACCTACAAATACCATCTGATGGCCTAGTAACGCACCCGACTGCGCTCTGCTAGTAAAAATCCGTGTCAACTGGCGCGATGAAAATCCCGACGGACGCTTTGGGTACATCATTTGAAAACTACTGGGATTCGACTCCTGTAAGACCTCAACGTCCTGAGTCGAATTACGCCAGCATCTATTCTGGGTTCGAGTCTAGGGACTCGAATCTGAAGAAGATCGTGCTGTTTTGTCCTAAGACAGTTAACTGACCCTGATCCGTTAGAAGAGTCAGGCACACGCATCAGCAATCCCTACACACTAAAATCATTCTTTTCTTTGATGAACAGAAACAATTGCACCTGAAAGATTGAGGAGTCCTCAGCCGAATCTGCGATTCGACTGAACACCCGGGGGCTACTGACATGGTTATACCCTACGGGTACACCACGTTAGCATACCTGGTCCATCCCAAGGAAGGCCCACAAGAATAATGCGGCCCATAAAGATTTTCGGGTAGCCCAAGACCATGACATCTTCGGATCCTTGGAGAGCAAGACTAGATCAGATAAAATATTCAAAGGGGCAAACCCTAAACTTGTAACCGACTCTATCCGTGCTCGGGACCTGCCTATCTCTATATAAAGGCTAGGAGGGCACGATGAGGAGGATATCTCTCACCTCACCGCATACACACCTCCACGCCAGATTGCATCTGCGCACCCCTATAACCTTTGGTTCCGCCGTAATCAAGAGCAGACAAGCAGGAGTAGGGTTTTCCCTCTGGGGGCCTAAACCTGGGTAAATATCGTGTCCCCTGGTTGCTTGTCTGATAACCATTTCGTGATCTCCAGCACCCCCATCTTCTCCAAAACCCAAGCTCATAACAATGGGCATTGACGAGATTAAACCTCGTCACCCGTTATGAGTGTTATGTTGGTAGACAACACCGATGACCCTGCGACATATGAGGAAGCGATGATGAGCCTAGATTCCAATAAATGGCAAGAAGCCATGAAATCCGAGATTGGATCCATGTACGAAAAACAAGTATGGACTTTGGTGGAATTACCGGATGGCCGAAAAGCTGTTGAGAACAAATGGATTTTCAAGAAGAAAACAGATGCTGATGGTTATGTTATTATCTATAAAGCTCGACTTGTTGCAAAAGGGTTTCGACAAATTCAAGGAGTTGACTACGATGAGACTTTCTCACCGGTAGCAAAGCTAAATTCTGTGAGGATTTTGTTAGCAATCGCTGCATATTATGATTATGAGATATGGCAGATGGATGTCAAAACGACGTTCCTCAATGGAGACATTGATGAAGAGTTGTATATGGTACAACACAAAGGTTTTGTCGATCCTAAAGATGCTAACAAGGTATGCAAACTTCAATGGTCCATTTATGGATTGAAGCAAGCATCTCGAAGTTGAAATCAACATTTTGATAAGGTGATCAAAAGTTTTGGTTTTATATAAACTTATGGAGAAGCTTGTATTTACAAGAAAGTGAGTGGGAGCTCTGTAGCATTCCTATTACTGTATGTGGATGACACATTGTTGATTGGGAATGATGTAGACCTTCTTAATAGTGTCAAGGATTATTTGAATAATAGTTTTTCAATGAAAGATCTTGGCGAAGAAGCTTACATATTAGGCATAAAGATTTATAGAGATAGATCAAGATGCCTAATATCATTGTCACAGAGTACATATTTGGACCAAGTTGTAAAGAGGTTTGGAATGAAAGATAGCAAGAAAGGGTTCTTGCCCATGTTGCCCAATACGACCTTGAGTAAAACTCAAAGTCCTGCAACGGCAGAAGATAGAGAAAGGATGAGTAAGACTCCCTATGCCTCAGCCATAGGATCTCTCATGTATGCCATGCTATGTACTAGACCCGACATTGCATATGCTGTTAGTTTGACTAGCAGATTTCAAAGTGATCCAGGAGTGGATCATTGGATAGCGGTCAAAAACATCCTTAAGTACTTGAGAAGAACTAAGGATATGGTTCTTTCTTATGGAGGTGATGAACAACTCGTTGTGAATGGTTACACCGATGCTAGTTGGAACACCGATCCGGATGATTCTAAATCTCAATCTGGATACATATTTACTTTGAATGGTGCAACAGTTAGCTGGAGGAGTGCAAAGCAAAGTGTTGTGGCAAGATCACCAACTGAATCAGAATACATAGCTGCTTAGGAGGCTTCACAAGAAGCAATATGGATGAAGGAGTTCATTACAGAGCTTGGTGTGGTTCCCAGTGCGCTGGACCCAATGTCTGTCTACTGTGATAACATGGGCGCCATAGCCAATGCGCAAGAACCAAGGTCATACAAGAAGCTGAAGCATATCAAGTTGTGTTTTCACGCTATTCGAGAGCATGTCCAAGATGGTGACATAAAGATTTGCAAAGTACACACAGATCTGAATGTGGCGGATCTGTTGACTAAACCACTCCCGAGGCCAAAACATGACCAGCACCAAACCGCCATGGGTGTTCGGTATATTACCATGTAATCTAGATTAGTTGACTCTAGTGCAAGTGGGAGACTGTTGGAGATATGCCCTAGAGGCAATAATAAAAGTGGTTATTATTATATTTTTATGCTTATGATAAATGTTTACACTCATGCTATAATAGTATTAACCGGAAACATTAATACTTGTGTGATTTGTATACTAAATTAGATTCCCTGGTAAAGCCTCTTTGTAATACTAGCTTGTTGGTTAATAGATGATCGTAGTTTCCTGATCATGAACATTGAGATGTTATTAACAACAAGATCATATCATTAGGAGAATGGTATGATGGACATACTCCTATAGATAAGTGTAGCATAAAGATCAAGTCATTTCAATAGTTCATTTGCTATAAGCTTTCTGATACATAGTAACCTAATTCCTTCGACCATGAGATTATGCTAATCACCATCACCGGAAGGATGCTTTCATACCACATCGTAACTGGGTGGCTATAAATGTGACATTGAGTGTTCGGAAAGTATGTGTTGAGGCACATGGATCAAGAGTGGGATTTGTCCATCCATATGATGGATAGATATACTCTAGGCCCTCTCGGTGGAATGTCATCCAATTAGCTTGCAAGCATGTGACTGGGTCACAAGGGATCACATATCATGGGAACGATAAAAGAGTACTTATCAGTAACGAGGTGGAACTAGGTATGCAGAGATACCGACGATCAAACCTTGGATAAGTAAACTATCGCGAGACAAAGGGAAATTGGTATCGTATGTAAGTGGTTCATTCTATCGCAAAGTAATCATAGAAATATGTGGGAACCATATGAATTTCCAGATTCCTCTATTGGTTATTGATCGGAGAAGTGTCTCGGTCATGTCCGCATAATTCACGAACCGTAGGGAGACACACTTAAAAATTCAATGTTGTTTAGTAGATATGGAATGTAAGTAGGGAGATCGAATGTTGTTCGAAGTCTCGGATGGGATCCGGGATATCACGAGGAGATCCGAAATGGTTTTAAGAATAAGATTCATATAAGGAAAGTCCAATTATAGAGTTCGGGAATGATTTTGATGTTTTCATTGGAGAGGTTCTAGAAGGGTCTAGAAGGTTCACCGGACCGAAGGGGAATGGTTCATGAATGTGTCATGGTAAAGTGGAATGATTGGATCATGTCCTAGGTCACGTGGTTGGGCATTTGCAAGAGAGGAATTGAACTCCAAATTGCAAGTCAAAAGGGAGGTTTGAAAAGTCAAACAGGAACAATGGTTTCCTAGTGGAAGAAGGAAAGAGTCCTTCTTTCCCTCCAACACAAAGAGGGAGTTGGGGAAGGATTCAAACCCCCCTCTCCCAAGCTGCCCTCCCTCTCATAAATAGAGGGGAGGGGCTGCCCCAAGAGAACACAACAAGCCCTCCCCACCAAGCCGCGTCGCCGCCGCCGCCCCCCAGCGCCGCCGCCATTTCCTCGCACCGCCGCCGGATCGTCGTCGCCGCCCTAGCCACCACCGACTCCACCTCCTCCTCACCGTCCCTCTAAATCTAGATCGCTGGAAACCCTAGATCCACCATAACCTGCTCCGGCTTAGGCGAAACCCTGCAGGATTTTCCCTCTACTTCTGACACCACGCCGTCGTGCTACCGGAATCGCGAGGGGAGAACTGCAACCTCCGCTGCCTGCTGAAACAAGGGAGAGGAAGGTCTTCATCAAGTACCGAACATGTGACCGATCGAAGCGCTGCGAACGGAGCATGGCGCGGAAGGATCGTCTACGAGATCTTGAGATCGACAAGTGTACGACTACATCACCCACGCGAATCTGCTCTTGTTAACTGCTTTTGAATCTTCGAGGGTGAGTACTCTTGGCTTGTTGTGTGCATGCGGTAGAAATTTTTATTTTCATGCTATGAACCCCTACATGGGGAGGATTAGAACGCAGTGGAGCTCTACTCCATCATCCTTATTCCCATTCCTCTCCTCTTCCACTCTGTTTTCTCTCGGGACCGAAACCCTAGCTCACCGGACCGCTTGTCTTCGCTGGTAGAGGTCGCCCCAGAGTCCATGGCATGGTCAAGGAGAATCGTCATGTCATCCTCTTCATATTATATACTCAATATATCATGGTGAGCTCGGATGGGTGCGAATTTCGTCATCCCCTTCCGTCGGGGTTCGTCGGAAAAGTCGACCGTGTGCTCGCCTCCGACCGCGTCGGTCCTCGACGACCACACCATCGGCATCCTGGTGAGCTCCTGAGTACCCTAGCACTCTCTGATTCATCGCTTGCTCGTCATAGTGACCTACGCGTGTGAGCCCGAACCGCGCTGCCGTGCAAGCTCATCGCCGACCAACCTCCTGTGACCATTTTCGAGCGGCGCCACCATAGCTATGCTCCTCGCGTTGTACTCTTTCCAACGAGCCTAACCACTGCCCCGCATGCGCACCAAATCGCTAGATCGATCATCCACCTGAGAGGATCAGTCTTGGGTGACGTCAGCGTGACATCATACTGATGTCATAATACCTTTTACTGATTTGTTTTATAGTTCCTAAAAATGACATGGCATAGGCCCAGCAGTTAGTGGCCCTGGGGTAGAATAGGTTCGGTGAAAAAGATCTAACCACATGTGTGTGCCATGCTGACATCTGCAGTGACGTAGTACCACATTTTGTTATTCTATTTTAATAATTTCAGAAAATAATTAAACTTTAAAAATTCAATAACTTTTGTTTTATAATTAATAAAAATATGTTTAATATATGAAAAAATTTAGAAAAATAAAATCTATCACTTAATTTTATTATCAAACATTATTATGTTACTTATTTAAAAAATTATTATTTAATAAAGATTTTATAAGTAATAATACTTTGAAAATTCATATTTTAATTTTGGTAAATGAGAAAAGTATAAATAATATATCAAAATTCTTAGAAAAATAAGAACTAAAATGTAAAACTATAAACATAAAATATTATATCACTTAATTAAATGTCTATTAATTATTAAGTGTTTATAAAGTAATAAATATTTTAAAAATAATATCTTATTAATTATAAATCACAAAGATAAATGTAATATACCAAAATTGATCACAAAAAATAATATCTACATGTTAAAAATATAACATTCCACTTTTGAAATAAAAATTTAATACTCTAATAACTTGAATTTAAACCTATTTCCTTAATTGATAATTCATATAAGAATAAATAAAAATTGCTAATATTACTAAAATTATTCGTTTGAGGTGTAAAAATAATATTAGTCTTAAGTTTTGATAATATGAAGTCAAAATAAGTTCAACATATTTTAAGGTACAATTTTATTGAGTTATGATTCAACTATAAGTGTATATTATTGTCTAAAAAGATTCTTATAAAATTATAAAATCTTCAAAACTAATATCTTCAACCAAATAAATAAGTGTAACATTACCCAAAAAGAGTTATCAAATATAAAATCCTCAAGAATGATATTTTTGACTAAATGAAACCTCTTACCATTACTTAAACCACAAGTTTATAAACATACTATAAATTCAAAGATACTTCATATGTGATTAAGTAATGTGTTTCCATATTTACAAACCATAACCACTCATTTATAATGAGATAAGTGATTTTATTCAACTACAATGTTAATAAAACATCGTTCAAGTAGAAGTGTTACCCCTCTTAATTAACCTTAAAGAAACATTATGAATTGAATAAATTATAATACCATCTAATGACCAAGATAGATAAGTCTCAAACACTAATGAAGTCATTATTCAAATAGAGTAATTCTTTCTTACTTAAGCACTATAACTTGTAAGAAAACCTAAGAATTCTAACTTAAAGTTTAAATGCTTTTATTTAGTTAAGTAATATTTTCTTCAAAAGTTATTCTTTTAAGACACATTATAAAGCAAGACATAAGCATTTCTATGAAAACTCTAAATGATGAACAACTCTTATATACACAGTCTTTAGATACCGTTCCACACTTGCGTGCTTTATTATTGTATGCTACTTATTATGTTTACATATTGTTTCATACACACACTCACAAGCCTTAATAAGAAGCAAAAATGTGAAACTTATCTAAAAAGGACAACACATTCCAAAGAAACCATTTCCAGTTTCTAAACCCTAGATCAACGATTATTCTGGGGATTCGAGTTTACAAAGTAGCAATACATTAATTATACATAATAACATCTTGCTACTTTAAACATTAGTCCTTACCATACCAATGATGATGATTTCAGATATTGGATCTTTTATATTGTCTCGAAGACCGTGAGTGTATAATCTTGCAATCACAAAAGGCAAATTCACACTTGCTCATGTCCTTTGATTATTTTCTGTAAATTATTTTGCAAATCCAGTGTTGTCATCACCTGCATTTCAAAAAGGTCAGAAAACACTATTTTCATAATAATATGATTATAGGTTATTTACCATGAGGTAATAACCTTCTATGGAAGTTCCGGTGGTAATGGAACATATTATCTAGGACTTAACAAGCAATGTCGCTAGTGATTCTTGCTCCGTATATCACGTGTTAACCATGCGATTTGGAATGGGACGGAGAAGTCAGCTGTATCTTCTTCCTCTCGCATGTAGCGTGCATTAATTGGTCAATCGTAGAGGATATGCAGCATATGGGTGGGAACCCTCAACGTCCCACGATAGTTTTGGCATCTGACGGTCTATACTAACCATTGTCGTAATTCAATGGGTTGGCATGGCGTACACCAAGGAGACATGCGGGGTCACCAAGGGGGCAGTGATTGGCTTGGATCTTAGTTTGGGCCCCACACCAAGGAAGTGCGGACGAGAATGCAACTCGGATGTGCAACAAAGCTAAGGTCTCTCATGGGTAAAGCAAAGCACCTCTATAGAGTGTAAGAACTATAACTTGTTACTCCCTGTTCTAGGAAGGAGCTACGAACGTAGCAGGAAAGGAACTCCATGAAAGTTCTGGTAAACCTGTGAAGGCTGACGGACATAGCTTTTCAGAATAAAAGCAACCTTTGAATAAATGTTTACAAAAACTTGCATTGCCTATGACCTATGGTCTGTGGCTGTAGATATAGTGCATCAAACACTCCTTTTTAGTGAACTTGCTGAGTACACTCGTACTCAACGTATCTTCTTAAACCTTGCTAGATTCTGAAGCCAATACAGATGACGTCTACATCAACTTATGCTTCAGGAATCATCATCAAAAGCTAAAGCTCTTCAATGAAGTCAAGAAAGTCAACATATACATCAACTCAAGTGAAGACAAAGTTGTTGATTAGATAAGAATATAATTTCTAGCCATAGAACCTACTTCTGTAGAGTATTGCAATAGCAGCAATGCAAGCCCAAATAGTTCAGATACTAGTCTATTAGTATGTTAGTTAGGAGTTGATTATTCCTGATTCTACTTTGTAAGAAATTTCTTTCTCTCTCTTTAACCTAGAGTGTTCTCTGGATCTTTTGTAAAGAGTCGAGTTGTAACCTATAGTCATGTCTTGGACCTGTTGTGCTTTTGTTGTACCACTCTAAGGGATGTAATACTAGTGAATGGTGTTTCATTGGTGTTATGTCAACGACTATAGTGTACTACATCATGCAGTGGTATGTTGGGTCACCACAGGTTCCATGTGAGCAAGCATAAGGCACCTAATATCCATGGACTCATCCTTAGCCCGATGGTAGGCATTGGTGGCAGCGATAGTCGCATTCTCATTCGGCTCATCTAGAAGTGGGTTGTCTAGGACATGGTCATTCTTTTCTTGTTTGAGAACAATTCTTAGATTTCGATACCAGTTGGTAAAATTAGTGTCATTCCAACCGGATATCTAAGAGTGACCGTTACTTGGTGCCATGATCTATAATAGAAAAATGAAAAACACTCACATGTATTTATAAAAGAGCAAGCATATTAAACACATTAATATTTATGCTCCCACTAGAACCAACACACCTCCGATGGTTACTTAGTGATTCTGGATCCTAGATAAGCAAGTCGTCTAGTGAGCTTTAGCATCACCACTAGATACCAAGTGATCTAGGTAGACAACTCCTTGTCAATCGCATCTCATACGACTCTTGCTGGTCAGGTGGCATCACATGCCCCGGCTCACGTCTGACTTTTCCCCGAGCCCCACAACCGTTGTGATAGACCCGTCTAGCTTACCGAGTGTTTCCGCTGTAAGTGTCCGACTCGAACCCACCTAGCCGAAAAGAATTGGCAGCACCTCAATTTTATGATACCACTACCAAAAATGTCCGACTTGTGATGGTGCAAACACTAGCAGGAAAAACGACTAGACCTTCTTTGAGGGATTATATTTTACCGACTATCTAATAGAGGTAAAACAGAGACATATCAACAACACAAAATAAAGCAATTATAACGTGAAATGGTATGGCTCTCTTCATGGCGATCTCCATCTCCATAAAGCCTGTAATACGACTCGTGCCAACTCTTGTCACTTGTCGTCTTACTCCATGTCGCCGACATGTACATCGATTAGCATGCCATCCGGGTTCTCCAAAAAGATACACTAGCTTAGTAAAGTAAATTACATAGAGAATCTGACATGCAGGCCGTTATACAATAAAATGACAACACCTAGGCTCCAGCTGGCTGATAAAACTGTGATTCGCAGATCACGTATGGATTACACACATACATCACATGCACATGAACCATACCATTCACAACTTCCTACAAAAACAAATTATTCAAAGATATGCTATCTACCGGTGTTGTGAAATTTGCAACGACATCTAAGGCGCTACAACAGGGCGAAGCCTGCGGTCCCGACCATGGATTTAGACCATCGTTCTGACTCGATCAAACTTTTTGATCTTTGATCACCGCTTTTGGATTTACATGTCACAGTCTACCCGATGGCGGAAACCGACTGGTAGGGGTATGTCGTTCCATGACCTCACCAGTATGATCGTGGAAATCAGATCTACCATGCCCGAAATATAGTTGATCCAATCAACCTCATACAAAACCTATCTATCTCATAGATCGACCACCAAAGCAGCACATAGATCCAATATACAACCAATCGCATATCACATATGCGAGATCTCGAGCCTAAAAGCAGAAGTTATCGCTCTGATCCATTGTTGGGCTACATAGAGATAAAACAAAACTTTTTCCTCTAACGTGGTGATCCCAAGATCTAGCTGAGGTAGAAGGCCACGAGGATTACCACTAGACGCACAGTTGCGGACTACTGATCAAGCGCGTCAGTTGAATGCAATGCAGTCCTCAAGATCTGATCCGATCATGATCATCCTGGTGTTGATCGTACATCACCTCTACTGGTATCCACACGTACAAGGAGGAGCACCGGCGGCAAACTGCTAGGTTCATCACGATGGCTAGACTATTGAGGAGCTAGGCTTTCCAACGCATGGAATGGCCTAACCGATCAACCCTCCTGGGTTTCTGCGCCCCACTATATATTGGGAGTGAACGTGGGCTCCACTCACTTGTCGACCATTCACTAAAGCCCATATAATAGTATTTACCGTGAGTCGGACTCACTAACTCGGTACAAATCCGGCTCGTGTCCAACCCAACCAGATTTCCGGTTCAGATCCAATTCGAACATGCTCCTGCTCTTAAGTGTGTGACCCTGCAGGCTCATGGAAACTTGGACATGATTGGAGAACAACTCTCAATCGATCAATCGGTAGCGGCTCCTAGCAGAACGTGCCAACTCCCAAGTACCAAAGAGTCATGACGACATGCCTTTCCAATGCAACTTACGTCTGAGTCCCTTTTGCCTCATGATATACCTTGTTAGACTATAGGAGAATAATTGTCATCCCTTAAATAGTTCTACTCTCTTCTCAATCCGAGATAAGTGATGCATCCGACTAACTCTTAGTTGATCACCTTAGTTAACACTTAACCGAGTCGTGCATGCCCATGCTGAAAGAACATTTCATGATCCCTAGTGTTTTGTGTGTTAGATAACAATACCAAGGATTATTTAATGTGTGTTGAAGTGCTGGAAATCTTAACATTGAAAAGGAGCTTCAAAGTGGTTTTGGGGGGGCGGATAATCTACCCCTACCAGGGGCTAGATAATCCCTACTGATGGCTTAGTTGATGTGGAGCCTGTTGGGAACCCTAAGAGCAAGGTGTGAAGTAGCACAACAACAAGTCTTCCCTCAGTAAGAAACCAAGGTTATCGAACCAGTAGGAGGAAGGAAATGTCACACAGGTGTTTCTAGCAACATGAAAACCTGCACAACACAAAGTCAATACTTTTCCCCAACTAACAGTGAGGTTGTCAATCTCACCGGTTGCTGTAACAAAGGATTAACTGTATGGTGTGGAAGGTAATGGTTTGTAGCAAGTAAACAAGTAACAGTGGAAGATGTATCAATGGTAAAGATTGGACCGGGGTCCATAGTTCACTAGAGGTGCTCTCCTTAGATAAACAACATGGCATGAAGGGTAAACAAATTATAGCAGGGTAATTGACAGGAACTGAGCAAGGCATAACAATGCAATTACTAGTCAAAAAGATCCTATGAGATTCGATTGGGCAATACAACAAGATACATAGAACGCCATCCAACTGCATCTATGACTAGAAGTCCACCTTCAGGTTATCATCCGAACCCCCTCCAGTATTAAGTTGCAAGCAACAGACAACTGCTTTAAGCAAAGTGTGTAAGGTAAACAGTCCACATGTTCCATGAACAAGAGACCGTTGTTTTCTCCCTAGTAGCAACATCACATCTACAACCGAAGAGATTTTTTTCACTTCCCTTGGAAACTAGAGGCATGAACCCACTATCGATCATAAATACCCCCTCTTAGAGTCACTAGAAACTACTTGGCCAAGATAGCTACTAACAATGGAGAGCATGCAAGATCACAAACAACACAGATATGATAGAATCATAAAGACAAAACCATTAATCAAACCAACATAATAATCTCAATAACCATCGGATCCCCACAAACACAACATGCATGAGTACAAATAGATTAGATCTTGATCATGAATGGATCTCACAAGATCTATACATGAAAGCACAAAGGAGGAGATACAACCATCTAGATACTACATGGACCCATAGTCCAAGGTGGAAAAACTCACGCATCATACCAGAGAGAAGGCCTACAGGATGATCTCCCCTTCGACAGGGTGCCGGGAAGAACTTCAGACCCTCCCCCCGATCTAGGGAGGACGGTGGCAGTGGCTACAGAAGGTTTCTTGGAGATTTGATAGGGTGCTTAGGGTTTCTGCATAGGGGGCTTCTTATAGGCGAATGGGGAGTCCGAGGAGGCGGCCAAAGGGGCCACACCTCCCTCGGTGGCGCCCACCTCAGCTACGCCTATGGGGGTCAGCTACCACAGCCCGTCTCCCCTCTGGACTTCTTGTTCCCCACGGAAAATAATTGACTTTGACATTTGTACCATCCAATTCCGAGAATATTTCTTTACTAACTTTTCTTGAACCAAAAACAGCAGAAAACAGGCAACTGGCACTATGGCAACTTGTCAATAGGTTAGTACATACTAAACAAGCATGGAGCATAAAAAATTATAGATATGTTTCCGACGTATCACCTACCAGGGTGCAAGGGCGTGACCCATTGTATGGGGGCGGAATATCTCCCGGATTTTCCCGCCAGGGCTGAAGTTTTTGCCCAGGCCGGATAATTCGCCCCTCAAGGGGGGCGGATAGTCCACCCCCCCAGGAATTTTGCAAAGGTCACCACAACGCGTCAATCAGAGAGGGGGCGGAATTTCCCCCGGACTTTCCATATCTGGGGTGGATTTTTTCCAGGGGCGGATAGTCCGCCCCTTGAGGGGGTGGATTAAATCCTCCCTCTCAAGGATTTTCACCAAGTCAAGCTCGAAGTGACCCACTATGTGGGGGCGGATTTTCCCCCAGACTTTCTGTCCAGGGGAGAATAATCCGTCCCTAGTGAGGGGCGAATAATCCGCCCCCAAACTTCTCCAATGACCAGTTCTGGGCAGGGGTATTTAAACCCTTCATATGCCTCCTGCCAGAACTCTTGGTTCATTCGAAAAAGACAAGATCAGCTCCTCAAGTTCCATCCAAGCGATCTCCACCTTCATCCACCCAAATTCCCCATTCCTTGGGGAATAGAAGGAGGAGGGAACGATCTTCATCAACAACAATCAAGCACTTCATCTCCTCTCCATTCATTTGGAGAACCATTGATCTAGTATTTCTTGCAAATATCTAGATCCTTGTTTTGATTATATTGATAATCCTTGTTCTTGTGACAGCTTGTTGTCATTATGGGAGCCTCCAATTTGGTTATGGATGTGTGCCCCGCTAGAGTTGTAAAGGCACCGGTTCCCGCCTTGAAGGGGTACCAGTAGTGGAGAAGGTGGATCAGGCCTCTCGTGGCGAGATCCATCGGAGAATAGGGTGAGGCCTATTGTGGCGTGGTGGTCTTAGGACCGCCCACCCCTCCAACGCAGATGTACTTCCCTTAACAAGGAAGGAACTGCGGTAAAACAAATCTCTATGTCTCCGCATGCTCCACTGCAGTTTCATCGCTACTCTCTTTACGTTTTTAGTAGATAGGTTTGCATATAGGTGTTGAGCCACGTAGACATAAAAACAAAAATTTCCCTCTAACGTGGTGATCCCAAGATCTAGCTGAGGTAGAAGGCCACGAGGTTTACCACTAGATGCGCAGTTGCGGATTACTGATGAAGCACGTCAGTTGATGCAGTGCAGTCCTTTGCGATCTGATCGCCCTGGTGCTGATCGTACAGCACCTCTGTTGGTATCCACACGTGCAAGGAGGAGCGCCGACGGCGAACTGCTAGTTTCAAAACAATGGCAGGACTGATGTGGATCTAGGGTTTCCAACACATGGAATGACCTAACCAATCAATGATTAACCCTTCTGGGTTACTGTGCTCCACTATATATAGGGAGTGAACGTGGGCTCCACACTCGTGGCCCATTCACTAAAGCCGATATAACACTAGTCACCGTGAGTCCGACTCACTGACTTAGTCCTAATCTGGCTTGGGTCCAACCCAACCAGATTTGCGGTTCAGATCCAATCCGAACTTGCTCCCGCTCTTAAGTGTGTGACCCCGCAGGCTCATGGCTACTTGGACACGATTGGAGTCTGACTTTCAATCGTTCAGTCGGTAGCGGCTCCTAGCAGAACATGCCGACTCCCAAGTACCAATGAGTCATGACGACTTGCCTTTCCAATGCGACTTACATCCGATTCCCTTTTGCCTCACGATATACATTGTCAGACTATAGGAGAATATTTGTCATCCCTTAAATAGTCCGACTCTCTTCTCGATCCGAGATAAGTGATTCACCCGACTAAATCTTAGTCGATTGCCTCGATTAACACTTAACCGAGTCGTGCATGGCCATGCTTTCCGAATCATATCATCCGAGAGGGCCCAGAGAATATCTCTCCAACTGGAGGGGCAAAATCCCATCTTGGTTATTCACATCACGCAGCTTGATTCTCAATCGACCTGAACTCTGCCTTTATAACTGCCCAGTTACGTATCAGCGTTTGACAGAACCTAAGTCGGTGATCCTCAACTCGGATTATGTAATAACCTCAGGTCTAAGGATTACATTGATTGAGATATACAAATGACAACTTGTTCGTTGTACCTCAATATGGGTCAATCCGACTCGCTAAACTCTTTAGCCGAATCTATGTAAGTTGGAATAGCATCTCCATGACCATGACAAGTGGAACCGAGTCATCGAGCCGACTTTCACATTGGTCTAAGTTGTGTGTCCAGCACAACCTCAATGACCAAGGATATTTAGTACAAACAACATGAATGTATAGTTCCACAACCGAATCACATATTCAATGATACACATCAAATGTTTATACAAGGACAACTTTATATCTTTATGAATACAATGGGAAATCAGATCATACATGATTGCCTCTAGGGCATATTACCAACAGTCTCCCACTTGCATTAGAGTCAATCTTCCGACATCACATGTCTAGGCATCTAATGCCCATGGCTCTCAGGTGCGCCTCATGCTTTGGCTGTGGTAACGGCTTTGTCAACGGATCCGCAATATTTGCATCCGTGTGTACCTTGCATAACTTGATATCACCGTGATCCACGAACTGGAGAATCAGGTGGTACCGCATGAGTATGTGCTTGTTCTTCTGGTGTTGTCTAGGTTCCTTGGCTTGTGCAATAGCACCATTGTTGTCACAATACACGTCTAACGGATTGGATGAGCCCTGAACCACACAAAGATCCATGAGGAAATTCCTCATCCAAACAGCTTCCTCCGCTGCCTTCGAGGCGGCAATATACTCAGCCTCTATAGTAGATGTAGACACAGTCTCTTGCTTGGAACTCTTCCAGCTCACAGCACCTCCGTTTATAATAAACACGTATCCGGATTGCGAATGAGAATCATCAGAGTCGGTAACATAACTCGCATCCGTGTAACCCTTTACACTGAGTTCATCTTCACCACCATAAACCAAAAACATATCCTTAGTCCTTCTCAAGTACTTTAGGATATTTTTAGCTGCTGTCCAGTGGATTTCTCCAGGATCAGCCTGGTATCTGCTCACAACACTTAGAGCATAGGAAACATCTGGCCTAGTACAAATCATGGCATACATGATGGATCCGACTACAGAAGCATAAGGAATCGCACTCATCCGACTTCGCTCATTAGTTGTCAAAGGACACTGAGTCTTGCTAAGTTCTACACCATGGGACATCGGTAAGAACCCCTTCTTAGACGATTCCATGTTGAACTTCTTCAACACTTTTTCCAAATAAGTACTCTGACTCAATCCAATGAGCTGTCTTGATCTATCTCTATAGATCCGGATTCCGAGGATATATGTTGCCTCACCCAGGTCTTTCATTGAGAAACTCCTTTCCAATGATTCCTTGGTTTCTTGCAACATCTGGACATCATTTCCAATCAGTAATATGTCATCCACATATAAGATTAGAAAGTTTTAATTTGCTCCCACTAAACTTATTGTATAAACAAGAATCATGATCACTCTTGATGAAGCCAAATGATTTGACTACCTCATCAAAGCGAATATTCCAACTCCAAGATGCTTGCTTAAACCCATAAATGGATTTCTAAAGTTTACATACCTTGTCAGCATTAGCCGGATCGACAAAACCCTCGGGCTGTATCATATACACGTCCTCGGTTAAATTTCTGTTAAGGAAAGCCATTTTGACATCCATTTGTCATATCTCATAGTCGAAATAGGCTGCTATCGCTAACATGATCCGAACTAATTTAAGCATCGCTACAGGCGAGAAAGTCTCGTCGTAATTAACTCCTTGAACTTGTCGGAACCCCTTCGCGACAAGACATGCTTTATAGACAGAAACATTTCCATCCATATCAGTTTTCTTCTTAAAGACCCATTTGCACTCGACGGGTCCTGCACCGTCTGGCAGATCAACCAAGTTCCAAACTTGATTTTCATCAATGGACTTTAACTCGGATCTCATGGCTCCAAGCCATGACTCAGAATCAGATCCCACCATCGCTTCCGAATAATTTGCCGTCTTATCACTGTCTAACAGTAACACATCACGAACACTTCGTAATCTCGCCGATCTTCGTAGTACAGGTGCTTCTGCCGGCTCAGCTACCACGACCGGCTCAACCTCCAAGGTTTTTGCCGACTCGCTACTAGCCGGTTCCTCTTGAATTTCTTCGAGCTGCACCATGCTCCCACTTACTCCCCGATTGAGAAACTCTTTCTCAAGGAAGACACCGTTCTGAGCGACAAACACTTTGCCCTCTTCTCGGTTGTAGAAGTAGTAACCCAAGGTTTCCTTCGGATACCCCACGAAAATACACTTATCCGACTTGGCCGTAAGCTTGTCTGACTGAAGTCGCTTGACAAATGCTTCACTACCCCAAATCTTAAGAAAAGACAAACTCGGCTTTTTGCCTGTCCACATCTCATGCGGTGTCTTCTCTACCAACTTTGATGGTACTCTGTTTAGTGTGAACGCCGCTGTTTCTAGACAATAACCCAAAAATGATAAAGGCAGATCTGTTCGACTCATCATTGATCGTACCAGGTCCAACAAGGTCTGATTCCGCCTTTCCGAAACACCGTTCCTTTGCGGCGTTCCTGGCGGAGTAAGTTGAGGAACTATTCCACAACTTTTTAGATGGTCATCAAACTCATGGCTCATGTACTCGCCTCCTCGGTCCGACCGAAGAAACTTTATTTTCTTGCCGAGTTGATTCTATGCTTGATTCTAGAATTCTTTGAACTTTTCAAAGGCTTCCGACTTATGTTTCATCAAGTACATATATCCATACCTACTCAAATCATCAGTGAAGGTAATGAAGTACTCATAACCACCTCTGGCTGTCGTGCTCATTGGTCCACATACATCACTATGTACTAGCCCCAACAAGTCAGACGCCCTTTCGTAACTCTTTGCAAAAGGTGTCTTGGTCATTTTGCCGAGTAGGCAAGATTCGCATGTCTCGAACGACTCCAAGTCAAACGAAGTTAGGATTCCATCATCATGGAGCTTCTTCATGTGTTTCCAACTTATATGACCAAGACGACAGTGCCAAAAGTAAGTCATATTCATATCATTTGGTTTCAACCTTTTAACATTTATGTTATAAAGTGACTCACCATCAAGATTCAAAATAAATAACCCGTCCTGGACGGGTGCAAAGCCGTGAAACATATCATTCAAATACAAAGAACAACCATTATTCTTGATATTCGACTCATAGCCTTGCCTCATCAAACATGAAGCTGAAATAATGTTTTGACTGAGCACTGGAACATAATAACAATTCTTCAGTTCCGTAATGAATCTGGAAGGTAAATGAAGTTGCATCGTGCCGACTTCCAACGCAACAACTCTTGCTTTGTTGCCGACTCGAATATCAACCTCGCCTCTTGATACGCTCCTAGTTCTTACCAGTCCCTGCAATGAGTTACAGATGTGAATTACTGATCCGGTATCATATACCCAAGAACTATTAGGTGCATCAACAAGATATATGTCTATAACATTGCAAACAAGTGTACCTGAGTCAGAAGTCATACCTCCACTCTTGGCTTTATCAGCCAAATACTTGTTGCAGTTCCTCGTCCAATGGCCATCCGCCTTGCAATACAAGCAAGTGGATCCAGCTGAAGGAGATGGCTTAGTCCCTGAGGAAGCGCTTGGGACCGGGTCCTGAGCCTGCTTTCCTCCTGACTTAGCCTTCTTCTTAGTCCAAGAACTCTTCTTGAACTTAGCCTTATTCTGCACCATCAACACTTGACTAGCGCCCTTCTTGAGATCCGCCTCTGCCTGCTTGAGCATCCCATGCAATTCAGTGAGCTTCTTATACATACCATGCATGTGGTAGTTCGAAATGAACTGCCCATATGCACTAGGAAGAGAGTTCAGAATTATATCTGTAGCGAACTCTTCGCTAATGGGGTAGCCAAGCCTCTCCAGAGACTGCACATAACCAACCATTTTGATCACATGCGGACTCAGTGGATCACCATCCTTAATCTTGCAACTCAGCAAAGCCTGAGAGACTTGATACCTCTCAGTCTTCGCCTAAGCCTGGAACATACTTTTGAGGCTTTCGATCATATCGTAGGACTCAACATGCTCAAACTGCTTTTGCAAGTCCGGTTCCATGTGAGCAAGCATAAGACAGCTAATATCCGTGGACTCATCCTTAGCCCGACGGTAGGCATTGGTGGCAGCGACAGTCGCATTCTCATTCGGCACATCTGGAAGTGGGTTGTCTAGGACATGGTCCTTCTTTTCTTGTTTGAGAACAATTCTCAGATTTCGATACCAGGTGGTAAAATTAGTGTCGTTCAGTTTATCTTTCTCAAGGATAGTTCTCAACGCAAAACCGGATATCTGAGAGTGACTGCTACTTGGTGCCATGATCTACAACAGAAAATATGCAAAACACTTAAGACATGTATTCATAAAAGAGCAAGCATATTAAACATTTTAATATTTTATGCTCCCACTAGAACCAATACCCCTCCGATGGTTGCATAGTGATTCAGGATCCTAAATAAGAAAGTCGGCTAGTGAGCTTTAGCATCACGGCTAGCCGCCAAGTGATCTAGGTAGACAACTCCTTGTGAATCGCATCTCATACGACTCCTGTTGGACGGGTGGCATCACATGCCCCAGCTCCCATCCGACTTTTACCCGAGCCACACAACCGTTGTGATAGACCCGTCTAGCTTACCGAGTGTTTCTGCAGTAAGAGTCCAACTCGGACCCACCTAGTCGGAAAGAATTGGCAGCACCTCAATTTTATGAGCCCACTACCAAAAATGTCCGACTTGTGATGGTGCAAACACTGACGGGAAAATCGACTAGACCTTCTTTGAGGGATTTAAATTTTACCGACTATCTAATAGAGGTAAAACAGAGACATAATAATAACACATAATAAAATAGTCATAATGTGAAATGGTATGGCACTCTTCATGGCGATCTCCATCTCCACAAAGCCTGTAATCCAACTCGTGCCAAATCTTGCCACTTGCCGTCTTACTCCATGTACATCGCCTTGCTTGCCATCTGGGCTCTCCAAACAGCTACACTAGCTTAGTAAAGTAAATTACATGGAGAGTCCGACACGCAGGTCGTTATACAATAATATGACAGCACCTAGGCTCCAGCCGGCTGACAAAACCGTGATTCGTAGATCACATATGGATTACACACATACATCACATGCACATGAACCATACCATTTACAACTTCCTGCAAAAACAATTTATGCATAGATATGATATCTACCGGCGTTGTGAAACTCGCAACAACGTCTAACGCGCTACGACAGGGCGAAGCCGGCTGTCCGGACATGGATTCCGACCATTGTTCCGATTCGATAAAACTTTTTCATCTTCGATCACCGCCTCTGGATTTACGTGTCACAGTCTACCCCGATGGCGGAAGCCGACCGGTAGTGGTATGTTGTTCCACGACCTTAGCAGTATGATCACAGAAATCAGATCTACCATTCCCCGAGTACAGTTGATCCAATCAACCTCGTACAAAACCGATCTATCTCATAGATCGACCACCAAAACAGCATATAGATCTCATCTACATCCTACCGCATATCACATATGCGAGATCTCGAGCCTAAAACCAGAAGCTATTGCTCGGATACCATTGTTGGGCCACGTATAGATAAAAACAAAAAATGTCCTCTAACATGGTGATCCCAAGATCTAGCTGAGGTAGAAGGCCACGAGGTTTAGCACTAGACGTGCAGTTGCGGATTACTGATGAAGCACGTCAGTTGATGCAGTGCAGTCCTTTGCGATCCGATTGCCCTGGTGCTGATCGTACAACACCTCTGCTGGTATCCACACGTGCAAGGAGGAGCGCCGGCGGTGAACTGCTAGGTTCTAAACGACGCAGGACTGCTGTGGAGCTAGGGTTTCCAACACATGGAATGATCCTGCTAGGTTACTGTGCTCCACTATATATAGGGAGAGAACATGGGCTCCACTCTCGTGGCCCATTCACTAAGGCCCATATAACACTAGTCACCGCGAGTCCGACTCACTAACTTAGTCCTAATCCGGCTTGGGTCCAACCCAACCAGATTTGCGGTTCAGATCCAATTCGAACTTGCTCCCGCTCTTAAGTGTGTGACCCCGCAGGCTCATGGCTACTTGGAAAGGATTGGAGTCCGACTCTCAATCGTTCAGTCGGTAGTGGCTCCTAGCAGAACATGCCGACTCCTAAGTACCAATGAGTCATGACAACTTGCCTTTCCAATGCGACTTACGTCTGAGTCCCTTTTGCCTCACGATATACCTTGTCAAACTATAGGCGAATATTTGTCATCCCTTAAATAGTCCGACTCTCTTCTCGATCTGAGATAAGTGATTCACCCGACTAACTCTTAGTCAATCGCCTCAATTAACACTTAACCGAGTCGTGCATGGCCATGCTTTCCGAATCATATCATCCGAGAGGGACCAGAGAATATATCTCCAAGTGGAGGGGCAAAATCCCATCTTGGTTATTCACATCACGCAGCTTGATTCTCAGTCGACCCGAACTCTGCCTTTATAACTGCCCAGTTACGTATCAGCGTTTGACAGAACCTAAGTTGGTGATCCTCAACTCGGATTATGTAATAACCTTAGGTCTAGGGATTACATTGATTGAGATATATAAATGACAACTTGTTCGTTGTACCTCAATATGGGTCAATCCGACTCGCTAAACTCTTTAGACGAATCTGTGTAAGTTGGAATAGCATCTCCATGCCCATGACAAGTGGAACCGAGTCATCAAGCCAAATTTCACATTGGTCTAAGTTGTGTCTCCAGCACAACCTCAATGACCAAGGATATTTAGTACAAACAACATGAATGTATAGTTCCACAGCCGAATCACATATTCAATGATACACATCAGATGTTTATACAAGGACAACTTTATATCTTTATGAATATAATGGGAAATCACATCATACATGATTGCCTCTAGGGCATATTCCCAACAATAGGGAAATTCTCGTAGTTGCATATCTAGAGAATTTAATTTGTGTCAATCCTAAAATTGAAATAGAACTAAAAATTGAGTAGCACCTATTCACCCCCCTCCCCATCTAGGTGCCCATCCAATCCATTTCAATTGGTATCAGAGCCCCGACTCTTTATTTGGGCTTAATCGCCTAAGTGAAGTATGGGTTCCAAGGGAGATGGGAGTGATGCTTCGGAAGTAGTCACCATGAACAATCTCAAGACGTTGGAATCAACCTTGATTAGTTCTATGGGGGCTAAGATGGAAGAGATGCATCAAATGATAATGTGTCTCTCTCCAACCACAACATCACCTCCATCTGCCTCTGAGGCCACCACTCCGCAATCTAAGGAAAAGGGTAACACCGATTCCAAATAGGATGAAGTGGTAGGTGATGGCACTAGTAAGAGCTCCTCCTCGAAAAAGGATAGTGGTAAGGAAGGATACAATGAGGTTCCTCATGTGTATTCTTCTGATCCACCTATCCCACACCCTCATATACATAATAGGGGTGATCCACCCAAACTTTCAGCATCTACTTTTAATCAATGGCAATTTTTTATGAAGTCTCATGTGTGCAGCTCCTCCATTGAGTTATGCAAAATCATAGAGAATGGTCTTCATGTTAGAGATCCAAACAACCTAACAAGAAGAGAGGTTGTAGACAGTCAACTCAATGCAACGGCTCTACACATGATTTAGATTGGTGTGGGTACCAGAGACATGCCACACATAGAGCATCTCAACACAGCTAAAGAAGCTTGGGATGCCCTCACCAAGCTATTCATTGGAAATGAAAGCATGAGAAGAAATAGGTATGATGCCTAGAGTAACCAAGCTGAAGGGTTCTATATGTTGGATGGAGAAGATCACGAGGACATGTATAGGCGGCTCAAGTCAATAGCCACCACTTTCAGAAATCATGGTGCCTCTCATGTTGATGATGCATGGATCAAGAGAAAGTATGTTAGTGCACTTATGCCTTTTGAGCCCACAGATTTGAAGAGTCTCCAAGGAAGGCATAACTACCATCTAATGAATGCAATGAGGTAATGCAAGAAATGGCAGCTTTCAAAGTGGCTGCCAAGAATACCGAAGATGCACGTACATGAGCCATTGGGATGCAAAAGGGGGTCAACATGGCCTTGAAGACAAGTGTGGTGATCATGATGAAGATGACATAGAAGACATGGACTGTCCTGAGGATGTAAAGAGAGCTCATGGACAATATATGGCCTTTTATGCTAGAAATTTTTGGAAGGATCCAGACAAAGACAAATCTGAGTTAGAACGCAAGAGTGGAGAAAATGGAAGAAGGGAAAATGGTCCCAAGCTAAGAACATGTTTCAATTGTAGAGACCTGCTACACTTTGTAGCTGAGTGTCCTTATAAAAATATATAAGATAATGGAGGAAGACTCATTCTCAAAGAAAAGTCAAAGGCTCCACGAAAGAAACAATTTGTGAAGAAGAATGCTCCATTCAAGAAGCAACCAAAGATAGTCTTAGTGGCTCAAGAGGAGTATTCATCGGGAAGTGAAGATGAAGATGAGGATGATATCTCTCAAGAGGTGGCTGCTATAGTCACCACTTATACACCAAAATCTCTCTTCGACTCTCCGAACAAAAACATCATGAACAAGAACGCCACTTTCCTCATGGCAAGAGGTTCCGAGGTATCATCTTCCAACACTTCTTTTCCTTAGGCTATGATTGACATGGATGATCCTACTAGTCTTAAGGTTAAAGAAGAAATTATTGCTTTGGACTATTTTATCACTAACTTGCAAGGTGAGCACAAAAGACATTTTGAGGCTCTCATGGATCAGCTAGCCCAAAATGAAGTGCTTCTTGAAGAAAAGGGCAGGATTGAAAGGGAGGATGCAATGGAGATTGCATCTCTAAAAGTGCTCTAGAAGAAGAGGAAGAGGCTCATGTGTCTCTTGAAGAGAGACTTGAGTCTATCGAGGAGTCACATGAAGAAGTAGTGACCAAGCTTATTAAGGAACGTGACAATGCAGTAGCCAAAGTAAAGAAACTAAAGAAAAAAAAGGTTGACTTTGGGGCTGCTCATGTTAGACTCTCCGAGGAATTGGAGAAACTTAACATTGCTCATAAGGTTTTGAAGAGTGAATTCTCTATTCTCAATGAGTCTCATGATCAGCTCCAAATTAGATTGACTAAGTATGACATTCCTAGAACATCAAAGTCAACATATATTCATGAAGGAAATTCTAGGGTGGAAGACGGACTTGCCAAAGCCTCCACTTCCAAAGGTAAGGGGGTTCTTGATGATATTCTTGGAAAGCAAAGAAAAAACCCTAGAAAGATGGACTTGGCTATGTTTCCAAGTCCAAGAAGAAGAATAATAAAAGGAAAACCAAGAGTGAACAAGCAAAGACAAACACCGCTGAGAAGCACATCACAAAGGACAAAACTGATCATATTGGTTTTGCAGGGTCTAACAATCCTAATTATGAGCTATTTTGTGATTACTATGGTGATGTTTTTGCTAATTGATGCGGCGCTGAGTTGATGTAGGAGCGCTTTGTTGGGAACCCCAAGAGCAAGGTGTGAAGCAGCACAGCACCAAGTTTTCCCTCAGTAAGAAACCGAGGTTATCGAACCAGTAGGAGGAAGGAAACGTCACACAGGTGTTGCAAGCAACGCGGAGACCTTCACAACACAAACTCAAGACTTTGTCCCAACGAATCAGTGAGGTTGTCAAGCTCACCGGTTTGCTGTAACAAAGGATTAAACGTATGGTGTGGAAGGTAATGGTTTGCAGCAAGTAAACAAGTAACAGTGGAAGATGAATCAAGGGTAAAGATTGGACCGGGGTCCATAGTTCACTAGAGGTGCTCTCCTTAGATAAAGAACATGGCATGAAGGGTAAACAAATTACAGCAGAGCAATTGACAGGAATTGAGCAAGGCATAACAATGCAATACCAGACAAAAAGATCCTATGAGATTCGATTGGGCAATACAACAATATACATAGACCGCCATCCAACTACATCTATGACTAGACGTCCACCTTCAGGTTATCATATGAACCCCCTCTGGTATTAAGTTGCAAGCAACAGACAACTTCATTAAGCAAAGTGCGTAAGGTAAACAATCCACTTCTTCTATGAACAAGAGACCGTTGTTTTCTCCCTAGTAGCAACAGCACATCTACAATCGAAGAGATTTTCACTTCCCTTGGAAACTAGAGGCATGAACCCACTATCGAGCATAAATACCCCCTCTTGGATTCACTAGGAACTACTTGGCCAAGATAGCTACTAACAACGGAGAGCATGCAATATCAGAAACAACATAGACATGATAGTATCAAATAGACAAAACCATTAATCAATCTGACATAGTAATCTCAATATCCATCAGATTCCCGCAAACACAACATGCATGATTACAAATAGATTAGATCTTGATCATGAACGGAACTCACAAGATCTATACATGAAAGCACAAGGATGAGATACAACCATCTAGCTACTACATGCACCCGTAGTCCAAGGTGGAACTACTCACGCATCATACCTAAGAAGAAGGCCTCCGGGATGGTCTCCCCTCTGGCAGGGTGCCGAGAAGAACTTAAGATCCTCCTGATCTAGGGACGACGGTGGTGGAGGCTACAGAAGGTTTTGTGGAGTTTTGATCGGGTGCCTATGGTTTCTGCATCAGGGGCTTCTTATAGGAGAAGAGGCGAGGCTGGGAGGCGGCCAGGGCGGCCACACCCTACCCAGGCGCGGGGTGGGCCCACCCGCGCCTCGGGGGGGTGTGGCGGCCCTAGTTCGCCTCTCCGTCTCCCGTATGGACTTCGTGTCACCCATGGTAAAATATTGACTTTGGCTTTTGTCCCGTCTTATTCCGAGAATATTGATTTTCTGCCTTTCTGGAACCAAAATAGAAGAAAACAGGCAACTAGCACTATGGCAACTTGATAATAGGTTAGTTCCATAAAAGATATAAAAAAACACCTCAAAGTGTAAACAAAGCAAAGGAAAGTAGATACTAAATAAGCATGGAGCATAAAAAATTATAGATACGTTTCCGACGTATCAAGCATCCCCAAGCTTAACTCCTGCTCGTCCTCGAGTAGGTAAGTGATAAAAGAGTAATTTTTGAGGTGACATGCACCATCAAAACCAAGATCAAACCATTTGGAAGCATTAAAAGCTGGGATCAAAGAGCTCTAAACATGTGCATGAAAGATGGAATTCTAACAATAGGACATAGTAACTATGCATGCAACATGAAAGGATGCTATATGCATAGCTTTTTATTAAGGATGCTTCATAGATAGCTCACTATGGTGATGCTGTAAGTTTTCACCATGATTAGGCATGGCTTAGGCTAGCGACCCAGGCGTTTTCTAACACAAAATACATACTCCATGGACTTATAAGTTCCCTCTTTATTTCACACCGGTGACATCCATAGACAAAATAGCATGATATCAACTAAGTACAAAGTACAAGTGCAATGTTGAAAACATTCCTCGTGATAGCACGGTTCTGCTAATTCCAACGTATAAGTGCAAGCATATACAACATACATGACACAATGGTTCAAGTTTATTAGGGGCAAACAATATAAAGTGTGCCATCAAGTTTGTGAGGGCTTTAATCACTAAGTTTTCACACAACAAAATAGTTTTTAATTGAAAGATAGCTAAAAACAAGAATATACTTGGAATGGTGTAACACACCATGCATATGAATTTATAGTGGACACTTTGGAATAACTTGGTTTCTTGGGAGTTGGAAGCATGATTATAACTTACTCATACAAGTGGAGGCTACCAAAAGACTGGGAGCAACCAACTAAGAGAGCAATAATGGCCATAATCATGTAGAGCAACAAAACATTACTAATCAAAGCATAGAGTGGTACTACAAGTCAAGGACTAAATGATCATAGAGGCTATGGTGACTTGTTCATAGTCATAACATGGTGTGAGCATGCGCCAATTCAACCCAAACAAATCAAGAAAGGAGAATACCACAATACTATGCTTTTGCATGCTAAAACAACGCATAATTCTTTCAAGGCACACTAAGAAATCCCAATTGTTTGGAAAAATACATGCTACAGCAATAATTATTAAGCATAAGGTCAAAACAACACCTAGCATGTCATGCTAAAGTCTAAGTCACAGTTAATGCAAACTCCTCTTGCACTTTCAAGCATGAACTTCCTACTCCTTTCCAACACCAAGCAACTTATTTGAAACAACACAGCGAGAACGGGGGTCCAAACTACTTTATTCAAGCAAACTAAACAACTAACAAACCAAACGAAAACTAAGACGCTCCAAGAACAACACAATAGTGCATGAAACAATAAAAACGAAGTGTCTAGACAGACCTGAGCTTTTTATTGATGAAGAAGGGGATGCCTTGGGCATACCCAAGCTTTGACGCTTGTACCTCTTCGATATTTCATGGGGTGACACCAGGGTGGCATCCCCAAGCTTGAGCTTTTGTCCATTCTTCATCTCATTACATCATTCTCTCTCTACACCTAAAATTTTTCCTTCATACAAAACTTCACACAATCTTCATTAGCAACATTTGTGTATTCAAAAGATAATAGACCTTTGGGCCTAGCTTTGGAACAGAAAAATTTTTCACTAAAAACACATGATACTGTAGCAACTCATTCAACAAGATCAACTCACCAAAAGAGAACTCAAAAAGGAATCAATAAGAAGCAAATGCAAATAATGGCAGAAATCTGTCAAAACAGACCAGCAGGTAGAAACCGATTTTTCCGAAAATCTTATGTTGCTCAAATCAAAACGTGTTGAACTAACTAAAGTTAGATAACATACTGGGGGATTTATTCGTCCATTTTCAGCTCAATCCGACTTACAGAGACTCCTCACAAATATTTATGGTGGAGGACAGAAATCTGTTTCAGGACAGCAACTCCCCAAATCTTACTTCCCTCTCATTAGAGGTCATTCTTGGCACAAAACGCACACAAAAAGGATAAGGAGAGGTCATTACTGAAGTAATAACTTCCAAGACTCAAGGAAACTCTTGGGTTTATCTCCCAACAAGTACTTTTCTTTAATGCCTTTAAGTTAGGCATGATAGCTTGAGAAGATGCTCACATAAGAATTATGAATTGAAGTCAAAGAGAGCATCAAGAAGGAAATTCAAAACTCATTTAAGTCTAACCCACTTCCTATGCATAGGAATCTTGTATGCAAATAAATTCATAAAGAACAAAGTGACATGCATAGGAAGATGTAACAAGAGGGTTGCAATAACTTAGCCAAATGGACAGTTGGTGGTAGGGGATGATAGGTTGGAACGCGTCCATTCTGGTCTAAGGGAAGGCTTCTGAAAGATCTTGTCTTGGGAAACCAAGTCTTGTGGGGAAAGTGCACCACCTCTGCAGAGTGTAAAATCTAAGTACTTAGCCATGTCCCTGGCAAAGGACAATTTGAGCATCAAGACATGGAAGCTATCAAGAATCTCCTCATCCCAATTTCTAAGTTAAAAACTTGTGGTTGAACAAGGGTTGAAGGATCACCAATTTCTATTGGGAGATCCCTTGGGTGATTTTGTCAAGAAAAAAACTTAGTGTTTTCAAATGATAAGGAAAAACTATTTTGAGCAAAGCAAGCCTAAGCTCCACTTAGCCAAATGCATATAGATGATAGACTCCACTATAATACCATAGTATCACTTGCCAATACAATTCAAATGTATTGACCCTTGTGGCTGTAACTTATTATGTTGCAGGTTTGTTTGATGTTAGTGAAGTTTATTCATTAGGATTACAAGTCTACAACCAACATGACTGCCTGTGGCACTTTGAAGATGAAGGACCCCATGCTATTGTTATATTCTGCTGCATTGTAATGAGATAGCCAAATGAGCTATGTAAGATGTAATAAATTATTTTATTCCTGGTTATAAAGTTGTATTATGACCTTTGTTTCTTGATATTACATCTTGACTGTGGATGCTAGCTATTGATCCAGGGACTAGCATTGTAAACACATGGATCTCTACCTTATTAAAGGTTGGGAACCTTACAATATGGGTGGGAGCTCTCAACGTCCCACGATAGTTCCGGCATCTGAACGGTTTGTACAAACCATTGCCGTAATTCAATAGGTGGGCATGGTGTGCACCAAGGAGACATGCGGGGTCGCGGAGAAGGCATTGATTGTCTTGGATCTTAGGTTGGGCCTCAAACCAAGGAAGTTTGAACGGGGACATACTCCCGGCCGTGCAACAAAACCTAAGGTCTCTCATGGGTAAAGTGACGCACCTCTGCAGAGTGTAAGAACTATAAATTGTTACTCCCTGTTCCGGGAAGGAGCGGCGAACGCGGCGGGAAAGGAACTCTAGGAAAGTTCTGGTAAACCCGTGAAGGCTGACCGACATAGTTTTTCAGAATAAAAGCAACCTTTGAAGGAATGTTTACAAAAAGTTGCATTGCCTACGACCTACGGTCTGTGGCTGTACCTATAGTGCATCAAACACTTCTTTTCTAGTGAACTTGCTAAGTACGCTCGTACTCAAAGTATGTTCTTAACCCTTGCTAGGTTCTAAAGCCAGTACAGACGACGTCTACATCAAGTTATGCTCCAGGAATCATCACCAGAAGTGAAAGCTGTTCCATGAAGTCAAGAAAGTCAACATATACATCAACTCGAGTGAAGACAAAGTTACTAATTAGATAGGAATATAATCTATATCCATAGAACCTATTTCTGTAGCGTATTGCAATAGCAGCAATGCCAGACCATTAATTAAAATAATAGTTATAATAGTATGATAGTCTTGAGTTGTTTATTTCTGATTCTTTTTTGTAAGAAGTTTCTTTCTCTCTCTTTAACCTAGAGTGTTCTTTGGATCTTGTGTAAAGAGTTGAGTTGTAACCTATAGTCATGTCTTGGACCTGCTGTGTTTCTGTTGTACCACTCTGAGGGATGTAATACTAGTGAACGGTGTTTCATTGGTGTTATGTCAATGACTATAGGTGTACTTCATCATGCAGTGGTATGCTGGGTCACCGCAATACCCCTGCCCAGAACTGGTCGTTGGAGAAGTTTGGGGGCGGATTATCCGCCCTGGGGAAAAAATCCGCCCCTTGGACCAAAAGTCCGGGGGGAAATCCGCCCCCACACAGTGAGTCATGTCGAGCTCGACTTGGTGAAAATCCTCGAGGGGGCGGATTATCCGCCCCCCTCATGGGGCAGACTATCTTCCCCTAGGGAAAAATCCGCCCCAGAGACGGAAAGTCCGAAGGAAATTCCGCCCCCTCTCCGATTGACGCGTCGTGGCATCCTTTGCAAAATTCCTGGGGGCAGACTATCCGGCCCCCTTGAGGGGCGGATTATCCGGCCTGGGCAAAAATTCTGGCCCTGGCCAGAAAATATGGGAGATATTCCGCCCCCATACAGTGGGTCGCACCCTTGCACCCTTTTGAGATTGGGAAAGGGGCGCATTATCCGCCCCCCAAAACCACTTTGAAGCTCCTTTTCAATGTTAAGATCTGCAGAACTTCAGCACACATTAAATAACCTTTGTATTGTTATCTAACACAAAAAACACTAGGGATCATGAAATGTTCTTTCAATCTCCCCCGTTTTGGTTTTAGAGGACAATACTAGGATTTGCAATGAAACCTACTAACATCATCTTCAAGAAATGAAAGAGGCTCCCCCTAAATGTGTGCATATTAATAATTTTCATTTGAATACAAATGCACACACTAAGGAACAAGCCAATTTCATAACATTGACAACTATAACAAGAATGAGTTAGGAAACATATGTCATACCACCGGGATGTGACATAGCCAATATAAATAGTGAAAATATTAGGTCTCGAACACATCCCACCATATTGATGCAATCAATAGATAACTCCATAATTCCATATGACATCAAGATAATTCCATACTCCATAGATAAATCTAGAATTCCATACGGATAGTTCCACAAGATAAATCCAGAATTCCACACAAGATAAACAATAGTGCCACACACGACATAGTCTCATACAAAGCCAAGCACAAATAAGTTTAACACTAAAAGGGCACAAGCAACCGATAGAGAAAACGAATGATAAAAGGCAAATGCTTGCGCTCGGCCCATGCAAATCCGAGACCTAAATAGAACTACTTCTCCCTGTTTGGCATCAAAAAGCAAAATATGAAGAAGAGCGATGCTAGCGCCCCATAAGATCACCAAACTGAGATGGTACTACACACCCAAAATTGCAAGAATAAATCAACTAAAAGCCAAGATTGGGTGTGTTTTCCATAAGAACAAAAGATATGCAAGAAGAGCCAATAAGAGCCAACTCTTCTCAAGTAAGAGGGCGATGGCCGAAGCCACCATGTTGGAGTACATGGCATGACACCACGAAGATGTATCTTGAGTTCAAAACCAATGCTCATCGATAACCCACATATCACAAAATGATATTAAGGGAAATGATTTTTCTTGATTTTGGCATTGTGGGGGGAGGGTTGTCCCAATCAATTAGGACCACACTCCCCCTATGTCTATGCCCGCATCTAAACCAAATACATGAGGAGGTGCAAGTGAGTGTGCAAGGGTAGTCAAGCCAAGCTCCTTGAATCTATGATATTTAGCTCATTCCTCAAATAACAAAAACTTGCTTCATCAAGTCTCTTAGTGAAAATATTAGCAAGTTGGTTCTTCGTGCTCACAAAATATAGCGCAATATCGCCACGAGCAACATGATCCTGAATGAAATGATTGCGAATCTCAATATGTTTTTGTCCTTATATGCTGCACCGGATTGTAAGCAATTTTAATAGCACTTTCATTATCACATAAAAGATGCACTTTGTCACAACTGACACCATATTCCTTTAATATTTTCCTCGTCCATAATAATTGTGTACAAGAACTTGCAGTAGCAACATATTCAGCTTCGGTGGTTGAGAGTGATATGCAATTTTGTTTCTTCGAAGACCAACACACTAGAGACCTGCCCAAGAATTGACATGCACCAGAAGTTGATTTTTGATCATCCTTGTCACTTAGAGAGAAACTAGAGACTTTGGGATACCATAAACAAATATTTGGGGAAAGAACCAAATATCTGAAGATTCTCTTGACCGCCACTAAGTGGCTTTCTTTAGGAGCGGCTTGGTACCTTGCACACACTCCTACACTCAACATGATATCGGGTCTAGATGCGCAAAGGTAAAGGAGAGAGCCAATCATGAATCGGTATACCTTTTAGTCCACATCTTTATGTAGGGTTTCGTAGCATGGAAAACAAAAATTTTCTACCGCATACAAACAAACAAGCCAAGATCTATCTACTAGATTGTAGCAACGAGTCGATGGAATAACTCACCCTCGAAGATTCCAAAGTGTTTAACGAGAGCGGATTCTCGTGGGTGATGTAGTCGTACTCTTCCCGATCTCAAGATCGCAGAAGCGATCCTTCCGGCTGCTCGTTACAGCGCTCCCTTGATCGGTCACTGACGAAGATCTTCCTCTCCCTTGTTCCAGCAGGCAGCGGAGGTTGTAGCACTCTCCTCGTGATTCCGGCAGCACAACGGCGTGGTACCGGAAGTAGAGGGGAGATCTCGCAGGGCTTCGCCTTAAGCCGGAGCGAGTATGGTGGAGTATGAGAGAGTCCCTCGGTGTTCTAGGGTTTAGACACACCAAGGAGGGGCTAGTGCCGGCGGCTAGGGTTTCACCTAGGCGGCGGCTTGGAGGCGGCGGCGGCGTGTGGCTAGGGTTTGGAGGAGAGGTACTTGTGTGTCTAGAGGAGGGAGCCCTGCCCCTCCTTATATAGGTGGAGGGGCCGGCCGCGCCAAGGGGAGGGAGAGGAGTCCCTCCCCAACTCGGCTTGGAGGTGGGCCGCCGGTTGGAGGAGGGAACTCCTCCCCAACTCGGTTTCCCCCTTCCTCCTCTTTTCCACTTTCCAAATTTAGCCGTTTGACTTTTCAATTTAGCTATTTGACTTTTCAAACTAGGATTTGAATTAATCCTTTATTTGGAACAGCGATGACACTTAGTACATGATGCAATCATACCAACTTGATACAACACATTCATGTACCCTTCCCCTCCGGAGTGCCGGACATTCCGGAACATTCTAGAACATTCCCGATGAAAACACCGGAACCATTCCCCAACTCCGAAACGGGACTTTCCTTATATGAATCTTATTCTCCGGACCATTCCGGATCTCCTCGTGATATCCCGGATCCCATCCGGGACTCCGAACAACATTCGGTCTCTTTCTCATCATTCCATAACTACTCAAACAACGTCGAATCCTTAAGTGTGTCTCCCTACGGTTCGTGAATTATGCGGACATGATCGAGACACTTCTCCGAACAATAACCAATAGAGGAATCTGGAAATTCATATGGCTCCCACATATTTCTACGATTACTTTGCGATCGAATGAACCACTTACATACGATATCAATTTCCCTTTGTCTCACGATATGTTACTTATCCGAGGTTATGATCGTCGGTATCTCTGCATACCTAGTTCAACCTCGTTACCGATAAGTACTCTTTTCTTGTTCCCGTGATATGTGATCCCTTGTGAGCCATTCACATGCTTGCAAGCTAATTGGATGACATTTCACCGAGAGGGCCCAGAGTATATCTATCCGTCATATGGATGGACAAATCCCACTCTTGATCCATGTGTTTCAACCAATACTTTCTGAACACTCAATGCCACCTTTATAGCCACCCAGTTACGGTGTGGTGTTTGATGTCATCAAAGCATCCATCCGGTAAAGGTGATATGCATGATCTCATGGTCGAAGGAATTAGATTACTATGTATCAGAAAGCATATAGCAATTGAACTATTAATATGACTTGATCTTTATGCTACGCTTATCTATAGGAGTATGTCCATCATATCATTCTCCTAACGATATGATCTTGTTGTTAATAACATCTCAATGTTCATGATAGGGAAACCACAATCATCTATTAACCAACAAGCTAGTATTATATAGAGGCTTTACTAGGGACTTCAAATTAAGTTTACAAATCACACAAGTATTAATGTTTCCTTGTTAATACTATTATAGCATGAATGTAAACATTTATCATAAACACAAAGATATAATAATAACTACATTTATTATTGCCTCTAGGGCATATCTCCAACAGTCTCCCACTTGCACTAGAGTCATCTAATCTAGATTACATGGTAATATACCGAACACCCATGGCAGTTTGGTGCTGGTCATGTTTTGCCCTCGGGAGAGGTTTAGTCAACGGATCCGCCACATTCAGATCTGTGTGTACTTTGCAAATCTTTATATCCCCATCTTGGATATGTTCTCGAATAGCGTGAAAACATAGCTTGATATGCTTCAGCTTCTTGTGTGACCTTGGTTCTTGCGCATTGGCTATGGCGCCCATGTTATCACAGTAGATAGACATTGGGTCCAGCGCACTAGGAACCACACCCAGCTCTGTAATGAACTCTTTCATCCATATCGCTTCTTGTGAAGCCTCTAAAGCAGCCATGTATTCCGATTCAGTTGAAGATCTTGCCACAACGCCTTGCTTTGCACTCCTCCAGCTAACTGCTGCACCATTCAAAATAAATACGTATCCAGATTGTGATTTAGAATCATCCGGATCGGTGTTCCAACTAGCATCGGTGTAACCATTAACAACGAGCTGTTCATCACCTCCATAAAAAAGAACCATATCCTTAGTTCTCCTCAAGTACTTAAGGATGTTTTTGACCGCTGTCCAATGATCCACTCCTGGATCACTTTGATATCTGCTAGTTAAACTAACAGCATATGCAATGTCGGGTCTAGTACATAGCATGGCATACATTAGAGATCCTATGGCTGAGGCATAGGGAGTCTTACTCATCCTTTCTCTATCTTCTGCCGATGTCGAACTTTGAGTTTTACTCAAGGTCGTATTGGGCAACATGGGCAAGAACCCTTTCTTGCTATCTTCCATTCCAAACCTCTTTAGAACTTTGTCCAAATATGTACTTTGTGACAATGATATTTGGCGTTTCCATCTATCTCTATAAATCTTTATGCCTAATATGTAAGCTGCTTCGCCAAGATCCTTCATTGAAAAACTATTATTCAAATATTCCTTGACACTATTAAGAAGGTCTACATCATTCCCAATCAATAATATGTCATCCACATATAGTATTGAGAATGCTGAGCTCCCACTCACTTTCTTGTAAATACAAGCTTCTCCATAAGTTTGTATAAAACCAAAACTTTTGATCACCTTATCAAAACGTTGATTCCAACTTCGGGATGCTTGCTTCAATCCATAGATGGACCGTTGAAGTTTGCATACCTTGTTAGCATCTTTAGTATCGACAAAACCTTTGGGTTGCATCATATACAACTCTCCATCAATGTCTCCATTGAGGAATGCTGTTTTGACATCCATCTGCCATATCTCATAATCATAATATGCAGCGATTGCTAACATAATCCTCACAGACTTTAGCTTCACTACTGGTGAGAAAGTCTCATCGTAGTCAACTCCTTGAATTTGCCGAAACCCTTTTGCGACAAGTCGAGCTTTATACGATAACATTACCATCGACATCTGTTTTCTTCTTGAAGATCCATTTGTTCTCGAGCCTTACGGCCATCCGTAAGTCCACCAAAGTCTATACTTGGTTTTCGTACATGGATCCAATCTCGGATTTCATGGCTTCTTGCCATTTATTGGAATCTGGGCTCATCATTGCTTCCTCATATGTCTCAGGGTCATCAGTGTTGTCCACCAACATGACACTCATAACGGGATCATACCAATGGAGGTGGTACGAGTTCTCGTTGACTGCGAGGCTCTGTAGCAAGTTCAGAAGTTTCATGATCATCATCATTAGCTTCCTCTCTTATTGGTGCAGGCACCAGGAACTTCTTCGGTCTTTGTGCTACTCGCAATTCGAGAGAAGGTTCGACAACCTCGTCAAGTTCTACTTTCCTTCCAGTCACTTCTTTTGAGAAATTCCTTCTCTAGAAAGGACCCATTCTTGGCAACGAAGATTTTGCCTTGGATCTATGATAGAAGGTATACCCAATAGTTTCCTTGGGTATCCTATGAAGACGCATTTTTCCGCTTTGGGTTCAAGCTTGTCCGGTTGTAACTTCTTTACATAGGCCGCACCCCAAACTTTAAGGAACAACAATCTAGGTTTCTTCCCAAACCATAATTCATACGGTGTCGTTTCAACGGATTTAGACGGTGCCTTATTTAAAGTGAATGCGGCTGTTTCTAATGCATAACCCCAAAATGATAGCGGTAAATCTGTAAGTGACATCATAGAACGAACCATATCTAAGAGAGTTCGATTGACGTTCGGACACACCATTCTGCTGTGGTGTTCCGGCGGTGTCAATCATGAAGTATTCCGCATTTCTTCAAATGCTCGCCAAACTTGTAACTCAGATATTCACCTCCACGATCAGAACGTAGAAATTTAATCTTCTTGTTACGTTGATTCTCTACCTCACTTTGAAATTCCTTAAACTTCTCGAAAGTTTCGGACTTATGTTTCATGAAATAGATATACCAATATCTACTCAAGTCATTCGTGAAGGTAAGAACATACTTGATAACCACCGGCGATGCTACACTCATTGGACCACACACATCGGTATGTATGATTTCCAATAAGTCCGTAGCTCGCTCCATCATACTGAGAAAATGGAGTCTTAGTCATTTTACCCATCGGACATGCTTCGCATCTATCAAGTGATTCGAAATCAAGTGATTCAAGAAGTCCATCGAATGGAGTTTCTTCATACTTCACTCCAATGTGACCAAGGCAGCGATTACCACATATAGGTCGAGTTATCGCTCGATTTCAAGCGTTTAGCCTCAATGTTATTAATGTGTGTATTTCCACTATCGAGATTCAATAAGAATAGGCCATCTATCAAAGGTGCATGTGCATAAAACATATTACTCATATAAATCGAACAACCATTATTCTCGGATTTAAACAAGTAACCGTCTCGCAATAAACAAGATCCCAATATAATGTTCATGCTTAACGCACCAAATAACAATTATTTAAGTATAAAACTAATCCCGATGGTAGATGAAGGGGTAGCGTGCCGCGATCACATCAACCTTTGATCCGTTTCCAACGCGCCGTCACCTCGTTCCTCGCTAGCTTTCGTTTATTCGTAGCACTTTTGTTTGAGTTACAAATATGAGCAACCGAACCAGTATCAAATACCCAGGCACTACTACGAGTACTAGTGAGATACACATCAATAACATGTATATCATATATACCTTTCTTCTTGATGTTGCCGTTCTTCAAATCCGCCAAGTACTTTGGGCAATTCCGCTTCGGTGACCTTCTCCTTGCAGTAAAAGCACTCAGTATCAGGCTTAGGTCCAGCCTTGGTCTTCTTTGTCGGTGTGGTAACTTTCTTACCACCCTTCTTGAAGTGTCCCTTCTGCTTAGACTTGCCTTTCTTGAATTTGGTGGTCTTATTGACCAACAACACTTGGTGCTCTTTCTTGATCTCCACTTGCAGACTTCAACATGGCAAGAGTTACAGCGTCTTGTTCATGTTTTGCATGTTGTAGTTCATCACAAAGTTCTTGTAACTTGGTGGTAGTGATTGGAGGACACGGTAAATCCCCAAAGTATTGGGAATCACAATACCCAAGCTTTGAAGTTTGTTTGCGTGCCTGGACATCTTAAGCACATGCTTTTGATGGAGCTGCCCTCTTCCATCTTGCGGTTAAAGAACTTTTACGAAGCCTCATAGCTTTTAATTGCCGCATGAGTCTCAAAGATCAATTTGAGATCCTCGACAATATCATATGGGTCTGAATTCTCAAACCTTTTAAGCTCGATTCTAAACCATACAAGATAGCACACTGAGCGTAGTCTTGAGTCTTCGAGTGAGGTAAACATTCTTTACTTCATCAAGCATCATTTGCAGGTGGGTCACCCAATGTGCATCCAGCACATAGGTCAAATTACCAGCTGATGAAAATCCTCAAATTGCGGAACCAATCCATGAAGTTGCTTCCATTGTTTTTCAACTTTTCTTTCTCTAGGAGCATTAAAATTGATGGTAGGGCTGCCATTGATCTACAACATATTTGCAATAGTTTAGACTAAGTTTATGACAAATTGAGTTCAAATTAATATTATAATTAATCTAGGTGAACTCCCACTCAAAACAATATCCCTCACATTGTTTTAGTGATCACACGAACCAAATCCACCACATCAACACCGATCATCACGAGAGTTGATATAACTTCAATGGCGAACAATCGACATGTTCATCATATCTACTATATGATTTATGCTTTACCTTTCGGTGATCCGTGTTCCGAGACCATGTCTGTACATGCTAGGCTCGTCAAGATCAAACCTTAGTTTCCGCATGAGCAAATCTGGCTTGCTCACGTTGTATACACTTGCGGAATCTAACACACCCGATCATCACGTGGTGCTTCGAAACAACAAGCTTTAGCAACGGTGCTAACTAAGGGTGAACACTTTATGACTTGAAATTCATGTGCATGAGGGATCATCTTATAATGCTACCGTTGTCTACTAAGCAATACAAGATGCATAAAGGATTAACATCACATGAAATTCATAATATGTGATATGATATGGCCTTTCTTCTTTGTGCTTCCGATCTCCATCTTCTAGCACGAACATGATCTCCATCATCACCGGCATTGCATCAAGGTCAATGACGCTTCTCCATGGTTGTCGATCCACGGCTTCAACTATTACAACTACTTTGAATAGACACGCTGGTCTTAACATAAATTAAAGACAACCATATGGCTCCCGCGGTTGCCAACTTACAATAAGGAACATTGCATACATCAAATATAATCACAATCATGGCCATATCACATCACAGCACACCCCTGCAAAACAAAGTTAGACGCCTCTACTTTCTTTGCATGTTTTACGTGGTTTGGGGCTTTCAATAAGTGTCATTCTAACTTACGAACAAGAACCACAACATTGATACTAGTATTGTTAATCACCCATTGTAAATTGGATCTTAACTATGCTAGGAGAAAGCGAGCACCATAAAGCCACTTATGCAATACAAGTTGCATGTCAAGCGAGCAAGTCTCATGAGCGATGTCATGTAAGGTTAGCCGGCGCTTCATCCCAACATCCATAAGATGCAAAGTACACAAGAAGCAATCGACAATAAAAGCATCAACGCCCACAATGACCATTGTGTTCTACTCGTGCAACAGATCTACATATAGACACGGCTCTGATACCACCGTAGGGTTTCGTAGCATGGAAAACAAAAAAATTCTACCGCATACAAACAAACAAGCCAAGATCTATCTACTAGATTGTAGCAACGAGTCGATGGAATAACTCACCCTCAAAGATTCCAAAGTGTTTAACGAGAGTGGATTCTCGTGGGTGATGTAGTCGTACTCTTCCCGATCTCAAGATCGCGTGAGCGATCCTTCGGCGCTGCGTTAAATGGCGCTCCCACAATCGGTCACACGTTAGATTGGCGAAGACCTTCCTCTCCTTGTTCCAGCGGTGGAGGTTGTAGCACTCTCCTCGCGATTCCGGCACTGGCGGCATGGTACAGGAAGTAGAGGAGATCTCATGAGGGCTTAAGCCGGAGTGAGTATGGTGGAGTATGAGAGAGTCCCTCGGTGTTCTAGGGTTTAGACACACCAAGGAGGGGCTAGTGCCGGTGGATAGGGTTTCACCTAGGCGGCGGCGGTTGCCCTAGGGCCGGCGGTGGCTTGGAGGCGGCGGCGGCGTGTGGCTAGGGTTTGGAGGAGAGGTACTTGTGTGTCTAGAGGAGGGAGCCCTGCCCCTCCTTATATAGGTGGAGGGCGGCGCCGGCCAAGGGGAGGGAGAGGAGTCCCTCCTCAACTCGGCTTGGAGGTGGGCCGCCGGTTGGAGGAGGGAACTCCTCCCCAACTCGGTTTCCCCCTTCCTCCTCTTTTCCACTTTCCAAATTTAGCCGTTTGACTTTTCAATTTAGCTATTTGACTTTTCAAACTAGGATTTGAATTAATCCTTTATTTGGAACAGCGATGACACTTAGTACATGATGCAATCATACCAACTTGATACAACACATTCATGTACCCTTCCCCTCCGGAGTGCCGGACATTCCGGAACATTCTAGAACATTCTCGATGAAAACACCGGAACCATTCCCCAACTCCGAAACGGGACTTTCCTTATATGAATCTTATTCTCCGGACCATTCCGGATCTCCTCGTGATATCCCGGATCCCATCCGGGACTCCGAACAACATTCGGTCTCTTTCTCATCATTCCATAACTACTCAAACAACGTCGAATCCTTAAGTGTGTCTCCCTACGGTTCGTGAATTATGCGGACATGATCGAGACACTTCTCCGAACAATAACCAATAGAGGAATCTGGAAATTCATATGGCTCCCACATATTTCTACGATTACTTTGCGATCGAATGAACCACTTACATACGATATCAATTTCCCTTTGTCTCACGATATGTTACTTATCCGAGGTTATGATCGTCGGTATCTACGCATACCTAGTTCAACCTCGTTCGATAAGTACTCTTTTCTCGTTCCCGTGATATGTGATCCCTTGTGAGCCAGTCACATGCTTGCAAGCTAATTGGATGACATTTCACCAAGAGGGCCCAGAGTATATCTATCCGTCATATGGATGGACAAATCCCACTCTTGATCCATGTGTTTCAACCAATACTTTCCGAACACTCAATGCCACCTTTATAGCCACCCAGTTACGGTGTGGTGTTTGATGTCATCAAAGCATCCATCCAGTAAAGGTGATATGCATGATCTCATGGTCGAAGGAATTAGATTACTATGTATCAGAAAGCATATAGCAATTGAACTATTAATATGACTTGATCTTTATGCTACGCTTATCTATAGGAGTATGTCCATCATATCATTCTCCTAACGATATGATCTTGTTGTTAATAACATCTCAATGTTCATGATAGGGAAACCACAATCATCTATTAACCAACAAGCTAGTATTATATAGAGGCTTTACTAGGGACTTCAAATTAAGTTTACAAATCACACAAGTATTAATGTTTCCTTGTTAATACTATTATAGCATGAATGTAAACATTTATCATAAACACAAAGATATAATAATAACTACATTTATTATTGCCTCTAGGGCATATCTCCAACACTTTACCCTTTGGATTAAGCTCGAGATGACATTTAGTTTGCACTGGAGTAGCAATACCATTGATACCAGTCATCTTGAACCTCTTGAGAATGTCTTGGATGTATTTAGCTTGATTAATGAAGGTTCCCTCTCTAAGTTTCTTGATCTCGAATCCAAGAAAGAACCTTAATTCTCCCATCATAGACATCTCAAACCTGTCAATCATTAGATTTGAAAATTCATCATTAAAAGCTTGATTAGTAGAGCCAAAAATAATATCTTCTACATATAGTTGGCATACAAAAATATCCCCGTTAATCTTCTTAGTAAAAAGGGTGGGATCGATTTTCCCAACTTTGAATCCACGGTCTAACAAAAGCTCTTTTAGGTGCTCATACCACACACGTGGGGCTTGTTTAAGGCCATAGAGCGCCTTATCAAGTTTGTAGACATGGTTCGGAAACTTGGGATCCTCAAAACCCGGGGGTTGCTTAACATATACCAAATCATGTAGAGGACCATTAAGAAAAGCACTCTTAACATCCATTTGCTGTAATGTAAAATTATGATGAGCAACATAAGCAAGAAGGATACAGATGGACTCAAGGTGAGCCACATGAGCATAGGTTTCGCCGAAATCGATGCCTTCCACTTGAGATAATCCTTGATCCATCAGCCTTGCCTTATTTCTTACAACAATACCATTTTCATCTTGCTTGTTCTTGAAAATCCACTTTGTTCCGATAACATTGCGGCACTATTTGGGTTTTTCTACGAGCTTCAAAACTTTGTTACGCTCAAAGTTATTCAATTCTTCATGCATTGCAACCACCCAATCTAGATCTTCAAGAGCATCAAAGACCTTCTTTGGTTCTACCATTGATATATGAGCTTGATGATCGCAGAAGCTACAAAGTTCTCTTCTAGTAGACACCCTTCATCTTAGATCACATACAACCTTATCAACAGTATGGCCCCTTAACTCAAGGTTCCGATAAGCACAAGCTTTGCGACGAGCTTCAATTTCCTTATTGCTTCCTGGAGGAGTTGCTTCAACATTTGGATCCTTGTCTTGACCACTACCTTGTCCTTCATCAACCACTTGGTTACTGTGAATTGGAGATGAAGAACCTTGCCCTTGATCTTGATCGGTATTCATAACAGGAGACTGTTGCTGTTCTGGAGCTTTAGGTCCAGATAATCCGCCCCTAGGTGGGGCTGGATAATCCGGCTTGGGGGGTTTCAGCTTCAGTTCCTCCTTCATGGTTGCCCCTGGCATGACTTGGAGTGCCAGGGCCGGATAATCCGCCCCTTGGGGCCAGAGAATCTGGCCTGAGATTTTTAGACCCTTCCTGCTTGTCTTGATTACCCCTAGAGCGTGTTGGAGTGCCAGGGGCGGATAGTCCACCCCTTGGAGGGGACGGAGAGTCCGTCCTAGAACTACCATTTTTCCTAGAAGGCAGATGATCTTCAGGAGGTTACTATGTTGGTGCAGTAGTTTCTCCAGCAGTAGGGCTTGTTGATCTTGTGAAGATGAGGGCTCCACTTGAGTGGAGCATTGTCCTTCCCGGTCCGCCATAAGGTGTTCCTCAATGGGGTGGAAAAATCCCACGCCCATTCTTCTTATGGCATCTTGGGATATTTCAACATCTGCATCACAAACATCAACTTGCCCCTCATAAGAGCCATCATTTTCATCGAATTCCACAATACAAGATTCTACAACAGTTCTAGAGAGCTTATTGTAGACTCTATAAGTGTGGGATTCAGCACTGTAACCAACAAAGATACCTTCTAAAGCCTTAGACTCAAATTTAGACAAATGAACTCCTTTGATAAGAAAGAAACACTTACAACCGAATACCCGGAAGTATGAAATGTTGGGCTTGTTACCAGTAAGTATCTCATATGGCATTTTTTCCAAATTATTGCGGAGGTAGAGCCGGTTTGATGAGTGACATGCAGTAGATATGGCTTCGGCCCAGAAGTTGTATGGTGACTTGAATTCATCCAACATAGATCTAGCCATATCCATCAAAGTGCGGTTCTTCCTCTCGGCTACACCATTTTGTTGAGGGGAGTACGCAGCAGAATATTGATGTCTTATCCCCTCTTCACTTAGAAATTCATTTAAAGTGTAGTTCTTGAACTTGGAGCCATTGTCACTTCTTATTGCCAATATGGGCACATTTTGTTGATATTGGACCTCATTGGCGAAATCAATGATAGTTTGTTGAGTCTCACTCTTTAGCTTGAAGAAATAGACCCATGTGTATCTTGAGTAATCATCGACTATCACCAAGCAATATTTATTCCCACCGAGGCTAGCATGAGATGGAGGACCAAACAGGTCCACATGAAGTAATTCCAAGATCCTCTTTGAGGAGACAATATCCTTCCTCTTGTGGGGAGAGTCATGCATCTTTCCTTCAACACATGCCCTGCAAACACGATCTTTGGCAAAGGAAACATTGTATTTTAGTCCAAGGATGTGGCCACCCTTGTGAATACTTTGCAAAGTTCTCATGTTGACATGGGCTAGACGGCGATGCCATAACCAACCCACGTCGGCCTTTCCAAACAGGCAGATCAGACCTGCAACGGTTTTCCCCAAAAAGTCCACCACATACAGGTCATTTTCGACGTACCCAATGAAATCGACCTTTAGAGACTTGCTCCACAAGAGTACCACTAAATCATCATCAATGAAAACAGCAAATCTCATCTTACCAAGGGCACGAACAGAAAGTAAGTTGTAACCGAGGTTCTCAACAAGCATGACGTCCACGAGAGAGATATCGTAGGCAACCACTACCTTTCCAAGACCCAATACCTCAGATTTAGACTTATCACCATAGGAGACTGTAATATGATCATGATTGGGTCGCATCTCCATGATGATCTCTTTGCTTCCGGTCATATGACTAGGGCACCACTGTCCAACACCCATTTAGAACCACCGGAATCATAGCCCTGCAAGAGAATTACTTCTTGGTTTTAGGTACCCATTTTTCAATGGGTCCTCTCATGTTAGTAACAAGGGTCTTTGGAACCCAAATAGACCAAGCAACATATTCATCATAGGGACCAACATAGTTAGTGATACGTTGGAAACGTATCTATAATTTTTGATGCTCCATGCTTGTTTACTATCTACTTTGCTTTGCTTTGTCTACACTTTGAGGTGTTTTTATATATTTTCTGGAACTAACCTATTAACAAGTTTCCATAGTGCCAGTTGCCCGTTTTCTTCTGTTTTTGGTTCTAGAAAGGCAAAAAATCAATATTCTCCGAATTGGACGGGACAAAAGCCAAAGTCAATATTTTACCGTGGGTGACACGAACTCCAGAGGGGAGACGGAGAGGCGAACCAGGGCCGCCACACCCCCCTAGGAGCGGGTGGGCCCACCCCGCTCCTAGGTAGGGTGTGGGCCCTTGGCCGCCTCCCAGCCTCGCCTCTTCGCCTATAAGAAGCCCCCGATGCAGAAACCCTAGGCACCCGATCAAAACTCCACAAAACCTTCTATAGCCGCCGCCACCGTCGTCCCTAGATCGGGGGGATCTGAAGTTCTTCCTGACACCCTACCGGAGGGGAGATCATCCCGGAGGCCTTCTTCTCCGGTATGATGCGTGAGTAGTTCCACCTTGGACTATGGGTCCATGTAGTAGCTAGATGGTTGTATCTCCTCCTTGTGCTTTCATGTATAGATCTTGTGAGCTCCGTTCATGATCAAGATCTAATATATTTGTAATCATGCATGTTGTGTTTGCGGGGATCCGATGGATATTGAGATTACTATGTCAGATTGATTAATGGTTTTTTCTATTTGATACTATCATTTCTGTGTTGTTTGTGATCTTGCATGCTCTCCGTTGTTAGTATCTATCTTGGCCAAGTAGTTGCTAGTGACTCCAAGAGAGGGTATTTATGCTCGATAGTGGGTTCATGCCTATAGTTTCCAAGGGAAGTGATAGAAATCTATTCGGTTGTAGATGTATTGTTGCTACTAGGGATAAAACAACGGTCTCTTGTTCATTGAACAAGTGGATTGTTTACCTTACACACTTTGCTTAAAGCAGTTGTCTGTTGATTGCAACTTAATACTGGAGGGGGTTCAGATGATAACCTAAAGGTGGACTTCTAGTCATAGATGTAGTTGGATGGAGGTCTATGTATATTGTTGTATTGCCCAATCGAATCTCATAGGATATTTTTGTCTGATATTGCATTGTTATGCCTTGCTTAGTTCCTGTCAATTGCCCTGCTATAATTTGTTTACCCTTCATGCCATGTTGTTTATCTAAGGAGAGCACCTCTAGTGAACTATGGACCCCGGTCCAATCTTTACCATTGATTCATATTCCACTGTTACTTGTCTACTTGCTGCAAACCATTAACTTCCACACCATACGTTTAATCCTTTGTTACAACAACCGGTGAGCTTGAAAACCTCACTGATTCGTTGGGGCAAGTCTTGAGTTTGTGTTGTGCAGGTCTCCGCGTTGCTTGCAACACCTGTGTAACGTTTCCTTCCTCCTACTGGTTTGATTACCTCAGTTTCTTACTGAAGGAAAACTTTTTGCTGTGCTGCTTCACACCTTGCTCTTGGGGTTCCCAACGAAGTGCTCCTACATCAACTCAGTGCCGCATCAAGACTTTTCTGGCGCCGTTGCCAGGGAGGCTAAGGACGTCTTCACAAGGGGAGTCCTCCTCAACCTTTCTCTTTACTTTGTTTTTAGTTTGCTTAGTTTCTTTTGCTTGGTTTTTTTTCCTATTTTCAAAAACTACAAAAATATTAGTTTAGTTTGGTTTGCTTTCTTTATTCAAAAACTCACATAAATTAGTTCCTACTCTATTTGCTGGTCTGTTGTTTCCTTGCTTGGTCATGCTTTCTATCAATGGATGGTTTCTTTGAAACTAGTTCTTATTGGCAAGGTGGGTTCACGGAAGAACAAAAGTATTATTATAAGGAACACCGTTTGTCACAAAAAGGGAAATACTTATGGGAAGAAATTGACAAGTTGAATACTATTGCTAGAGACGTGTGCTCTACTTATGATGTTACTTATTGCTTTGATAAATCGTGTTGCTGTAGGAGATATAAACACCTACCTTTTCAATGTGAGTACAATGATAATGTTAGAATATCTTCTTATGTTAAAGGAAATTATCACTTTTATGATGTGGAACAAATTGAAGAATTTATTGCCTTCAAGGTGCATTTGAACTTGCCAGTTTGCTTGAAAATTCTGATGAGATACTTAAATTTTGCTTTGATAATTGCAGGGAAGAAAATAGCTATATTCTTTAATATTTTAATAGGCGTTTTGCACAAAAGGAAGAGACTAATGCGTTGAAGGAGCCTATGGAAGAAGAAATTGTTGAAACTGGAAGCTCATTAGATGAAAAGAGGGGGAGAGTGATGAACAAAAGGAGGAAGAATGGATTATCTACCCATGCCTATCTTCTAGTGAGAGTAATTCTTATACCTTACCAAAGGAGGATGAATGTTATGTTCCTATGGATCCTTTTGAAATATCTAATTTGGATAAAACCTGTGGAGGTTTTAATCCCACTGTTTTTGAGCTTGATAGAAATTATGAGTTTGTAAATCATGAAAAGCATGCTTTATGTGATAGCTATATTTTTTATTTTATTCATGAGGCTACTGAAAATTATTATGAGAGAGGAAAATATGGTTGTAGAAGCTTTCATGGTACTCAAACACCTCTCTATGCCCTTGGTCAAATCAGTTTGAGCCGTTGGATCTTGATCGTATGTACGCTATAGATTGAATAAACGAATCGTTACGCTTGATCTTCACCACACAATCCCACTTAAATCCTGCGGTCTACATCATGCGATCCTACCGAACCGTTATCAGCCAGTAGGATACAGACACGTGTCCAGTGATTTGTTTTAAAACAGAAACTTGTCTATTAGATGTTCCAATTTGAAAAAATCATAACTTTCAAACCACACGTCCAAATTTTGCAAACTTTATATCAATGGAATCAGCAGACCAAGTACTTTCCAACCATGCCCTTTGTTTAGTAATTTGTTTCAGATAAAATGGTTGTTTTTGCAGAAACTTGTGTAGGTATATTTTGGATATAAAATTTGTTCTAAAATGATTTTTGAGATAAAACCTTTGGCAAATGGTTTATTTTGAACCTACTGACCATAGAAATCAATTTGGGTTTCAAAAATATATTTGGTGAAGCAAAAGAATAAACCTTTGATTTAAACCATTTCTAGTCAAATAAAAATATTGTTTATTTGTTAAAAATGCATTTTGGAGAAAACCTTTGGGAAATGTTTTGATTTAAACTCTCTAACCCTAAACACCAAGTTTTATGATTTTAAAATGTATTTGGTGAACTCTATAAAGATTATTACTTTGCTAAAAGCATTTTCAATCACATAAAATAATGATTTGATTAAAAAAATGATTTATAAGTAAAAAAAATTGCAAATGATTTTGCCACTTATATAAAATGACCAATAGGTGTTTTCCAATGTTTGTAACCCATTAGAAACCACTTTTACAAATAAACCATCTTTAGCATGCTTGCATGCATTGCTTTGTTTCTATTATTTTATGTGATGTTGCTTGAATGGTGGATTGAAATATTGCTTGCTTGATTGAATTGTAGTGATTTGAAGAGTGTGAATATTGCAAGATCAAGGAGTGAACTTATATGCTCAACCAAAAAGGCAAGTGATGCTTCACGCTTTTGTCCCATTATTTTCACTATGCATTAGTGATATTTCTAAGTAGGACTTGCATGGAATTTTGCTAAGTGTAAACTATGCCATGGGAAATCCTAGTAGATGAAACCTTAGTAGAATTCTCCTAAGTTAAGATTCCTACTACTATCATCCTTAGCTTAGCTAGTAGAAAACAAGGGTGGATTATATTCATACTATGGAATATTTCTAAGTCAAGGACTTGTGTTTTGTTTAATAAAACAACTAAGTGAATGAATCACCTGGGTGGAATGGAAGGAATGGTTTGTGTTGAGTGGTTACACAAGGCCCATTTCTATGGTTTACCTTGTGTATCACACTTGTGGATGGCCACCCAGGAACAAAGAGATTTGAGATGTCAAATGTTGAGAAGCTTCAAGTGCAGCCACTTGGCATTATGGGCTCTGCCTGGATCATATAGGTTGCAATAACTTAGCCAAATGGAAAGTTGGTGGTAGGGGATGATAGGTTGGAACGCGTCCATTCTGTTCTGTGCGCGGCGGCGATGCTCGGGCAGAGGCGTTCCGGCTATTCTAGGAAGAGAGGGAGAGGGAGGAGGGGCTCACCAGGGTCGCAGCGACGTACTGATGCTCAACGTGGTTGTCGCAGGGCAGGGGGCTCACGAGATTCACGACAATTGCTCGCCGGAGTCCCTGCTTCCGTTGGGCACGCTCGGCCGTTGTTGGGGACGAGGCTACAAGGCACGCCAATGTAAAACAAAGGGTGTGTTAGACACGAGAGAGAGAGGAGAGTATGCTAGTATCAACCAGAGAGGAGGGGGCGGTCAGGGATTACCAGGGGAGCTCACCAGAGTTCATCTAGCCGTCGGTGGCGCTCAGATGAAGACGGAGGCGAGGCTGTGGGGCATGCGTGGGCAAACGGAGACCACGAGCAGGTGCGTGAGATGATGGGGATCAAGATGGTGTGAGCTAGGAGGTAGGAGAGGGTCGAGGCTCGCCGGAATTTGGCAGGGAACTCGTCGGAGGTAGTGAGGTTTCGAGCAAAATTATGGACAGCCTGGGGCTCCGGTGGTGTGATGACTGGGAGGAAAGGGAGAGAGGAGGGAGGCGATTTCACGAGAATCATCACTAGGCGGAATTAGTGCGTCATTTAGGCGAATTGAACACGAGTAATCGACGCTGGAAACGTCCGGAGTGAGGGGAAAGAATTGGTCGCGAGGTTTGAAGATGATGCCATCGTGGCGGTGGGTCCTCTTTGACAGCGAGAGAGAGAGAGAGAGGGAGAGTGGGTCCAAGCCGTCATCGTCTGTGTGGGTGAGTTTCTGAGTAAGAAGAAAACGGTTCGGGGGTGAGAGGGAGAGGTGGGCTGCTGGCTTAGTGGACTAGCTGGGCTGGGCTGCTCCTTTTCATTTTTTTTGTTCTGATTGTTTTTCCTTTTCTATTTCTAATATTCTGTTTTGATTTTGATTTATCCTTTTAAGCATTCATTTGAATTCAAATTTCTCTCAAACTTTGTGTGTAATTAAACAATGTTTATCAACACATTCTGAAGTCAAATTTAGAATAAATATTTTATTCTTTATAGGGTCTTTTAATTATTTAAAATAAGCCTTTGCATTTATTCAAATAAAATTTAATAATGTTTTTAAAACTCCATTGGAATTCTAAATCATTCCAAATCTTTTCAGTAGGTTTTATCTGTTTATTTGGATGTCAAATAATTCACCTTGAATTATTTGGAAAAAATTTAATATGATTTATTAATCATTTTAAATTGGATATTTGTCTTTATTCCAATGAAATTAAATATAGTTTTAATTCCATAATTTTTATTTAGAAGATTTCTTTGATCTTGATTAAGTTAATTAAATAACTTTTATTTCACTTGGGTAATTTCCAAATATTATTTTCCCATGATTTAATTAATCATTTTTAATAGGGATTTTAAAATAAAATAGGATTTGGTCAAAGACATTTTATTTTATTTGGAAAATTCTTTACTCATTTATTCTATTTGGATTTGGATTATATTCATTCCATTTGCTTATGGACTAGGTCAAGATTTGATTTGGCCTTTAAATATTCTTTATTTAATATTTCTATCTTTATCTTATAAAATCCATATCTTTTTATTTAGAGATCCAAACTTGGTGATTCCAATTTGTAAAATCTTATTTAATATTTATTTATCCTTTTAAATCTTTTTAGGATTATTTACTCACCATTTGGTATGGATTTTAGATAAGTGCTGTATTAGCTTTGGAAATTACTTTTCCTTATCTTATTAAATTCATAGGATTTTATTCATGGCTCCAAATTAAGTGAATCCAATTCACATGGTTTTATAATATTTCTATTTGTCATCCTTGATCATTTTGAAATGTTTGTTTGACCAATTTTTATATGGATCAAATCCATAGGCTTAGAGATAACTTGGAAATGTTTTTCTTCCATTAGGGTTTTAGGGTTTTGGTTTATTTTCCAAGTGTTTAAATTTCCAGATGCATTTATGAAAAATGCATTTCACTTGATTTGAATTTAGTTGGATTCAAACATTAACTAAAGTTTTTTCAAGATGGAATTTTAAGTTTCCATTTAGAAACAAAAAGTTTCTTTTCACCCTAAATTTCAATAATTATTTATTTTGTTTATTTATTTTTCACATTACAAGATTTTGAAAATCTTGGGATGTGACACATATGGTGCATATCCTCTACGAATTACCAATTAATATGCATGCTATGATTGATAACGGCCACGACCCGCACATCCGGCTCCATGCGAGAGGGAAAAGATACAACTGACTTCTTCGTCCCATTCCAAATCTCATGATCAACGCGTAATATACGGTGCAAGAATCACTGGCGACATTGGTTGTTAAGTCCTAGATAATATGTTCCTTTACCACTGGAACTCTTATAATAGGTTATTACCTCATGGTAAATAACCTATAATCACATTATTATGAAAATAGTGTTTTTTGACCTTTTTCAAATGCAGGTGATGACAATACTGGATTGGCAAAATACTTTACAGAAAATAATAAAAGGACATGAGCAAGTGTGAACTTGCCTTTTGTGATTACAAGATTATGCACTCACGGTCTTCAAGACAATATAAAAGATCCAATATCTGAAAGCAGCATCATTGGTCCGGTAAGGACTAATGTTTAAAGAAGCAAGATGCTATTATGCATAAGTAATGTAATGCAATTTCGTAAACTCGAATCCCGGGGTTAATGTTGTTCTAGGGTTTGGATACCGGAAATGGTTTCCTTAGAATGTGTTGTACTTTTAGATAAATTTCACACTTGTGCTTCTTATTAAGGCTTGTGAGTGTGTGTGAAACAATATGTATCTAGACAACAATAAAATACACACATATGGAATGCTACTCAAGGTTGCTTACACCGTAATTGTTTATCTTCAAGTTTTACTTTACAAGTAATGTCAATTATAAAGAACTTAAGTGTTATTGATCCTAAGTATGTAAGTAGAATATCAAGTAATGTGATGTAGAGGTCCCAACCTTTAATAAGGTAGAGATCCCTGTGTTTACAATGCTAGTCCCTGGATCAATAGCTAGCATCCACAGTTAAGATGTAATATCAATAAACAAAGGTCATAATACAACTTTATAACCAGGAATAACATAATTTTATTACATCATACATATCTCATTTGGCTATTACATTACATTGCAGCAAAATATCTATAAGCATGGGGTCCTTTTCCTTCAAAGTGCCACAGGCAGACATGTTGGTTGTAGACTTTGTAATCCTAAACAACACACCTTTCACTAAATCAATCAAACCTGCAACATAACAAGTTACAGCTACAAGGGTCAATACATTTGAATTGTATTGGCAAGTTTCACTACTATGTAGAATATAAGTGGATCCTATCATTACATGCATATTTGGCTAAGTGAGGTTTAGGCTCATTTGCAGAAAGCAATAATGTTTTTCCTATCTTTTCAAAATAGTTTTGATCTTTTGTCAAAAATCTTTCTGAGCTCCTTGGTATACCCCAAGTGCTTCAAGTCTTTGTCAAAATCTTACTGAGCTCCTTGGTACACCCCAAGTGCTTCAAGTCTCCTTGGTAAATCCCCAAGTGCTTCAAGTCTCTTGTTGTCATTTTCAAGTTTTACTTTTAGAAATTGGAATGTCGAGATTTCCCATAGCTTCAGGCCTTAGTTTCTTAGTATTGTCCATAACCGGGGACATGGCTAAGTACTTAGAATTTTATCTTCTGTAGAAGTTGTACACTTTACCCACATGACACAATCTCATCTTGTTGCCACCAGTGGCCGCTGGATAAGTACTCGCCAAGATGGAGTACTGGCAGATTGAGAATGTGACAAAGTCTTTCCATAGGGTCCTCCCATACACAATGCTAGCTTGTCTTCAGGCACCAATGTAGGGTTCCTAGTTCCCTCATTTCCAGTTAACCTGAAGAGGCCAATGCATGGGTCTTCCCAATGTAGTTAACTAAGCCAGTGCCCATTTAGCATGTGGCTGTACATGGAAGCCACTGTACGAGAAACATGTTCAATCTCTAAGTCCCTGGGTGGTTTTCTTCTAGTGCACAAACAAAAGAGATTGCCATATAAACATGGTTCCTTTTGTTGCCACTTTTTCCAAAACTTGAGTATCCTTGTCCACCCAGGTGGTTCATTGAGTACTTGTTTTATTATATAAAACATAAGTCTTTTCTCAACTTCATATAATATCAACATGTATCTCTTCTCAAAATATATAGCATGGCTAAGCATTTTACAACTACATAGTTTTCACTAAGGAATATATAGGGGTATCCTATTAGGATTTAGCATAGCAAAATATAGTAGTCCTTAACATGCATGTTTCAAGATCCACTAAGTGTAATGAAAATAGTAGGACTTGGATGATAGTGTCACTTGCCTTTTTGGTAGGGAATGTTGGTTCACTTCTTGATCTTGCTAATCTCACACTCTTCTAACTTCACTACAAGTCAATCAAGCAAACACAAATTCAACTAGCATTCCATAACAATATTCAATCAAATTAATCACACATAAAATCATAGAAACAAAGTCATGCATGCAAGCATGCAAAAGATAGTTTTATTTGCAAAGGTGGTTTCTACTAGGCTCTATACTTTGCAAGGTTCAAAGTGGTTATTTTCTAAAGTGTCAAACCCATTTGCAAAAGGGTTTTATCTATAAATCATTTTTAAATCAAATCATTATTTCATGTGATAGAAAATGCTTTTAGCAAAGCAACAATTTTATATTGTTCACCAAATAAGTTGTTAATTCATAAAACTTGGTGTTTAGGGTCAGTAGGTTTGAATCAAATCATTTTCCATAAGGTTTTACTCAAAATCATTTCCATAGCAAAATTCAATGTTTTTATTTGACTAGAGATGAGCTAATTCAATTATTCAATCCTAATCTTCACCAAATACATTTTTAAATCCATAAGTTGGTTCCTAGGGTCAGTAGGTTCACAACAAACCAATTTGCAAAGATTTCATCCTCAAAATCATTTTGCAATAATTTTTATAACCTAAACAAGCATACACAAGTTTATGCAAAAACAAACAATTTAATAGAAACTTTTTACTAAACAAATTGCATGGTTGGCTAGGGCTTGTCTTGCTGATTCCTTTGATATAAAATTTGAAAAATTTGGACGTGTAGATTTAAAGTTATGCAATTTACAAGTTTGTATCTAAATCAGATTCTAAAATCTGTTTTAAATCAACTAGTGCCACGTGGCTCGTTCTTATTGGCCGATACCGCTTCGGGCGGATCGAGCTCGCTGGATCGTGGATCTAACTAAGATCGAGTGGCGCAGAGGCACACGATACCCCTTCGTCTACGTTCTATCACAGCCAGACGATCAAGATCTAACTGACTCAATGAGGCTACCGAGGCTGGCGGCTTGGCGGTGGAGCGCACGCTCTGGCGGTGGCGTCGTGGTGATTCTAGGAAGCAAGGGAGAGGGGAAAATGGCTTACAGCATTCGCGTGGTCGAGGTGAAGCTCGAGGTGGTGCTGGTCTTGTGAGGGGCGCATTGGAGCAGAAGTAATCGCTCGCCAGAGTCGGTGACGACGTCAGACGGCTCTGTTTGTTGTCGGAGGTGAGGCTGCAATTCACCCTAAGGCAAGCGGGTGGTGCGGTTAGAAGTGTGCTGTTCTAGAGAAGATGGTTGCATCATCGAGGAGTGCTGGGGCGAATGGAGGTTACCTGTGGAGTTCGCCGGAGTGTCAGTGAACGGTCGTGGCGCTCGGATGTTGTCGAAGCCGAGGCTCTGGGGTGAGCACGGTTGAACAGAAGGCACGGGGAGAAGCGCCAGAGGCTGGGGATCACGGCCATGTGCTCAGGGAGGCAAGGGGCGGTGTCTACCGGCCGGAATCGATGGAGAACCTCGCCGGAGGTAGTGGCGGTCTGAGAGGAAATTAGGGCAGCCTGATGGCTCCGGTGGTGCAGTGTCTGGGGGAAAAGAGAGGGAAGACGTAGGCGGTTAAATGGACGCGGTTACTGGGAGGAATCAAGGCTGTCTTCAATGCGTATTCATCGCCGGCGTTTCTTGTCTACAATGGCAGGGCGGGGTTTGGTGGTTGAAGACGACGCTGAGGTGGCAGTGGGGTCTGGGCGTCAGCGAAGGAGGGAAGTGTGCGGTGGGGTCCGTTTGTCAGTCGCTGAGTGGGTCGATTCGCGGGTTCGAATCGTTTTCTGCGGGGAGGAGAGGAGTTGGGCTAGCTGGGCCAAGTGGGCTTAGCTGGGTTGGGTCGAGTCTGATTCTATTTTTTTCTTTCTGAATGCTTTTTCTTTTTCTATTTTGATTTTCTGTTTTGAAATTCAATCAAACAATTAAAATCAAACTTCTACCACACTTTGTATTGAGTTTAGTTCTTTTAGGATCTATTCCAAGTCCCAAAATAAAATAATATTTTTAGTCTTTTAGGATCTATTTAATAATTAAATAAAATATGCCTTAGTTATTAATTCAATAGGTTTTGATTTATTAAAATCTCTATTTGAAACCAAAACCATTCGGTAGGTTTTATTTGCAAATATAAAATACTTGGAAAACTTGCTTAAAATAATTTAACTAGTTTTCATGTTTAATTAAAAATAGTAAAACCTTAATAAAATTGGATATTAATAACTCCTCATTATTTTATTTAAATAGACCTTTAATCTTTTAATCAAAACAAAATGTTTTATTTCAAAAGCTTAGCCAAGGTTTAATTTGGCTCTATAAAACAATCCTTATTTATTTTTCTACCTTTGCCTTTGAAATCCAAATCTTTTTATTAAAAGATCCAAAATAGTAATTCCAAATATTTAAAACTTTCTTTATTAATTGTTTATCTTTTTAAATCCCTTTAGGATTTATTTGATCAAAATAGGTTTGAAGGTTTCTAATTGGAATCAAAAAGTTTCTTCTCACCCTGAAAATCAACAAAGTTTTATTTTATTCATTTATTTTTCACATTACAAGATTTGGAAAATCTTGGGATGTGACATGTGATTATGATTAATTGTCATCTGTTGACTTAAGTGGCAAAACAAATAACTTTTGAAGAAAAGATTTCCTTATTACGGTTTGAACAATCATGATAGCTTTTAGAATACGGTTGATAGAATTTGATTGATATTGTTTCTACTTGCTTGAATAGTCTGGACTTGAGATGCTTTGTAACTTAATTATAACAGACCAAAGTTAACTATAAAGTATATGACAAAGTATTTAGCATTATATTTGAAGTCTGGTAGACTAAAGTTAACTTTAAAGACATAGATGGTTTGAAAGTGTAATGCTTATATTATATTTGCTCATCTTATAATATTATGTTAAAGTTATTTAAGAATGGCATTACTTCTATTTGAGTAGTGGTTTCCTGACATTATAATGGAATAGAAGCATTTATGCTTTTATAAATGAGTGGTTATGGTTTGAAAACAAGAAAGTAATATTACTTAATTATTTATGGATTCAATATAGTGTTTTGGTTTGTATATGACTTGTAGTTGAAGTATTGTAGTAGGTTTTATTTCACTACAAAATTATTCTTGGAGATCTTATATTGGATAAGAATCTTTTTAAGGAATAATCTACACTTATGGATGAACGATAATTGAATCAACCTGTATTTAAAATGTGTTAAACCATTTTGACTTCCTAATATCAATGTTCAAAACTAATATTATTTATTAGACTCAATTGATAAATTTTAAAATATTAACAAATTTTATTTACCCTTATATGAATTACTAACTAAAGGAATAAGTTTAAATTCAAGTTATTAAAGTATTTAAATTTTTATTTAACGTAAAAGTGGAATATTATATTTTTCACTTGTAGGTATTTTTTTTGTGATCATTTTGGTATATTAAATTTATTTTTGTGATTTGTAAATAATAAGATATGATTTTTATAAGATTTATTACCTTATAAACACTTAATAAATAATAGATATTAATTTAAGTGAAATAATAATGTATGATTATAGTTTTAAAGTATTATTTTTATTTTTTTAAGATTTTTGGTATTTTACTTATATTTTTAGTATTTACCAATATTAAAATATGAATTATCTAAGTTTTATTACTTATAAATTCTTTATTAAATAATATTTACTTAAATAATCATCATAATAATATTTGATAATAGTTTTAAGTTGTAGATTTTATTTTTCTGAAAATTTTCATATATTAAACATATTTTTCTGAATTATAAAACAAAAGTTATTGGTTTTATAAGATTGAATCTTTTTATTTAATTTCTAGAATTAATAAACTAAATAGTTTATGATGTACTGCTGATGTCAGCATGGGGTGAAAGGTTTTTCTTACTAGGTCGATACTTACCCCCATTCACTGACTGGTGGGGTCTATGCCATGTCATATCTATAGTTTTAATTTATTACAGAAACAATAACACAATTTTATGAAATGATAAATAAAATGGAATATGACATCAGCGTGATGTCATGCTGACATCACCCCAAGGATGATCCTCATATCGCGATTCGATCTTCAGATTGAGAGCGCGCGAGCACGCAGGGTTGATCGTGTTCGACTTAGTGCTCCACGCTGAGCCTCATAGTGGTTGCGCCGCTCGGGAATGGTCACCGGAGTTGCTCGGCGAGCTTACTGCAACCAGGCGGCTCGAGGCGAATCTGGGTAGGTCGTCTGGTGGCGGCGACGAATTGATAAAGGCTAGGATACTCAGAAGCTCACTAGGAGCATGAAGAAGGGCTCACAGAAGTGAATCATGGCCGGAATCGACATGGACGATGGCGGCCGTACTTCGGGAAGATGAGGTTGCCGCACTGATTCCAAACACCCCACCTCAATTATTTTGGCCAGGAGACCCAGGGAAACAGGGCAAATCCATGTGCTTGATCAACGGAGCACGGCAGAGCTTGGAATGATGGCAACCCGAAGCTAGGGTTTCGACCCCGAGAGAAGACATAGAGGAATTTGAGAGGGGAAAGGGAATTATGGTTCTTCGGCGGTGTTCAGGGATTCTTGTAGACGACTTGGAATGGTGGCGCGGATCTTGGCTGACGCAATGAGTAACCGCCCGGTGATTGCTTTTTGCATCGATAGGGTCGCCGTCATGAGGAAGACGACATGAATAGAAGGTCGAAGGGGTACGGGCCAGTGCCGGGCTGCACTTGGGCCAGATGGGCTGCATTTGGCTGCTCATGAGTGATAGATAAGATAGTGAGGATGTGGTCGTGGGCCAGATTTGTTGTTTCTTCTATTTTTTCCTGATTCTATCCCTTTTCTATATTCTATTTTGTTTTAGCTTTGAATTTGCACAAATGATTTGAGTTTTATTTGTAGAATTAATTTGTTAAACAATGGCAGCAATAATGAATGTATTTAAAGTCATTTTGTCAACTTTTATTATATATTGTTTAGAGTCTCTTTATTTTCTTTATATAGATATTTTTCCTATTATTATTTGTGAGGGCCATTAATATGAATTTAATTTGACAAAAAATCATAAACTTATTATAGAATGTATTACTACTTACTAATGAGATTTTATTCTCATTGATACATAATATTAAGGCAACATTTATATTTAGTGATCCTTCATAAGTATTTGATACATAAAGTTCTAAGTACTAATAGGGTTAATATTATTCCTATGAATTTAGGGAATAGCAATATAAATAATTTATTATTACTAACTTAAGTGCTAAAGGTTTGAGATTATAAATGTCTACCATGAATTATGGGAGTTTTAATATCTTTATATCCCTTGATAATTGTGAATAAAGCTGAATGGTTAAAATATATTATCTTTGTGTTAAAGATCTTGAATGATATCACCATTTAGAATTAAATAGTGGGATTGTTTTCTGGGCTAACTTATGAGAAAGAATTGATAAATACAGTTCTTAAGCACCTATGATAATGATGGTTGAAAATAACAAAGATGTGCTTAAGTGAGTAGATATAGGAAATATTCCTATTAACCATTGTGGACATAAGATGATAAATCAATCATTTGATATGGATATTAGTTTTGGTTATAGAATTAGGTTTGCATGTTTACCAAGAAGTCCTACCTTCCTTATTTCATAATTCTTGACTTCCACTTACAGAATTCCTTTCCTAGATATACTACTTCTTCCTATCCATCATCATGTGTTAACAGGATGTGCTTTACTTCACAAGAATTTCTTATCCACCCTTTATTCTTCCAAATATATTTATAGATCCAATGAGCTTGACACTAAAGCTTTTTCATAATCTTCTCATAACCATACTTGGTTATATCAACTACTCTACTGCTGATAACATCCAATCCAACAAGTGGTTTCTTCTAACTACATTCATACTCTTCCTTAATCATCCATCACCAACATTACTCTAATAGATTTATATATATTTATGTATCAAATCCTACTTCACCTCAAGTGTCTAATATTTCCCAAGAGGAAACTACTACTTCAATAACCCAATGTTGCTTTAACATCATCTTAATCATACTATCTTGTCTCTACTTAACTCTAGTATCTAATTCTCCAACCTCACATTATATTAATGTCACTTTTCATGGCTAACCTAGAATAACATATCTATACTAGGGTTCAATTTATCCACCAATGTCACTTATACATGATATAAGCATTCAATCTTGGTGACAAAAGCATGATCATTAGAATCCTTTGATCATTTAGGGCTTAGGTTTCTAGTTGGATAATCAAAGTCTTCACCAACATAACATTACAATTGTATTATATAATCTTCTGTTCATCTCTATTGGATTAAAAAATATAATTCATTGACTGTACCTACTTGATCCAATAGGACTACTCCTGGTAACTATCTTCAATCTTCATCTTTATAAGCTTCTAGATTACCATATACTTGTATATTCCAATAACTCTTTTATCATTTCAGGAGTGTGTTAACTCCCTCAATTATTACATTGATCTCCTTCCCTTCTAACTCTCCCATCCTATATATGATATTTAAATCTATCATTACCACCTATATCTTCTTACTTCTTTCTCTAAAAGTTTTAGAGTTGATAGATTAAGAATTGGGAATCAATAGTTGATTACTCAACATTGATGAGCAACAGATATTGAGATAGGATTCCATAAGGATTGATATGGAAAGAAAGATATATGGTGAATGATCTTGACTTGGTTTCCTTCCTACTCAATCTCACTAAGGAGTTAAGATTGTATTACCATGATGTTCATGGTATAAATAGATGAGATTAAGATTTAGTTGTTACATTCCTATTACTTAAGTTATGTTTATAACTTGGTATTCATGAGTTGTGTAATGAATACTAGGAGATGATAACTTAAGGATCAAATATAAATCATTAAGTAATGTATTATGGTTTAACTTTTATTACATTTGATCTACCCTTAGATCAAATCATGTTTACCCAAAAATCAGGTTTTTAGCAAAGGTCATATTGAAACTTATCGCAGTCAACTTGATAATCTACTTCAATTCCATCAAGTTAAGAGAAGCTTCAATCTCTTTGACAAGTTTTTATTTAAGAGCACGGAAATTATTCGGATTTTCTATGCATGAATGCAATGCACACATCTGTGTTCAGCTTATTTCTAAGCTCTAATACTGGGATGTTACAGACTCTCCCCCTTAAAATAAACTTTGTCCTCAAAGTTCGCATACTCTCACGTTTCGGAGTAAGGAATTGTCTTGCATTGATTACGATAGGTCTCCACTCCATGGTAACCTCAATGGGAATAATTGTAATATCCCATATCCAGATCGTTTCCTTGAATTCCTACCATACTTGGCAATTTTAATCTTGTTGTCTCCAATACACCAAAATTTCTTTTACTTTACTCCCTTAGGAATATTTCCTTTTTATACAATTCTTTAATTGATTTCCCTTACCTAGTTCATTTCCCTAATTAGGTATCCTAATCTAATTCCCTTAGTTGATCATCGAACTTTCTTATTATTCTATATAGGGTCGAGGAAGTCTCACTAAACATGATTTTTAAATTCTATTAGACAATAATTGAGGCTAAAATAATAGTCTTTGACTTATCACTATATGAGTTGTACTGGTAGTCCTTCTGAAGATTGGATTTGAACATATTTAGTCCATACCCATTGGAATTTGTTGTTCTCTACACATGCCCAAATGGATGTGCTCTATTACCTCTTAAGGATCACTTAAGAGTTGTTTCTTTTAGAATTAGTCTGTTAAGACTATTCCATTTTATTACTTCAAGCTTTTACCTTATCAGGCTTTTAGATAATCTTTTGTTACTATCTTGAGTACTTCTATAATTATGACTTTCTTTTAACCTTATTAAAGTAAGGCTTAATGTTGGCATAGGTTAGTATTTCCTCTCCAACCTTTACTTGGAAAGTCAGATAACAATACTTCCACAAATTGTTTACTCTCCCCCTTAGGTTTTACTAATGGTCTCTAAACTGCCTTATAAAGTATTTCTTGATTTTATAAATAGAATATTGGTCCCTATCCAGCTTTTAACCTGCCTAGTTAGGGTCTTATGAAAGATTGTAGGGTGTATCCACACATTTGTGGATCTCCGAAGTGAATCTTTCAACATTATTTATCTTACTTACTATTTGGACATTTTCACTTTGATAGGTCAATTTTCGCGAAGAGTCTCGAAAGACGATCGCTTTCAATTTTATACTCCTTTGTGTCATACTTATCTTAGGCCAAATTTATGCTCTTTATGCAACTTCTAAGAAGATCTGGTTAACTATGTCAACCATCACTGGCTGCGGACAAGATACCAACTGTGGTTAAAATACCAGCTGCGGATCATCCTAGGTTGTATGTGTTACCCTATGGTTTCCGACATACCTCTGGCATTCTCTCTGAGTTGTCAGAGCTTGAATACCATTTTGGTTCCAAAGCTACTTATTTGTATCTATTCATGATACTTCCATGAACTTGTATAATTACTACATTGACTTCTTAGCAAAATTACCTATTTTGATTGAACCTTAAGTTCATCACTTCTTGTTGCTCCATGTATTTTCTACACTAGACTTTCTTCTTATTACTGGATAAGAATAACATGAGCTTGATCCATCCTCCAAATTGAGTTGATACTCCTTACACTTGGCTTCATTCTTCAAGTAAGTCTTCATCTTGGTATTCGTAACTCGTCACTCCCTTACACGAATTCCCATTTCTGTCTAGGTCTATAACATCAAGTAGTAACTGGATGTTGCAACATGCATTTACACACCAAGTTAAACTTCATGTACAGATCTAGTCAATCAAGAAGATCCAAGAAAAACAAATAAATCCAAATGTGGTACATATAACACACAATTTTCTAAGACCGGAATATAGTAGTTGAGTATAATATATCTAGAATTTAGGATTAGTTGTGTAGTATATGACACCTCCTCATATAGGTTTACATTGTGATACTTACCACTTAGGGTCAAACTATACTTTGTATCAATATTTACCCTAATTGCTCAATTGCAACAAGTAATCTTAAGCAAAGTGGTCTCAACTTGGTTTTAACTAAACTTTTGTCTCACCTATGGAATGACTAGATATAACCATCCTTCCTTAATTAATAAACTATCCTCACATGATCTCTCTTAATGACTAATAAGATTCTATCTGCTAACTTAAACCAAAGATTATTAGAAATTTTCACCACCTAAAACTTCTATCATAGCTCTACGAGGGTATTTTCATACTTCTACTTCAGGATAATTTACTAATTTCTTGTCATATTTACACTCTTATCATGGTTTCGGAGCTAATCTCACCATCATCTCATTATGTTTTACCTATACATCATGATTTAGGAGTTAATCTCACCATTATGACTTTGTTTCTCATTGTAATACCATTGATTATTAGCATGGTTTCATGTCACATCCCAAAATTTTCCAAATTTTGTAATGTGAAAAATAAATAAACAAAATAAATAATTGTTTAAATTTAGGGTGAAAAGAAACTTTTTGATTCCAAATGGAAACATCAAAACCCATCTTGAACAAACTTTGAATAAAATGGAATCCAACAAATTTCAATCAAGAGAAATACATTCATCAATAATGTGTTTTGAAATTTGAACACTTGGAAAAGTTAAACCAAAACTCTAAAACCCTAAAGGAAGAAAATAATTTCCAAGATTACTCTAAGCCTATGGATTTGATCCATATAAAAATTGGTCAACAAACATTTATAAATGATCAAGAATGACAAATAAAAATATTATAAAACCATAGAAATTGGTTTCACTTAATTTGGAACCATGGATAAAAACTTATGAATTTAATAGGATGAAAGGAAATAATTTCCAAAGCTAATAAAGCTCCAATCTAAAATCCATACCAAATTATGAACAAGTAATCCTAAAAGGATTTAAAAGAATAAACAAATATCAAATAAAATTCTATAAATTGGAATCACCAAGCTTGGATCTTTAAATAAAAAGATATAGATTTTATAAGATAAAGAAAGAAAGAAAGAAAGAAAGAAAGAATATTCAAAAGCCAAATTAAACCTTGGCCAAATCCATAATTAAACAAAGATAATCCAAATCCAAATGAAACAAAGGGATAAAGAATATTCAAATAAAATTATATGGCATTAACCCAATTTCTATTTCATTTGAATAAAGACAAAGTCCCTAACAGAAATGATTAATTAAGTCATGGGAAAATAATAATTGGAATTTACCCAAGTGGAATAAAAGTTATTTAATTAACTTAAATGGAATCAAAGAAACCATCTAAATAAAATATATGGAATTAAAACCAAATTTGATTTCATTGGAATAAAGATATTTGCCCAAATTAAATGATTAATAATCATAGTAAAATACTTTAAATAATTCAAAGTGAATTATTTAACACCCTATTAAATAAATAAAACCTACTAAAAAGGTTTAGTGAAAATTAGAATTCAAATAAAGAGTTTGAAAATATATTTAATCTTATTTGAATAAAGGCAAGTGCTTATTTTAATATAAAGAATAAAACCATAAATAGAATAAAGAAATTATTCTAAAAATGGTCTTAAAAATACATGTTTAAATATAATAGAAACTTACTGAAAAGTTGAAAAAAATTGAAAAGAAAAAGGGTTTGAAATCATTTGAATAAATAAAAACAGAAAATCTAAATAGAAAAAGAAAAAGGCTTTAGAATAAAAAAAGGGGGGAAACGACCCAACCCAGCAAGCCCAGCCCACTGGCCCATCTAGCCCACACCCTCTCTCTCTAACGCGAAGCATTTTCTCACCGCAGAACACACCACATGGATCCTTTGGACCCTCGACCCCAGCATCTCTCTCGCGCCACCAGTCCCTTTGCCCGTCATCATCGTTCTCACCCGCGCGCTAACCTCGCGACCGTTTCCTCCCCTTCTCTCTCCTTGCCATTTCTGGCCGAATGAATTCGGTTGAATTTGTTTGAATGCGCGATTAATCCTCCCCCTAGACCGTGCTATCTTAACCCCCTCTGTCTCTTCCCCATTTCTCCTCCCTTCCCTGCAACATAGAGCCCCCAGGCTGCTCTGAATTGGACCCGTGCCGCCGCAGCTCCGACGAGTTCGTCGACGAATCCCGGTGAGCCCCGGCCCTCTCTCGCTCTCTGGTTTACTTTACCGCAAACCTTGTTCCCGTGCGCGTTCACTGACACCTCCCATTTATTTTATTGTGCCGCGTAGCCTCGTCTTCGTCAACATCTGCTACGACCCGACGGCGAGCACAACTCCGGTGAGCCCTAGTGTCCGAACCCGTGCACGCCTTGTACTCTAGCCCAAGCCATCTTGATCTCCATCATCTTGCGCATTCCCTGATGCTCAACATTCACTCGCGCATGATCTGTAGGCTCGCCTTCGACGATGACGGCAAGCGCCAGACGCCGATAACAACTACTGCGAGGAATCGCCAGTGACCCCGAGCGCCCCTATCCCTGCAGAGACCACGTTGAGCTTCAGCAACACCCTGTGAACCTGGTGAGCCACCTCATCCTCTCCCTCACTTCCTGTAGCCACCGCAATAGCGTAGCAGAAGCCCTTGCCGGGCCCATAGCCCGCCAATTCTCAGCCAGATTGTTTGTGACTGTTGGATGATGATCGTAGGGTTACGATAGTTTCACTTAAGAGAAGGGGTACACACTAGGAGATCAATTACGATCCTTTTAATCCAACACCTTGTTTGCACGCTGCACGCACCCATCCACGTGATTCAACAGTATCGCGAGATTCGTTAAGACGGGTGGCTCGGGTTTTGTTTTAAAAACAGAATTGAAACTATTAGATGTTAGAATTTGTAAAATTCAAAACTTTTGATCCACTCGTCCAAATTTTGCAAATTTTATATAAATGGAATCAGCAAGATGAATTCTATCCAACCATGTACTTTGTTTATTAAATTGCTTCTGTAAACTTAGTTGGTTTTGCAGAAACTTGTGTAGGCATATTTTGAATATAAAAATTATTCTAGAAATATTTTTAAGGTAAAATCTTTGGAAAATGGTTTGTTTTGAACCTACTGACCATAGAAACCAATTTATGGATTTAAAAGAATATTTTGTGAAGCTAAATAATAAATCCTTGAATAAAACATTTCTAACTAAATAAAATTGTTGAATATGTTTTAAAAATGCTTTTTGAGTAAAACCTTTGGAAAATGATTTAAATTAAACTCTATGACCCTAAACACCAAGTTTTGGGATTTAAAAATATATATGAAGAACCCTATAAAATTATTACTTTGCTAAAAGACATTTCCAACAAATAAAATGTTGCTTTGATATAAAAATGGTTTATAGGTAAAACCTTTTGCAAATGGTTTTAATATTAAACACTTGACCTTAAAACACTAACATTTGTGTTTAAAAATATATTTGTCAAAACACTAGAAATTATTACTTTGATTTAAACCATTTCTAGCAAAACAAAAATGACTTAAAGTGGCCATTTTTACTAACTTGATATCAAATGGTTTTACCACATTTATAAATGACCAATATGTGTTTTAAAATGTTTATAACCTATCAGAAACCACTTTTCCAAATAAAACAATCTTTGGCATGCTTGCATGCATTGCTTTGTTTTTATTATTCTATGTGATGAATTGCTTGAATGCTAGATTGAATTTGTGCCTTGAATTGACTTGTAGTGAAATTTGAAGAGTGTGACTATTGCAAGATCAAGGAGTGAACTTATATTCTTTACCAAAAAGGCAAGTGGTGCTTCATACTTTTGTCCCATTATTTTCACTATGCATTAGTGATATTTCTATGTAGGACTTGCATTGAATTTTCCAAGTGTTAACTATGCCATGGGAAATCCTAGTAGATGAAACCTTAGTAGAATTTCCTAAGTTAAGATTCCTACTACTATCTTGCTTAGCCTAGCTAGTAGAAAACAAGGGTGTATTATATTCATGCTATGGAATATTTTTAAGTCAAGGACTTGTGTTTTGTTTAATAAAACAAATATGTGAATGAATCACCTGGGTGGAATGGTATTGCTTGGAAGGATTTTTGTTGAGTGGTTACACAAGGCCAGGGGACTGGTGAACCTTGTGTATCTCACTTGTGGAATGCCACCCAGGAACAAAGAGATTTGAGATGTCAAATGTTGAGAAGCTTCAAGTGCAGCCACTTGGCATTATGGGCTCTTCCTGGATCATATAGGTTGCAATAACTTAGCCAAATGGACAGTTGGTGGTAGGGGATGATAGGTTTGGAGCGCGTCCATTCTGGTCTAAGGGAAGGCTTCTGAAAGATCTTGTCTCGATGCATGTCGAGTCTTGTGGGGAAAGTGCACCACCTCTCGAGAGAGTAAAATCTAAGTACTTAGTCGTGTCCCTGGTAATGAACAATTTGAGCATCAAGACATGGAAGCTATCAAGAATCTCCTCATCCCAATTTCTAAGTTAAAAACTTGTGGTTGAACAAGGGTTAAAGGATCTTCAATCTTTGATTGGTAGATGCCTTGGGTGATTTTGACAAACAAAAACTTAGTGTTTTCAAATGATAAGGAAAATCTATTTTGAGCAAAGCAAGCCTAAGCTCCACTTATCCAAATGCATATAGATGATAGTTACCACTATACTACCATAGTATCACTTGCCAATACAATTCAAATGTATTGACCCTTGTGGATGTAACTTATTATGTTGCAGGTTTGTTTGATGTCAGTGAAGTGTGTTGAATGGAATTACAAGTCTACAACCAACATGATTGCCTGTGGCACTTTGAAGATAAAGGACTCCATGCTATATAGTTATTTCTGCTGCATTGTAATGAGATAGCCAAATGAGCTATGTAAGATGTAATGAATTATTTTATGCCTGGTTATAAAGTTGTATTATGACCTTTGTTTCTTGATATTACATCTTAACTATGGATGCTAGCTATTGATCCAGGGACTAGCATTGTAAACATAGGGATCTCTACCTTATTAAAGGTTGGGACCTCTTACAGATGGTATCAGAGCACTGTGTTGCCTGTAGGATTGTAACCCTAGGATTGGACAAAACCCCTTAGAAAAATAGGAGTTGTATTTGTTCCAAAACTTATTTACAAACAATCTTGTAAACTCTTTCCTCAACATTTTGATTTTGATTCTACATATCTTCTATTTCAACTTAATGGACAAAACCTCAACCATGAACTAAGACTTCAACATGAGCAAAGGACCTCACCAACTCCAATGACTCCAACTTCAACATCACCAATGACTTCAACTTTAGTTTCATCAAGGACTTCAACTTGGACATCACTAAGGACTACAAGTGAGACAAGAAATATTACTCAAGACTTGAAGACTAAGGAAACACAACTTAGAAGGAACCATCATCACCTTTCAAGTATTGTGACAAAGACACAAGAATTGTTCCAAGGAAACCATGATCTCATTCAAGAAGAAACACCTAAGAAGAATGGAATGATCTCAAGTGAACCATATAGTTGGACCACCATACTAATGATTAGTTTAAACACGCCAACTTATGTGGTGTAGCAAAAATATTTTGTTGCCTAAAAATGTGCTTGAAACTTGTTGTTTGTGTGTAATGTGTGTTTGTGATTGCTTGCACATTGCTTGTGTGAATTGTTGTGTGTGATTAGACTTCTTCCTTAGAAATCTTTTGCCTATTCTAATCCCAATCCAACCCAAACAGATGACTACTCCAAGAAACTCCAACATCAAGAATGGTGACAACAACAACAACAACCAAGAGATGCACATGAGAGAACAACTACTAGCAAACCAAACCCAGTTGAATCAGATGTCAGCTCAGTTTTTAGCCAACAACAATGAGTTAGACCCAACTTTGCAAATGTTTTTGGAAATCCAATCCCAATTGTTGCAAGGGATGACCACTCAAATGATCAACATGAAAGACAACTTTTCCTAAGGAGTTTGTGACAACAATGATGTCAAGGATGATATTATAGAGGGAACTCAAGATTTCAATATTTGTGGAGACATGGATCACACTTCCAAAGAGCATGAAGATCAATGCCCTAATTGTGAAGACAAACATCCAACTAAACAATGCCCCACATCTCAAGTGACTTGTTTCCTATGTGAAGGAAATAATCATGTCCCTATCCAATGCCCATATATCCTATAGTTCAACAAAGGAAACAAGGTGGAGTGCATCAAAAGTTTGTAAACCCCCATGAGGAAACAACTTCTACCAAGAAAGATGAAGACAAAGGAAAATCTCAGCTTGCACCTCCATGCACTGTGACTCACCTTGATGGACAAAAGAGGAAACATATGTATTATCCAAGGAAACGATTAAGGAAACAAGGAGACTTTCCCACCTTTGAGGTGAGATATGAAGAACATGAACTAGAGGAACTCCTAGCTTTGGAGAAACCCAAGAACAAGAAGTATAAGGAAATTATCCAAGTGTGGTGCAACAACTGCAAAGAGCTAGGCCATTAAATATCAACTTGTCCACAGAAGATACGTGAAGAACTCAACCTTGTCACATGTTACAATTGTGGTAACCAAGGACATTATGCAAGCAATTGTCCAGAAAATATGAAGTACAAGACAAGCAATCCTATGAGGGATCTCAGCCTTGTCACATGTTTCAAGTGTGGAAACAAAGGACACTATGCAGATGTCTGCCCATAGAAGTTTCATCAAGATCCCAAGCAAGCCAAGATGTAATCTAGTTTAAAACCATTTTAAGGGTGGTAGTAGCCAAGTTACCTTGAAGCCAACTTGTAACCTCTAGCTTTCCCAAATCTCGGGACGAGATTTTTTTAAGGGTGCTAGCCTGTCACGTCCCAAAATTTTCCAAATTTTGTAATGTGAAAAATAAATAAACAAAATAAATAATTGTTGAAATTTAGGGTGAAAAGAAACTTTTTGATTCAAAATGGAAACATCAAAACCCATCTTGAACAAAATTTGAATAAAATGGAATCCAACAAATTTCAATCAAGAGAAATGCATTCATCAATAATGTGTTTTGAAATTTAAACACTTGGAAAAGTTAAACCAAAACTCTAAAACCCTAAAGGAAGAAAATCATTCCAAGATTACTCTAAGCCTCTGGATTTGATGAAATTGTTCAACAAACATTTATAAATGATCAATAATGACAAATAAAAATATTATAAAACCATAGAAATTGGTTTCACTTAATTTGGAACCATGGATAAAAACTTATGAATTTAATAAGATGAAAGGAAATAATTTCGAAAGCTAATAAAGCTCCTATCTAAAATCCATACCAAATTATGAATAAGTAATACTAAAAGGATTTAAAAGGATAAACAAATATCAAATAAAATTCTATAAATCGGAATCGCCAAGCTTGGATCTTTAAATAAAAAGATATAGATTTTATAAGATAAAGAAAGAAAGAAAGAAAGAAAGAAAGAAAGAAGGAACATTTAAAAGCCAAATTAAACCTTGGCCAAATCCATAATCAAACAAAGATAATCCAAATCCAAATGAAACAAAGGGATAAAGAATATTCAAATAAAATTATATGGCATTGACCCAATTTCTATTTCATTTGAATAAAGACACAGTCCCTAACAAAAATGATTAATTAAGTCATGGGAAAATGATAATTGGAATTTACCCAAGTGGAATAAAAGTTATTTAATTAACTTAAATGGAATCAAAGAAATCATCTAAATAAAATATATGGAATTAAAACCATATTTGATTTCATTGGAATAAAGACATTTGCCCAAATTAAATGATTAATAATCATAGTAAAATACTTTAAATAATTCAAAGTGAATTATTTAACACCCTATTAAATAAATAAAACCTACTGAAAAGGTTTAGTGAAAATTAGAATTCAAATAAAGAGTTTGAAAATATATTTAATCTTATTTGAATAAAGGCAAGTGCTTATTTTAATATAAAGAATAAAACCATAAATAGAATAAAGAAATTATTCTAAAAATGGTCTTAAAAATACATGTTTAAACCGAATAGAAACTTACTGAAAAGTTGAAAAGATTTGAAAACAAAAAGGGTTTAAAATCATTTGAATAAATCAAAACAGAAAATCTAAATAGAAAAAGAAAAAGGCTTCAGAATAAAAAAAGAGGGGGGAATGACCCAACCCAGCAAGCCCAGCCCACTGGCCCAACTAGCCCACTCCCTCAATCTCAAACGCGAAGCGTTTTCTCACCGCAGAACACACCCGTGAAGTCACTGAACCCTCGACCCCACCACATCTCTCTCTCGCTGCCACCAGGTCCCACTGTCCTGTCATCATCGTTCTCACCCGCGCGCTGACCTCGCAATCGTTTCCTCCACTTCTCTCGCCTCGCTGTTTCTAGCCGAATTAATTAGGTTGAATTCATTTGAATGTGCGGTTTATCCTCCCCCTAGACCGTGCTATCTTAATTCCCTCTGTCTCCTCCCCATTTCTCCTTCCTTCCCCGCATCAGAGATCCCCCAGGCTGCTCTAAATTGGACCCGCGCCGCCGCAGCTCCGACGAGTTCGTCGACGAATCCCGGTGAGCCTCGACCCCCTCTCGCTCTCTGTTTTACTTTACCGCAAACCTTGTTCTCGTGCGCGTTCACTAACACCTCCCATTTATTTTATTGTGTCGCGTAGCCTCGTCTTCGTCAACATCTGTTAGGACCCGACGGCGAGCATAACTCCGGTGAGCCCTAGCGTTCGAACCCGTGCGCGCCTTGTACTCTAGCCCAAGCCATCTTGATATCCATCATCTTGTGCATTCCCTGATGCTCACCATTCACTCGCGCATGATCTGTATGCTCGCCTTCGACGACGACAGCAAGCGCCAGACGCCAACGACAACTACGGCGAGGAATCGCCAGTGACCCGAGCGCCCCTATCCCTGTAGAGACCACGTTGAGCTTCAGCAACACCCTGCAAACCTGGTGAGCCACCTCATCCTCTCCCTCGCTTCCCGTAGCCACCGTAGTGCCGTTAGCGAACACAGCATGCCATTGCATAGCCTGCTCTGGCCAGATTGTTTGTGACCGTTGGATGATGATCGCAGGATTACGATAGTTTCACTTAAGCGAAGGGGTACACTAGATCAGAGCCGCACGATCCCCATTTAATCCAACGCCCCATCATGCACGATCCACACGAAACAGTATCAGGCAGTTACATTAAGACACGTGGCTCGGGTTTTGTTTTGAAAACAGAATTGAAACTATTAGATGTTAGAATTTGTAAAATTCATAACTTTTGATCCACATGTCCAAATTTTGCAAATTTTATATCAATGGAATCAAAAAGAAGAATTCTATCCAACCATGTACTTTGTTTAGTAAATTGATTCTGTAAACTTAGTTGGTTTTGCAGAAACTTGTGTAGGCATATTTTGAATATAAAAATTATTCCAGAAATATTTTTAAGGTAAAATCTTTGGAAAATGGTTTGTTTTGAACCTACTGACCATAGAAACCAATTTATGGATTTAAAAGAGTATTTTGTGAAGCTAAAGGATAAATCCTTGAATTAAAACATTTCTAACTAACTAAAATTGTTGAATATGTTTTAAAAATGCTTTTTGAGTAAAACCTTTGGAAAATGATTTAAATTAAACTCTCTGGCCCTAAACACCAAGTTTTGGGATTTAAAAATATATTTGAAGAACCCTATAAAATTATTACTTTCCTAAAAGGCATTTCCAACAAATAAAATGTTGCTTTGATATAAAAATGGTTTATAGGTAAAACCTTTTGCAAATGGTTTTAATATTAAACACTTGACCTTAAAACACTAACATTTGTGTTTAAAATACATTTTTCAAAACACTAGAAATTATTACTTTGATTTAAACCATTTCTAGCAAAACAAAAATGACTTAAAGTGGCCATTTTCACTAACTTGATATCAAATAGTTTTACCACATTTATAAATGACCAATAGCTGTTTTAAAATGTTTATAACCTATTAGAAACCACTTTTCCAATAAAACAATCTTTGGCATGCTTGCATGCATTGCTTTGTTTTTATTATTCTATGTGATGAATTGCTTGAATGGTAGATTGAATTTGTGCCTTGAATTGACTTGTAGTGAAATTTGAAGAGTGTGACTATTGCAAGATCAAGGAGTGAACTTATATTCTCTACGAAAAAGGCAAGTGGTGCTTCATACTTTTGTACCATTATTTTCACTATGCATTGGTGATATTTCTAAGTAGGACTTGCATGGAATTTTCCAAGTGTTAACTATGCCATGGGAAATCCTAGTAGATGAAACCTTAGTAGAATTTCCTAAGTTAAGATTCCTACTACTATCTTGCTTAGCCTAGCTAGTAGAAAACAAGGGTGTATTATATTCATGCTATGGAATATTTCTAAGTCAAGGACTTGTGTTTTGTTTAATAAAACAACTAAGTGAATGAATCACCTGGGTGGAATGGTATTGCTTGGAAGGATTTTTGTTGAGTGGTTACACAAGGCCAGGGGACTGGTGAACCTTGTGTATCTCACTTGTGGAATGCCACCTAGGAACAAAGAGATTTGAGATGTCAAATGTTGATAAGCTTCAAGTGCAGCCACTTGGCATTATGGGCTCTTCCTAGATCATATAGGTTGCAATAACTTAGCCAAATGGACAGTTGGTGGTAGGGGATGATAGGTTTGGAGCGCGTCCATTCTGGTCTAAGGGAAGGCTTCTAAAAGATCTTGTCTCGATGCATGTCGAGTCTTGTGGGGAAAGTGCACCACCTCTCGAGAGAGTAAAATCTAAGTACTTAGTCGTGTCCCCGGTAATGGACAATTTGAGCATCAAGACATGGAAGCTATCAAGAATCTCCTCATCCCAATTTCTATGTTAAAAACTTGTGGTTGAACAAGGGTTAAAGGATATTCAATCTTTGATTGGTAGATGCCTTGGGTGATTTTGACAAACAAAAACTTAGTGTTTTCAAATGATAAGGAAAATCTATTTTGAGTAAAGCAAGCCTAATATCCACTTAGCCAAATGCATATAGATGATAGTTACCACTATACTACCATAGTATCACTTGCCAATACAATTCAAATGTATTGACTCTTGTGGCTGTAACTTATTATGTTGCAGGTTTGTTTGATGTTAGTGAAGTGTGTTGAATGGAATTACAAGTCTACAACCAACATGATTACTTGTGGCACTTTGAAGACAAAGGACTCCATGCTATATAGTTATTTCGGCTGCATTGTAATGAGATATCCAAATGAACTATGTAAGATGTAATGAATTATTTTATTCCTGGTTATAAAGTTGTATTATGACCTTTGTTTCTTGATATTACATCTTAACTGTGGATGCTAGCTATTGATCCAGGGACTAGCATTGTAAACACAGGGATCTCTACCTTATTAAAGGTTGGGACCTCTTACATTTCACTTCATCACATAGAATTCTCAAGTGAATCCCACATGATTACTACTCATTACATCAACATTTATCCTAATGGTATTCATCAGGTTGTCTTGGGTTATCAACTAACACTAAGATTCCACTATGCTACTTGATTTATAAGATTAGGCTACACCATTAAGACTACTTCCAAATGATGTCTTACACTTGTTCCTAATCTACTATGGCCAATTGGCTTTCATACAGTATCTTGGTGGTTTACGTCTCCTTCGGAAGACACTAACTAGCACAATACCGAGAAAAGATAAATTAATTACTCCTAAGAAAGAATAACTTAAGCAGCTGACTTAGGTGTGACAATATTATCCTCAAGTGGATACTCATCACAAGTCATATGAATATTTGGTTTAGATAAGATGGCTCCTATAGTCACTATCCAACCTACAGATCTTCCTAAAAGGGTTTCAATCCTAAGGTCAAAGCATATGCTCTGATACCAACTGTGGTGACCCAGCATACCACTACATGATGTAGTACACTATAGTCGTTGACATAACACCAATGAAACATCATTAACTAGTATTACATCCCTCAGAGTGGTACAACAGAAACACAGCAGGTCCAAGACATGACTATAGGTTATAACTCAAATCTTTAAACAAGATCCGGAGAACACTCTAGGTTAAAGAGAGAGAAAGAAACTTCTGACAAAGAAGAATCAGAAATAAACAACTCAAGACTATCATACTATTATAACTAGTATTTTAATTAATGGTCTGGCATTGCTGCTATTGCAATACGCTACAGAAATAGGTTCTATGGATATAGATTATATTCCTATCTAATTAGTAACTTTGTCTTCACTTGGGTTGATGTATATGTTGAATTTATTGACTTCATGGAAGAGCTTTCACTTCTGGTGATGATTCCTAGAGCATAACTTGATGTAGACGTCGTCTGTACTGGCTTTAGAACCTATCAAGGGTTAAGAAGATACTTTGAGTACGAGCGTACTTAGCAAGTTCACTAGAAAAGGAGTGTTTGATGCACTATAACTACAGCCACAGACCGTAGGTCGTAGGCAATGCAAGTTTTTGTAAACATTTCTTCAAAGGTTGCTGTTGTTCTGAAAAGCTATGTCAGTCAGCCTTCACGGGTTTACCAGTACTTTCATGGAGTTCCTTTCCCGCCGTGTTCGCAGCTCCTTCCCGGAACAGGGAGTAACAAGTTACAGTTTTTACACTCTGCAGAGGTGCTTCACTTTACCCATGAGAGACCTTAGGTTTTGTTGCACGGTTGAGAGTATGTCCCCGTTCAAACTTCCTTGGTTTGAGGCCCAACCTAAGATCCAAGCCAATCACTGCCTTCTCCGCGACCCCGCATGTCTCCTTGGTGCACACCATGCCGACCTATTGAATTACGGCAATAGTTTGTACAGACCGATCAGATGCCGGAACTATCGTGGGACGTTGAGGGCTCCCAGCCATATGCTGCATATCCTCTATGAAATTACCAATTAATATGCATGCTACGAGTGATAACAGCCACGACCCGCACATCCGGCACCATGCGAGAGGGAAAAGATATAGCTGACTTCTCCGTCCCATTCCAAATCTCATGGTTAACACGTAATATACGGCGCAAGAATCACTGGCGACATTGGTTGTTAAGCCCTAGATAATATGTTCCTTTACCACCGTAACTCTTATAGTAGGTTATTACCTCATAGTAAATAACCTATAATCACATTATTATGAAAATAGTGTTTTCTAACCTTTTTCAAATGCAGGTGATGACAAAACTGGATTTGCAAAATACTTTACAGAAAATAATCAAAGGACATGAGCAAGTGTGAACTTGCCTTTTATGATTGCAAGATTATGCACTCACGGTCTTCAAGACAATATAAAAGATCCAATATCTGAAAGAAGCATCATTGGTATCGTAAGGACTAATGTTTAAAGAAGAAAGATGCTATTATGCATAAGTAATGTAATGCAATTTCGTAAACTCGAATCCCAGGGTTAATGTTGTTCTAGGGTTTGGATACCGGAAATGGTTTCCTTAGAATGTGTTATACTTTTAGATAAATTTCACACTTGTGCTTCTTATTAAGGCTTGTGAGTGTGTGTGAAATAATATGTATCTATACAACAATAAAATACACACATATGGAATGCTACTCAAGGTTGCTTACACCGTAATTGTTCATCTTCAAGTTTTACTTTACAAGTAATGTTACTTATAAAGAACTTAAGTGTTATTGATCCTAAGTATATAAGTAGAATATCAAGTAATGTGATTATGATTAATTGTCATCTGTTGACTTAAGTGGCAAAACAAATAACTTTTAAAGAAAAGATTTCCTTATTACGGTTTGAACAATCTCGATAGCTTTTAGAGTACGGTTGATAGAATGTGATTGATATTGTTTCTACTTGCTTGAATAGTCTAGACTTGAGATGCTTTGTAACTTAATTATAACAGACCAAAGTTAACTATAAAGTATATGACAATGTCTTTAGCATTATATTTAAAGTCTTGTAGACTAAAGTTAACTTTAAAGACATAGATGGTTTGAAAGTGTAATGCTTATGATATTATATTTTCTCATCTTATAATATTACCTTAAAGTTATTTAAGAATGGCACTACTTCTATTTGAGTAGTGGTTTCCTAACATTATAATGGAATAGAAGGATTTATGCTTTTATAAACGAGTGGTTATGGTTTGGAAACAAGAAAGTAATATTACTTAATTATTTATGGATTCAATATAGTGTTTTGGTTTGTTTATGACTTGTAATTGAAGTATTGGAGTAGGTTTTATTTCACTACAAAATTATTCTTGGAGATCTTATATTGGATAAGAATCATTTTAAGGAATAATCTACACTTATGGATGAATGATAATTGAATCAACTTGTGATTAAAATGTGTTAAACCATTTTGACTTCCTAATATCAATGTTCAAGACTAATATTATTTATTAGACTCAATTGATAAATTTTAAAATATTAACAAATTTTATTTACCCTTATATGAATTATTAACTAAAGGAATAAGTTTAAATTCAAGTTATTAAAGTATTTAAATTTTTATTTAACTTAAAGTGGAATATTATATTTTTAACATGTAGGTATTATTTTTGTGATCATTTTGGTATATTACATTTATTTTTGTGATTTGTAAATAATAAGATATGATTTTTATAAGATTTATTACCTTATAAACACTTAATAAATAATAGATATTTATTTAAGTGAAATAATAATCTATGATTATAGTTTTAAAGTATTATTTTTATTTTTTTAATATTTTTCGTATTTTACTTACATTTTTAGTATTTACCAATATTAAAATATGAATTATCTAAGTTGTATTACTTATAAATTCTTTATTAAATAATATTTACTTAAATAATCATCATAATAATATTTGATAATAGTTTTAAGTTGTAGATTTTATTTTTCTGAAAATTTTCATATATTAAACATATTTTTCTGAATTATAAAACAAAAGTTATTGGTTTTATAAGATTGAATCATTTTATTTAATTTCTAGAATTAATAAACTAAATAGTTTATGATGTACTGCTGATGTCAGCATGAGGTGAAAGGTTTTTCTTACTAGGTCGATACTTACCCCCAATCACTGACTGGTGGGGTCTATGCCACGTCATATCTATAGTATTAATTTATTACAAAAACAATAACACAATTTTATGAAATGATAAATAAAATGGAATATGACATCAGTGTGATGTCACGCTGACATCACCCCAAGGATGATCCTCAGATCACGATTCGATCTTCAAAGTGAGAGTGCGCGAGCACGCGGGGTTGATCGTGTTCGACTCAGTGCTCCGCGCTGAGCCTCGCAGTGGTTGCGCCGCTCGGGAATGGTCACCGGAGTTGCTCCGGCGACGAGCTTGCATGGAGGGGCAGCTCAGGTGCATGCGGGTAGGTCAATACGGTGAGCGAGCGACGGATTGATAGAGGCTAGGATACTCAGAAGCTCACCAGGAGCGTGAAGAAGGGCTCAGAGAAGTTAATCGTGGCCGGAATCGACATGGACGACAGCGGTCGGACTTCGGGAAGATGGGGTTGCCGCACTGATTCCAGACGCCCCACCTCAATTCTTTTGGCGCACCGATTCCAGACAGAGGATGGCGGAACTTGGAATGATGGCAACCCGAAACTAGGGTTTCGACCCCGAGAGAAGACAGAGAGGAATTTGAGAGGGGAAAGGGAATTAGGGTTCTTCGACGGTGTTCAGGGCTTCTTGTAGATGACTGGGAACGGTGGCGTGGATCTTGATGCGGCCGACGACGGGGTAGCCGCCAGCGAGCTGCTTCGCTGCATCGTGGGGTCGCCGGCGTTGCGAGGAAGACGCCGCGAATAGAAGGTCGAAGGGGTACGGGCCAGTGTCGGGCCGCACTTGGGCCAGATGGGCTGCATTTGGCTGCTCGTGAGCGATAGATAAGATAGTGAGGATGTGGCCGTGGGCCAGATTTGTTGTTTCTTCTGTTTTTTCCTGATTCTATCCCTTTTCTATATTCTGTTTTGTTTTAGCATTGAATTTGCACAAATGATTTGAGTTTTCTTTATAGAATTAATTTGTTAAACAATGTCAGCAATAATGAATGTATTTAAAGTTATTTTGTGAACTTTTATTATATATTTTTTAGAGTTTCTTTATTTTCATTATATAGATATTTTTCCTATTATTATTTGTGAGGGCCATTAATATGAATTTAATTTGACAAAAATTCATAAACTTATTATAGAATGTATTACTACTTACTAATGAGATTTTATTCTCATTGATACATAATATTAAGGCAACTTTTATATTTATTGATCCTTCATAAGTATTTGATACATAAAGTTCTAAGTACTAATAGGGTTAATATTATTCCTATGAATTTAGGGAATAGCAATATAAATAATTTATTATTACTAACTTAAGAGTTAAAGGTTTGATATTATAAATGTCTACCATGAATTATGGGAGTTTTAATATCTTTATATCCCTTGATAATTGTGAATAAAGATGAATGGTTAAAATATATTATCTTTGTGTTAAAGATCTTGAATGATATCACCATTTAGAATTAAATAGTGGGATTGTTTTCTGGGCTAACTTATGAGAAAGAATTGATAAAGATAGTTCTTAAGCACCTGTGATAATGATAGTTGAAAATAACAAAGATGTGCTTAAGTGAGTTGATATAGGAAATATTCCTATTAACCATTGTGGACATAAGATGATAAATCAATCATTTGATATGGATATTAGGTTTGATTATAGAATTAGGTTTGCATGTTTACCAAGAAGTCCTACCTTCCGTATTTCATAATTCTTGACTTCTACTTACAGAATTCCTTTCCTATATATACTACTTCTTCCTATCCATCATCATGTGTTAACAGGATGTGCTTTACTTCACAATAATTTCTTATCCACCCTTTATTCTTCCAAATCCATTTATAAATCCAATGATCTTGACACTAATGATTTTTCATAATCTTCTCATAACTATACTTGGTTATATCAACTACTCTACTGCTGATAACCTCCAATCCAACAAGTGTTTTCTTCTAACTACATTCATACTCTCCCTTAATCATCCATCACCAACATTACTCTAATAGATTTATATATATTTATGTATCAAATCCTACTTCACCTCAAGTGTCTAATATTTCCCAAGAGGAAACTACTACTTCAATAACCCAATGTTGCTTTAACATCATCTTAATCATACTATCGTGTCTCTACTTAGCTCTAGTATCTAATTCTCCAACCTCACATTATATTAATGTGACTTGTCATGGCTAACCTAGAATAACATATCTATACTAGGGTTCAATCATGTTCTATCCACCAATGTCACTTATACATGATATAAGCATTCAATCTTGGTGACAAAAGCATGATCATTAGAATTCTTTGATCATTTAGGGCTTAGGTTTCTAGTTGGATAATCAAAGTCTTCACCAACACAACATTATAGTTGTATTATATTATCTTCTGTTCATCTCTATTGGATTAAAAAATATAATTCATTGACTATACCTACTTGATCCAATAGGACTACTCTTGGTAACTATCTTCAATCTTCATCTTTATAAGCTTCTAGATTACCATATACTTGTATATTCCAATTACTCTTCTATCATTTCAGGAGTGAGTTAACTCCCTCAATTATTACATTGATCTCATTCCCTTCCAACTCTCCCATCCTATAGATGATATTTAAATCTATCATTACCACCTATCTCTTCTTACTTCTTTCTCTAAAAGTTTTAGAATTCATAGATTAAGAATTGGGAATCAATAGTTGATTACTCAACATTGATGAACAACAGATATTGAGATAGGATTCCATAAGGATTGATATGGAAAGAAAGATATATGGTGAATGATTTTGACTTGGTTTTCTTCCTACTCAATCTCACTAAGGAGTTAAGATTGTATTACCATGATGTTCATGGTATAAATAGATGAGATTAAGATTTAGTTGTTACATTCCTATTACTTAAGTTATGTTTATAACTTGGTATTCATGAGTTGCCTAATGAATACTAGGAGATGATTACTTAAGGATCAAATATAAATCATTAAGTAATGTATTAGGGTTTAACTTTTATTACATTTGATCTACCCTTAGATCAAATCATGTTTACCCAACAATCAGGTTTTTAGCAAAGGACATATTGAAACTTATCGCAGTCAACTTGATGGTCTACTTCAATTCCATCAAGTTAAGAGAAGCTTCAATATCTTTGACAAGTTTTTATTTAAGAGCGCGAAAATTATTCAATTTTTATGCATGAATGCAATGCACACATCTGTGTTCAGCTTATTTCTAAGCTCTAATACTGGGATGTTACAGGTATTTAAACCCTTCATCCCCTCCTTCCAGAGCTCTTGGTTCATTCGAAAAACACAAGATCTGCTACCCAAGTTCCATCCAAGAGATCTCCACCTTCATCCACCCAAAGGCCCCGTTCCTTGGGGAATCAAAGGAGGAGGGATCGATCTTCATCAACAGCAATCAAGCGCTTCATCTCCTCTCCATTCATTTGGAGAACCTTTGATCTACTATTTCTTGCAGATATCTAGATCCTTGTTTTGATTATATTGATAATCCTTGTTCTTGTGACAACTTGTTGTCATTACGGTAGCCTCCAATTTGGATGTGGATGTGTGCCCCACTAGAGTTGTAAAGGCACCGGTTCCCGCCTCGTAGGGTACCAATAGTGGAGAAGGTGGATCAGGCCTCTCGTGGCGAGATACATCAGAGAATAGGGTGTGGCCTATTGCGGCGTGGTGGTCTTAGAACCGCCCACCCCTCCAACGCAGATGTAGTTCCCTTAACAAGGAAGGAACTGCGGTAAAACAAATCTCCGTGTCTTTGAGTGCTCCACTATAGTTTCCTCGCTCCTCTCATTACGTGTTTAGTAGATAGGTTTGCATATAGGGAAATTCTCGTAGTTCCATATCTAGAGAATTTACTTTTTGTCAAGCCTAAAATTGAAAAAGAACTAAAAAATGAGTAGCACCTATTCACCCCCCCCCCCTCTAGGTGCCCATACGATCCATTTCACATGCTTTCTGAATCATATCATCTGAGAGGGCCCAGAGAATATCTCTCCAAGTGGAGGGGCAAAATCCCATCTTGGTTATTCATATCATGCAGCTTGATTCTTAGTCGACCCAAACTCTGCTTTTATAACTGCCCAGTTACGGATCATCATTTGACAGAACCTAAGTCGGTGATCCTCAACTCGGACTGTGCAAAAACCTCAGGTCTAAGGATTACATTGATTGAGATATATAAATGAAAACTTGTTTGTTGTATCTCAATATGGGTCAATCCGACTTGCTAAACTCTTTAGCCGAATATGTGTAAGTCGGAATAGCATCTCCATGCCCATGACAAGTGGAACTGAGTCATCAGCCGACTTTCACAATGGTCTAAGTTGTGTGTCCAGCACAACCTCGATGACCAAGGATATTTAGTACAAACAACATGAATGTATAGTTCCACAACTAAATCACATATTCAATGATAGACATAAGATGTTTATACAAGGACAACTTAATAAATTTATGAATACAATGGGAAATATCATCAAACATGATTGCCTAGGGAATATTCCCAACATCATCATCATCTTTGTTGTTGCCACCATGTGGTGATGGTGGTGGTAGGGGCAATGGCGGTTGTGGTGCGACGGCTTCGCCTTGGGACAGCCCACACGCCCCAAACAGTTGTTGGTGGTGACTGGTGGTAGCAACGACGACGGCTGGCTTCCGAGGTGGTGGCCAGACAACCGAGTTGGCACCGGTGTTTCCCGCAAGACGAATCTGGGTCTTCGACCATGTCAAGGTCCAGCCATGGCATTCTGCAAGGGTCTTGTGTTCGTCGGCTCCCTGAGGTTGAAAGGAGGGTCCATGCCGTCGTACCCTGGCAACATCGGAGCAATCCGGACCCTGATCACGGCATCGTACATTGGATTATTGTGCATCATACGGTTCGTCGGTCGTATGAGAGTGCCCTTGGCAACATCCTTCAACTCGCCACCGGCAACTTTATGGAGCAATACGCAAGTATCATCCTGAGTCAAAACATGTTGGGCATCATGAGGTGGCAGTCATCAAAGGCGCATAAAGGAGATGAAGTGGAGTAACCAATTAGTTACCTTGGTGAGGATGTTTACCTCGAATAATGTCGAGACACAACTATTGCTGGCGGTAGGCTTATCATCAGCATTCTCCTGTGGTGGTGAATTATGAAGCACCACCGCCGCCGGCTGTGGCATGGTATTTTTGGCGGCAGCTGTAGGGGGAAGCTGTGCGACCAACTCTTGTGGATGCGTCGCGGCGATGGTAGCCAGCGGGGTCACCAAGTCCGGCGACATGTTAACATTGATGCTCGAGTTGCTGAAGCTGGGCAGCTGTATCGGCCCCTCTCGACCTGCCGCATTCCAAGTAGCTAGCCCGTCGAACAACCCAGGGGGGATAATCGCATGGAGCTTCTCTTCCACTAACATGTCCATAGTTTTCTTGTCCACTTTTTCCTCTAATGTCTTCACCTTCAAATTCATCTCTTCAACCTCTGCTTTATTTTGAGCCGTTGACTAGTTCTTCATCTCCCTTCTCTTCTTTGCGTCCTCTTTGTAGTACTCTACAAACTTCATGCTCGTACCGAAGCCGGACACAAGGCCAGCTGAGGATGGCGGCAATTTCTTGTCCCTCTTCTTGTAAGCGTGCGCTGCCCTATTGAAAACCATGTCCCAAGGCTCCGCCGTCGAATCCTAGGACGACGAGTCACCAGTAGCATTCAATTCCTTCTCCTTCAGAGACAAGGAGAGGTGAACCTATGCATTTAGATTCTTGTCTTCATTATTTTAATTAGAACCCTTGAGAGATCCGCGGTAAATTTCTTACTAGCTCGTCCTCAAAGGCCTTCACCACCGGATCATCGGTGATGAACTCCCTTGTATTCGGGTCCAGGTAGTAGCAGGCCCAGACAAAGTTCCTTAGCTGCAGGTCTGTGATTTTATGCCATGGGTTGTCTTTACCCAGGCGTTCTAGCTCGGCGTCCTTCTTCTCCCAAATGGGATGTTTCCCTCTGTATCCGTCGCTTCCAAGACGGTGGTTACCTATGTTCTGTTCTCGCGTATTCTTTCCCCACGCATTCCATGCTTTAGAGTTAGCGGTAGCTAATTCCGCCTTGAATATCTTGAACTCTTCTTCGTCGAGCATCAGATTTTTCCTACTTATAAGCTCCCAACTTTCACCTTTGTCAATGTTGTTCTTTACCCAGGGATTCCAGCTGCTCAAGGCGTTGCTCATATTTTTCAATGCTAGTTTGTTCACCGGGTTCTTTCTCTCCAGGTTTCTGAACTTCTCTAGGAATATGTATCGTTTGTGAAGCCTCTTAAGGAGGTTCTCGACCAAAGCATGATTGGCAACACTTCGGATGTGCTTCGTGTTGATTAACATGCTTTCTCAGACATTGCACCCGAGTTGCATGCCGTACCCTTTGGCAATCAACACGGGAGCAATGGTTGGCCAATTTGTGTGACCTTAGTGAACTCATCACGGACGTTGGCGAGCACTTGCGGCTTTCGATACTTATTCTCCTTCTTCTTCTTCTTATGCATAGAGGTCGGGTTGCCACTACCGCCATCCGTGGGCTCGCCGCCATCGGTGGTGGTGTCACCCTCCTCGTCGCCTTCAGTAGTTCTGTCGTACTCATCGTCGTCCCCCTCGTAATCTAGATCTCCCTCGTTGCCCCCAGCACCTCCGATGGCGGTCGCTGTTGGTGGTGTCATTCTCATCTCTTCCTCCGCCTCCTCATTCTCTTGTACGCCCCCTAGAATGACTTGTTGGCCTCTCGGGCTTGATCTTCGACGCTCATGTGCTTAGAAGGCCGGCCTTGTCATTGGCCGAATTGTTTGCACTTTATAAAAAAGGCAAAAAGTTAGCACAAATATCGACTGAAAAAATCGGCATGTCCTTTGCTAATTTTTGGACCTACGAGTGCCCATTTCTCAACCGAAACAGAAGTGAAGGCAAATCGATTGAAATCCCTGCAAGAAAAAACAGCCCCAGCCACAGAGACAACCCCATTGACCCCATCCATCATTCACACACAAAGAAAATAGCCCCATCCATCATCACCGCCTCCGCTTCCATCATCCATCATTAATCAGATACATCATTAAACAGCACCAGCACCATATCATATACATAAACAGCAGCAGCACCATTTCATATACATAAGCAGCACCACCACCAATTCACAACAGTAACACCATTTCATAGCATGCATAATTAGTGTTAAATGAGCACATGGTTAATTCATAGCAACAACACCAATTCATAGCAGCAGCACCATTTCACAGCATGCATAATTAGAGTTATATGAGCATATGGTTAATTCATAGTAGTAGCACCAATTCACAGCAGCAGCACCATTTCACAGCATGCATAATTAGTGTTATATGAGCACAAGGTTAATTCATTGCAACAACACCAATACAGATTGTTCTCATACTTATGAAACAAAGTAAAAAAAGATATATGAGTACCTCTATCAAGTGTATATGAGCACAAGACATATGAGCACAGGAGCATATGAGCACCTCTAAGGTTAAAAATACCACCTTCTTCACAGGGCAAATATTTGTGCAAACAATGAGTACACACAGATGCAATGTTGCAAAGGATCATCAAATGAATCGACGTGTATGAATTGTGTTACACCAAGTCAAATCATTATATTACACCAAGTAAAATCATTATATTACACTACTAAAGAAAGATCAAAACCATGGACTGTGCTAATGCAATAAACAAACCATGGATTGTGTATAGGATGTATTGATAATAATAGTGTTGTGGACTTAGGGAACCAGTTTCATTTTGTATATCTAGAGCCTAACTTCTATTAGTCGATCAGCATCGAGGGATTCAACATTTTCACTACAGAGAGAAACCATAGCCTTCTCCCTGGATGATACAGAGAGAAACAATAGCCTTCTCCCTGAATTGATTCCTTTTTCTGTCGGCTAGTAATCGCACGCAAGACTATATACTTCGGGAACTTTCATGGAACCAATGCTACTACCAACAATATATCTCTAATACCTAAATCCTACCAAAGTGCTCTCAAAGATCCACATTGGTTTCATGCCATTCAATCATAATATGATGCATTTATTCAGAATGATACATGGGAACTTGTCCCTCGGCCACCCCACTACAATATAGTATCAGTAAAGTGGATTTTCATACACTAAAAACAACATTATTGACTCAGAATATGGCCTATACAACCTACTCTAAATCAACCTCTGCACAAACCCTAAACTAAATCTAGGGGAAGAATCGGTGGCTAGGGAGGCTAGGGGAAGGATGTAGCGGATGGCAAGGTGGTTGCTGGTGGCGAACAGCGAGGTGGCTTCTGGTGGCGGTGGCGAGCAACAACCACCGTGCACTGCCCTTCACACGGATCCTGCTACGGATGGGCTCCGGTGGCTCCTCCTCCTCCTCGGGGTCCGGCGGCTCCTCCTCCATGGGCTTCGGCAGCTCCTCCTCAGGCTCCGGCGGCTCCTCCTCCTTGGGCTCTGGCGGCTCTTCCTCCTCCTCCACAGGCTCCAGCGGCATGGGCGATCGAGAGCTAGGGTTCGTCGAGCACGAGTGGTTGGGGAAATTAGAAATGGGAAGGGGAAAGGGTAAGGGGCGAAGCGGTTATTTGGCTAAGTGCAAAACTTCTGTGGCGCATATCTGGAGGATGCACCACAAAATGGCAAGACTTATGTGGCACATCCCACATATATGTGCCACAGAAGTTTGGCACTTAGTTAAATAAAAGTTGTGCCCTAACTGTGACACAGAACGTTTGATACCCTAGTGGTATTGTCTAATTTTCTAGTTGGTTATCTCCCTGGGGCAACCAGGTTCAAATCCTGGTTGTCTCCTAATTTTTATTTTTTTTAAAGTAATTTTAATTATGTTAAATCATGCAAGAAGTACACACATCATTATATTATTCTCAAAACCCCCAATCATATACATCAATATCCATATTCATATACATGATTATATTATTCTCAAAAAACCCTGAATCATATACATCAATATAATTTTAGTTGAGCGAGCCTCTCTTCACAATATTCTTGCCCTTTTTCTTCACGGTTGAATACTTTAGCCCGGGCACTTTGATATTTCTTCTCGTGAACAAACAACCTTTAATAGGTAGTGTGGTATTCCTTCTTACTGTAGTAGTAGGCATGTTGAAGTACTTGTCGAATTCCTCTTTGATCTTTGGATCGCTATTCTTGTAGAAGTCTTGCTCGTTGGCAGATCCTTCCATTTTGATGATGCTCCTCTTGCCCCTCCTCACTACAACACGACTGGGCTTTGATGGGTCGGTAATAAAGAAACATTGATCAACTTGGCTAGTGAGTACACATGACTCATTTTTCGTGGAGGCGTTCTTTGCCGACTTGGCATCGGGTATAACGCAGGTGGTGAAATACCGGCCTTCTTTTTCGACGTTCTTGGCCCATCTAACACGGAACATAGGTACTGGCTCTCCACAGTAGTCGAGCTCCCATATATCCTCAATCCTTCCATAGAATCTTTCCATGACAGTAGTCTTGTCATCGGCAAAAGACATCATAGTTACTCCTGAGTTTTGATATTCGCTATTCATGTCATTTTCCTCGGTGTAGAATCTGTAACCGTTGATGTCATATGACTGATAGGTCTTTACGTTATGCGTTGGGCCATGTGACAAGGAGAATATGAGTTTTTGATCTTCCGTAGAAGGCGTCTGCAGGGATTGTCCAGTAGCCCTTTCTTGAACCAACCTGTGAAGCTGGACTTGTGCTCTCTTGTTATGTTTCCTTTCTTCCTCGGGCGGGCCCGGTCCACGTACTCCTGCTCGATCAAACTTTTGTGCTCTTCCACCCAAGGGCTGACCAATTCAATGTGTTGTAGCGTGACTCAGTGTGCCCTGCCAAAAGTGACGCGTCGATTAGCAATGCCGACATGCAGTGAGTGGTGGCCCTCGCGGTGGACATACCCAGCAATCCTGCCGAGGTGTCAACACCCAGATTTTTAATCCCAGATGCCTGTTATGCCATACATCGCAATCCTAGGATTACCATTTTTGCGAGACATAATAGATTGGTACCATAGTTCATCATCCATTACAAACCATAATAAAGGTCTTACAAATAAAGGATCTCATGATCCAGTCTTAATACAATCAACGCAGCGGAATAATATAATAACGATAGCATGGGCGAAGGTCCATCTTCATGGTCACAGGCAATGCTGACGATGGGAGATGATCCTAGTTGTTGTAGACTTCCTGCGGTCCAACCTCCTGATAGTCTTCCTCATAGTCTGGCCACGGGAATAGCCAGGGACAAAGCCATGAGTACTCTTTAAGTACTCGCAAACTATCACTAACAAGTAAAGTGGTTTAAGTAGGAATGCTAAGCTCTAGGTTGTTTTGCAAAAATCCACGTTTATCTCTAGCTGAGTTCAGAAGTAAATAAAGCTAGTTGAAGGTTTTATAACACTTAAGTGGGAACTTAAGTTTTCAATTTCACAACCCTGTTGTGGTCAAGTCAAAGTCATGATTCATTTCACAAGTCATTATGAAAACATCTGATGACGGAACCGTATGGCCACTCCAACTGTCCATACCCGAATTCACCATACTCAGTATGCGGATAATCAATCCTAACCTTTCAATTACACACCCTAGTAAAGGCACCTCTCCTATGTTTGGCCTCCCAACCATGACCATCTGTCATCTTGGGAACTGCACAGGTGGACAATCATCACGAGGTAGCCTCAGCTTAAACCTCGGCCGCAAGGGAACCCATACTAAGGTATATAAACTTCCAGGCAAGCCCTACCCAAATTCGAGTATTGTGGGTGTACGGTAACATTGGAATGGTATCACATCTGAACACAACCATCAGTTTTATAAAGGGCTAAGGCTCATGCCTCAACATTTTCATCATCAAAATCATCTGGTGTTCAATAACACATGTCAAAACATTTCATTAGAATGGCTCATCATTCTAAGGTTTTCATAACCATTTTCACCAAGTATTCCCATCTAAAGTGATCAAGTTTTATGCTTAGCACTAGCCACTAAAGTTGGAGGTAAACACTAATGAGGGGTGCTAATCAAGTGTGACTTATCTAAGTATAATCTCAGGCCTCAGGATGACATCAACTTCTACCTAACTTAGGCCAAGTTTTATGCTCTTTATGCTACCTCTAATATCTTTCCAAAATATCACTAACACTACCTAAAAGTAAACAAAGTATTTTGATAAAGAAATAAACTAATAAAGCTTGCAAGTAAAACTGGGATTTGGTGTAATCTAAGGGGTATAATCACATATGCCTAAGGCATCTAGTTGGCATAGTTATCATGCAAGTGTTAGCTTGCAAAGTTAACTTGTATGGTGAAGCTTGCTAGGATGGCTTTCCTTGTGCAGGGTAGTGGTTGAAGTTCTCCTCTGCTTCCTCTTCGTAGTAGTCTCCTTCCTCTTCGTATCCTTGGTCAGTACTAGCGTCTATAAATAAATACGAAGGACACAATCATCAAACAATACTTAACTACTGCTATTTAGCACACAAGGGTTCACACTACATGATCTAGCATCATCACAATCATCACAAGAATTAAGGCAAAAGTTTTATTTATTTTATTTTAGAAAAGTAATTTCTACTCATTGAAAAACTACTTAAGATTTAATATTCTCCAATTAAAATATGGGATCATGTTGACACATGTCATCACCACATATTTCAATACTTGGGAATGTGATTTAAAGTGGTGTCACATTTAATAATGTTTAACCTTATTATTTTAATTAATTAAAGTGACTAGAAATGCCTATGGGGCATTCTTTTATTACTTGTTCATTATTACTGCAAGTAAACCTAGATATTTTTCCATATTCGGAAAGGTCTTATCAAATGTGATTTTTGGGAGTTGGAATCAACTCAAAAGCATTTATGGTTGAATTTTTAAAAATGTTTGAATGCAGAAAAGTCTCTGCCTTGTTATTTTTACTATAGGTGATATATATTTCAAATGGTTTAAATCCAACGGGCTTGGATTAAGAATTTCCATATCTTTCTAACAAAATTGGTTTCATGCTATTTGGTTTAGTAAAACTCTTTAAATTGAATTTTGAATCAATAGGCAGAACTAGGGTTTGAGTTTAAATGAAAAATCTAAATTTAAACTAACTGGTCCTTGGGAATTCTATCTGGTCGGCCATTGCCTGACGCCTTGAGCTGGTTAAGTTGTGTCCCCACGCGTCAGTGGGATGGGGAGTGCGAAAGGGTATGGGCTAACTATGACCGTAGGATTAGAAAAAGGATCAATGGATCACGGCCATCGTCCTCGTCGAACAGAAAACGACAGGCTCGAATCCTAGCGCGGCCAATAGGGGTCTGGGGCAGCTCACCGGGGCTCAGGCGATGGTCGGCGATGGGGGCAAACGATGAAGTCAAAGACGGCGATTCTCCTGGTACTGGCGGCTCCTCCTAGGGTGGCTCCAATCGACGGGGCCCTTCTCCTCCAACAGCGGCAGGCTCCGGCAAAATTCCAGCGAGGGAGAGCTTGCCTTGCTCTGGGAAGAGGTGGGAAGGATCAGTAAGAGGTGAGGAGTGAGATGGTGTGAATAAAACAAGCGGGAAAGGCCTCCTTTTATAGGCGAGCGAGAGAGGCCAAGCGGCATGGGCAGTGCCCATCGGCGTCGGGGTTACAGCGAGCTACGGGCATGGCTGAAGGTAGGGGACGGTGCACGGTCTCCTGGCGGTCCTCAATGGATTGATGGCGTGGCAAGGGGCGGTTGAGGTTGGTCGGGACGGGTCGATGCTCTGAGCAGCACCGACGGTGGTTTTGATGGCCTTGCGGTTGTTACGGTCGCATGACGGTAACAGTGGTTGTCAGGAGGTTCTGGTCGCGGTGATTGCGAGGCACAGGCGAAGGCGGCAGTGGTTTGTGCGGCGTGTCGGCTGCAATGGTGGCCGCTCGACATGGCAGAGACCAACTGGGCGCGTGTGTTCTCGGTGGTCCACGGCTTGTCAAGGCTCGAGGCCTGGACAGGGGGTGGCGATGGACGGTAGCGTGCCTCCTGGACATGGTGGCTAGGCGCGACGAGTGCTGGTTCTAGCTTACCATGGTCGGCTGGATGGGGTGTGCTCGGGCATGCATGGCATGGTGCATTGGTAGGGTCTAGGTTGGTTCAATGCACTAGTTGGCACTGGGGGAGACAGGGATGATCGATGGTGAACAATGTTTGGGGTGATCACTGCTCAAAACAGTGAAGTTTGGCCAAATTTATTTTTCGTCTCCAAGTGTTTGATGAAATGGCCAAAATAATTTCATATTTGAATTTTTGGATGAAACTTGTCGAGTATACTGGTCAAATACTAGGGAGTATTTGGTTGATTGGATTTGTCAAGGTGAACTGGTTTGGTTGGTTTTTGAGAAATGGTGATCTTACCCTATGAACTAGATTCAATTTTCAAATGTTATTTGAATAGGGTTGCCAAATGTTTCTGTGGGTTTGCAAGGTGGGATTGGGTTCAATTTTAGTTGGTCTAACAAGGGGTGAAAAGAATTGGATTTGTTTCTGTTTGAACTCTTGGACTAGAAACACTCAAAGTGGTCTAGTGAGCAAGATTGGGAAAAATGACCATTAGCTCATTTTGTTTGTTTTTGAATTTCTATTGATTTGATTATGCTTGGAAATGATTCAGATGATGTTTTTTTTTCATATTTAAACCAATCTTTGCCATTCACAACAGTCAAACAAGTCCATTCAAGCATTCATGCATTCCTCACATGCACACATGCATTCATATGGATTTTAATTAACAAAAGTTTTTGTTAACCCTAAATTTGGGTGGTTGGAATTGATAACCTTGATTAATATTTTTGGGATGTTACAAACCTTCCCTCCTTAAAAAAATCTCGTCCCGAGATTTGAGAAAAATAAAACTAGGATTTAAAGAGATCTCGAAACTCCGTCCTAATGTAATCCTCTCGTTCCCAGGTAGCTTCTTCTTCAGTGTGGTTACTCCACTGGATCTTGAGAAACTTTATACTTCGGGTCCTAGTGGTTCTGAAAGCTTCCTCCAAAATACGGATGGGTACTTCGGGATATGTCAGGTCATCGTTGATCTCTAGGCATTTGCAAAGTAACGAGATATGAAACACATTATGCACGGCTGACATCTCCTCTGGAAGTTCCAGTTGATACGATAATTATCCTCGATGATTCAAAATCTTGAAAGGTCCGATATATCTGGGGGCTAACTTTCCTTTGAGCTGGAAACGTTGCATTCCTTTCAAAGGTGACACTTTGAGAAACACAAAATCTCCGATATTGAAGGCTAGGTCTCGACGTCTCTTATCGGCATAACTCTTCTGTCTAGATTGGGCGGTCTTGAGGTGCTCACGGATCTTGTGAACTTTCTCTTATGCTTCTCGTAGGATGTCAGGTCCAAAAATCTGACTCTCTCCTACTTCCGACCAATTCAAAGGGGTACGACACTTTCTTCCATACATGAATTCAAAGGGAGCCATTTGCAAACTGGCTTGGTAACTGTTGTTGTATGAAAATTCTACGAACGTCAGACAGTCTTCCCATTTAGATCCATATTCTAACACACTAGCTCTCAACATATCTTCGAGTATTTGGTTTACTCGCTCCATTTGTCCATCGGTCTGAGGGTGATAAGTTGTGCTGAAATCCAGTCTGGTTCTTAATCCTTCTTGGACTTTCTTCCAAAATCTTGAGGTAAACTGGGTTCCTCGATCCGACACAATGTTCTTGGGGACTCCATGCAAACCGACGATTCTAGCAATGTACAACTCTGCTAGCTTCAAAATCTGTTAAGTGGTCTTGACATGTAAGAAATGGGCGACTTTGGACAGTCTATCTACTATGACCCAAATAGAGTCATTTCCCCTACTAGATGTAGGCAAACCGGTGATAAAATCCATTCCGACTGAATCCCATTTCCATTCCGGAATCTGCAATGGTTGCAACAGTCCTACGGGTCTCTGATGTCCCGCCTTGACTCTCTGACAAATATCACACTTGGCTATGTAGCTTCCGATTTCTCTCTTCATCTTATACCACCAAAATTGCTCCTTCAAATCCTGATACATCTTCGTTCCTCCGGGGTGAATAAAATAAAGAGTATCATGGGCTTCTTTCAAAATATCTTGTTTCAACTCTAAATCTGCTAGTACAGAGATACGTCCTTTGTACCACAAAACTCCTTCTTCATCTTTGGTGAATCAGGGTACTTTCCCTGTACCGATACGATGTTTGATTCAGTCGATACTAGCATTTCCTTTCTGCGCCTCCTTGACCTGACTGTTCAAAGTGGGTTGAAGTTCTATTCTAGCCAAAAATCCTTCACTTACGACCTCCATTCTGAAATCTTCCAACTCCTTGTGCAAACTTGGTTGCTCCTTCAGAATCATGGAGTTCAAGCGACATGGCAATCTGCTAAGGGCATCTGCTACCACATTGGCTTTACCGGGGTGATAGTGGATGTCCAGATCATAGTCCTTGATTAGCTCTATCCATCTCCTTTGCCTCATATTCAGCTCCTTCTAGGTGAAAATGTATTTCAGGCTCTTGTGATCCAAATAAATCTCACAACGGTTACCCATGAGGTAATGCCGCCATGTCTTCAAGGCTAAAACTACGGCTGCTAGTTCAAGGTCATGGGTAGGGTAATTATGCTCATGTTGCTTCAGTTGTCAGGATAGATAAGATATGACTTTGCCTTCTTGCATGAACACACATCCGAGACCGATCTTGGATGCGTCACAATACACATCAAAAGGCTTCGTGATATCCGACATGATCAAGATTGGGGCTGATATTAATCTCTTCTTAAGGTCTTGGAAGCTTGCTTCACATTTGTCCGTCCATTCAAACTTCTTATCCTTCTTCAACAATTGGGTCATGGGTCTTGCGATGCTCGAAAATCCTTCTACGAACTTGCGGTAATATCCCGCTAATCCGAAAAATGCACGAACTTGGGTTTGAGTGGGTGGGGCTTGCCATTCTTCAACATCCTTAACCTCGGCGGGGTCAACGACAATTCCTCTGGCCGACACAATATGTCCGAGGAATCCTACTTTCTGTAACCAGAATTCACATTTGCTAAACTTGGCATACAACTGATGCTCCCTAAGGGTTCCAAGGATGGTCATCAGGTGTAGCTCATGTTCTTCTTCTGATATGGAAAAAATCAGAATGTCATCAATGAAAACAACGACAAACTTATCCAGGAAGTCCATAAAAATCTTATTCATGAGGTTCATGAAATAAGCGGGGGCATTGGTTAATCCAAAAGACATGACAGTGTACTCATACAGTCCATATCTGGTAGTAAAGGAAGTCTTTGGAATATCCTCTTCACGAATCTTGAGTTGATGATAACCAGTTCTAAGATCAATCTTAGAAAACCCTTTGGCACCGGTCAATTGGTCAAACAGATCTTCTATCTTTGGCAGTGGGTACTTTTTCTTGATGGTTACATCATTCAGCTTCCGATAATCCGTACACAAATGGTTACCTCCATCTTTCTTGTCCACAAACAAGACAGGTGATCTCCATGGCGAAGCACTTGGTTGAATCAATCCTATCTGCAGCATAGCATCCAGTTGCTTCTTTAGCTCCACTAATTCAGACAGGTTCATACTATAAAGTCTCTGAGCTATGGGTCCGGTTCTAGGGATTAGTTCAATGATAAACTCAATATCCTGATCTGGGGGCATACCAGGAAAAACATCTGGAAATACATCGGGGTATTCACAGACTACTCTGACTTGGTAAATAGTTGGTTGGGCTAGAATCTTCTTGCACTTGAATTGACGGGGAAAGGTTTCAGATACATGCTCTACTGATACTCCGATGGTACTGGTCATGGTTATGGCTTTCTTTGCACAGTCGATTAATCCTTTATGTTTCGACATCAAATCCATTCCTAGTACTACTTCCACACCTTTGGTTCCAAGTACTATTAGATTAGCATAAAAATCTATGCCATGGATTCTGATAGGTATGGCCTTGCAAATTTGTCTAGCTTTGGTGGTTGAACCAGGTATTTGAACTATCATAACATGCTTCAATTTTGTTGGTTGAATCTTACTAGTGAATGCAAATTCTTCTGTAACAAATGAGTGCGATGCTCCAGAATCAAACAACACTCTTGCAAGTAATGAGTTAACATAAAACATATCCAGCACGACATCTGGCGCTTCTTGGGCTTCCTCAGCATTCATGTGAAACAAACGACCGTTGCGGTTGAGTGAATTTCTTGGGGAAATCTTCTTCCAGGCTGAACACGACGCTGCTGCTGAGCTGGGGCATTCACATTGGGGGCTGCTACAAGCTTCTTGGGGCACTCACTAGAATAGTGACCCTTGGTTCCGCATTCATAACAAGTCACCTGAGACTTGTCCTTTCCTGCAACAGGCACATCATTGCTTCCAGTCCTTGGGGCAGTATTGGGGTTGTTGGCTACATTGTTGTTGAATTTGGCGGGTGCACGATTGAAATTGCTGGGGTTGCCGGGGCTGGTGTTGTGGTTTCCTCCGGTCCTTGGGTTTCCTCCTCCACGGTTGGGATAGGTTGGACGGTTCATCGGGGGTCTATTGTTTCTTGGGGTAAGACGGGTTGGGGCGATACGTTGGGGTATGGTGGGTTCCTGGTTGATGCATCATTCGGCGCTTGCGGTTCTCATTGGCTTGGTTGATTTTGCCTTCCATCTGAATGGCAGAATCCACTAAGGCTTCAATGTCAGCAAATGGAATATTGACTAACATTGTCTGCATCTCATCATGCAGACCATTTTAGAATCTCTCCTTCTTCTTGGCTTCAATGTCAATCTCATCTGGTGCATACCTAGCTAATGACAGAAATTTGTCACGGTACTCAACTACTGTCATCCTCCCTTGCTTCAATTCTCTGAATTCATCTCTCATCCTCTTGATTAAACCCGGTGGCACATGGGTTATGCTGAACTTGAGTTTGAATTCATCCCAAGTCATCATATGTCCTCCATTCATGGCGCGAACGCTATTCCACCATGCTCTTGCATCTCCTACCAGATAATGGGTGGCAAACAGTACTTTCTCATTGGCCTCTACTCCTGTGACTTCTAAGTTGTTCTCCATGGTCTGCAGCCAGTCATCCGCATCTAATGGCTCTTCATACTTACTAAAGATGGGTGGATTGGTGTTCTGGAAGTTCTTGAGCTTGTCTCCATGGTTGTCCTAGTTTCCATGGCCTTGATTGTTGTTGGCCATCTAAGCTATGTGTTGAAGGGTGGCTAAGTTGGCTTGATGTTCGGATCTTTCGGCTTCACGGTCCGAAACCAACATTTGCAAGATTTGCAGCATTGGGTATGGGAATGAACAGATTCCTCCGCGAGGCATCTGAAGATTGAGATAGATCATGAGAAAAGAGGGAAATTTTCTAAGGTTCAGGGGTTTGTTTCTAAAAAGTTTTTAAAGTTTGACTCAGATTTTTCTAGCAACTTGCTTGTCATTCATTCATTCATAGCACACAATACAAACACACACCACAACATGGAAACAGATGGTTTTAAGAACCATTCTGTTAAACTAAGATACAGTGGGACCGAATACAACTTCACTAACGCTAGTGGTCAAGTGCTACTACTCCTCGGAATCGGTGTCTTCATCATCATCATCATTAATGAAGGCTGAGTCATTATCATCGGTGAAGTCCATGGCTTGATCCTCCAGGAATTCATCATCATCACTGAGGTAAGAGTAAGGGTCTCCACGGATGTCTTCCCCTGCATTCTCCCTCACCTCAAGCTGCATGTCCCGCTCGTGGATGGTCTCCTCCAAGTCTGTCACCTTGTGACGAAGGCGAGCAATAATGCGATCCTTCTTGTCAAGCTGACGGCGACGAGACTGGTGATCCTTCACAAGCATGGAAATGGTCTGGTCCTTCTTAACTGCGTTGGCATAGTTGTGGTTGACGTATGCGCGGGCATTGTCCAACTCCTTCTTCCGGCCATACATCATGAAGCTGAGATGGTCCACTTGATGCTTCAGCTCCGGGTGACGTGGTACCTCCAATGGTTGTCCCATAGCATCACGCCTTGGGTAATACTCACAACGCGAGCCCTTGATCTGATTAATGTTTTGCCCACACAGACGGGCAAGAGCTTCATGCATGGCCCTGGCAAGTCCATCTAACCAGTTGTTCTCCCTTAAGGTGAACTGGAATCCCTCTAAGGTGGGGGCTTAAATCTTCCCTCTAAGACTTGCAACAATCAGCCATTGCAATTTTTCTCCTTCCTGATTGTTGAGCTGGGCTCTGAAGAACTCGGGGTGCGGGCTCTCTAGAAGTTCCGAGAGTTGGTCCAAATCACGCTCAAAGATGAGATCTCCTCCATTGCCCAACTGATAGAACTGGCTATACTTCACGTCCATCTATAAGAATGTAGGATGAGTAAGTTAGTAGAGTGATCAAGTGTGTCAAATTTTATGTAAGTTTGCAAGAATTTTTTAGGAACATGAATTTTCATGAAAGAATCTAAGTGGTAAGAATGAGAATAGGTTTTCATAAATACTCATTTCTTTTGTTTTGAAACTAAATTTTTGATTCAAGCCTCCATTCTAACTGGGGTCTCCTATGGTCAGGATGGATCTAATACCAACTTGTCAACACCCGGATTTTTAATCCCAGATGCCTGTTATGCCATACATCGCAATCCCAGGATTACCATTTTTGCGAGACATAACAGATTGGTACCATAGTTCATCATCCATTACAAACCATAATAAAGGTCTTACAAATAAAGGATCTCATGATCCAATCTTAATACAATCAACGCAGCAGAATAATATAATAATGGTAGCATGGGTGAAGCTCCATCTTCATGGTCACAGGCAATGCTAACGATGGGTGATGATCCTAGTTGTCGTAGACTTCCTGCGGTCCATCCTCCTGATAGTCTTCCTCATAGTCTGGCCACGGGAATAGCCAGGGACAAAGCCATCACTACTGTTTAAGTACTCGCAAACTATCACTAACAAGTAAAGTGGTTCAAGTAGGAATGCTAAGCTCTAGGTTGTTTTGTTAAAAGCCAGGTTTATCTCTAGCTGAGTTCAGAAGTAAAGAAAGCTAGTTGACGGTTTTATAACACTTAAGTGGGAACTTAAGTTTTCACTTTCACAGCCCTGTTGTGGTCAAGACAAAGTCATGAGTCATTTCACAAGTCATTTTGAAAACATCTGACGATGGAACCGTATAGCCACTCCAACTGTCCATAACCATGGACGCGGCTATTCGAATAGTTTGACACTCTGTAGAGGTGGTACACTTTCACCACAATATTCGATATATCCGTCAGTAACAATCTTGAATTCACCATACTCAGTATGCGGATAATCAATCCTAACCTTTCAATTACACACCCTAGTATAGGCACCTCTCCTATGAGTTTGGCCTCCCAACCATGACCATCTGTCATCTTGGGAACTGCACAGGTGGACAATCATCATGAGGTTGTTGGAGATATGCCCAATAGGCAATAATAAAGTGGTTATTATCATATCTTAATACTTATGATAAATGTTTACATACCATGCTATAATTGTATTAATCGGAAACATTAATACTTTGTGATTTGTAAACATAAAAGAGTCCCTAGTAAAGCCTCTTGTTAAACTAGCTTGTTGGTTAATATATGATCATGGTTTCCTGATCATGAACATAGAGATGTTATTAACAACAGGGTCATATCATTAGGAGAATGATGTGATGGACATAATCCTATAGTTAATCGTAGCATAAAGATCAAGTCATTTAATATAGTTCATTTTCTATAAGCTTTCTGATACATAGTAACCTAATTCCTTCGACCATGAGATCATGTTAATCACCATCACTGGAAGGATGCTTTGATGACATCAAACACCACACCGTAATTGGGTGGTTTATAAAGGTGGCATTGAGTGTTTGGAAAGTATGGGTTGAGGCACATGGATCAAGAATGGGATTTGTCCATCCATATGACTGATAGATATACTCTTTGCCCTTTCGGTGGAATGTCATCCAATTAGCTTGAAAGCATGTGACTGGCTCAGAAGGGATCACATATCACGGGAACGAGAAAAGAGTACTTATCGGTAACGAGGTTGAACTAGGTATGCAGAGATACCGACGATCAAAACCTCGGATAAGTAAACTATCATGAGACAAAGGGAAATTGGTATCGTATGTAAGTGGTTCATTCGATCGCAAAGTAATCATAGACATATGTGGGAGCCATATGAATTTCCAGATTCCTCTATTGGTTATTGATCGAAGAAGTGTCTCGGTCATGTCCGCATAATTCACGAACCGTAGGGAGACACACTTAAGGATTCGATGTTGTTGAGTAGTTATGGAATGATGAGTAAGAGACCGAATGTTGTTCAGAGTCTCGGATGGGATCCGGGATATCACGAGGAGATCCGGAATGGTCCGGAGAATAAGATTCATAGTTGGGGAATGATTCCGATGTTTTCACCCGGAATGTTCTAGAAGGGTCCGGAAGGTCCGGCACTCCAGAGGGGAAGGGTACATGAATGTGTCGTGACAATGTGGAATGGTTGCATCATGTACTAGGTCACTTGGCTGGGCAAAATAAAGGGAGAAATCAAATCCTAGTTTGAAAGTCAAACGCCAATTTGAAAAAGTCAAACGGCAAGTTTGCTTGGTGGAGGGAGAGTAGGAAACCTACTTGGGGAGGAAGTCTCCTCCCTCCACCTGCCGGCCAAGGAGTAGGAGTTGGAGGAGGACTCCCTCCTCCCAAGCCGCACCCTCCCACCTATATAAGGAGGGGTAGGGCTGCCCCTCTCCCACACACCTGAAAACCCTAGCCTCCAAGTCGCTGGCCACCTCCAAGCCGCCGCCTAGGGCCTCCTCTAACTCGGTGAGTTAGGATTTCCCCAAACCCTAGCCGCCGGCCAAGCCCTCCCCTTGGTGCCCTCTAAACCCTAGATCACCAAGGCCTCTCTCATACTCCACCATACTCACTCCGGCTTAAGGCGAAGCCCTGCGAGATCTCCCCTCTACTTCCGACACCACGCCGTCGTGCTGCCGGAATCGCGAGGAGAGTGCTACAACCTCCGCTGCCTGCTGGAACAAGGGAGAGGAAGGTCTTCATCGAAAGTCGAGCGTGTGACCGATTGCGGAAGCACTTAACGAGCATGGCGCCGGAAGGATCGTCTACATGATCTTGAGATCGGCAAGTGTACGACTACATCACCCACGAGAATCTGCTCTCGTTAACCGCTTTGGATCTTAGAGGGTTAGTATTCTATCGACTCGTTGCTATAATCTAGTAGATAGATCTTGGCTTGATCATAGATTAGATCTTGATTGTGTGTTCATGCGGTAGAATTTTTTTGTTTTCCATGCTACGAACCCCTACAGTGGTATCAGAGCCGTGTCTATATGTAGATCTGTTGCACGAGTAGAACACAATGGTCATTGTGGGCGTTGATGTTTTTGTTGTCGGTTGCTTCTTGTGTACTTTGCATCTTGCGGGATGGTGGGTTGAAGCGGCCTAGGCTAACCTTACATGACATCGTTCATGAGACTTGCTCCACGCTTAACATGCAACTTGTATTGCATAAGTGGCTTTGCGGGTGCCTGTTTCTCCCAACATAGTTAAGATTCAATTTACAACGGGTGATTGACAGTACTAGTATCAATGTTGTGGTTCTTGTTCATAAGTTAGAACGACACTTATTGAAAGCCCCAAACCACGTAAAACATGCAAAGAAAATTAGAGGCGTCTAACTTTGTTTTGCAGGGGTGTGCTGTGATGTGATATGGCCATGATTGTGATTATATATGATGTATGCAATGTCCCTTATTGTAAGTTGGCAACCGGCAGGATCCATATGGTTGTCTTTTAAATTCCGTTAAGACTTGCATGTCTATTCAAAGAAGTTGTAATAGTTGATGCTAGTGGACAACAACCATGAAGCGGCGCCATTGACCTTGACGCCACACCAGTGGTGATGGAGATCATGTTTGTGCTTGAAGATGGAGATCGGAAGCACAAGAAGAAAGGCCATATCATATCACATATTATGAATTGCATGTGATGTTAATCCTTTTATGCATCTTGTATTGCTTAGTTAACGACGGTAGCATTATAAGATGATCCTCAAACACAATTTCAAGTTTTAAAGTGTTCATCCTTAGTAAGCACCGTTGCTAAAGCTCGTTGTTTCGAAGCACCACGTGATGATCGGGTGTGTTAGATTATGCGAGTGTATACAACGTGAGCAAGCCAGATTTGCTCATGCAGAAGCTAAGGTTTGATCTTGACGAGCCTAGCATGTACAGACATGGTCTCGGAACACGGATCACCGAAAGGTAAAGCATGAGTCATATAGTAGATATGATGAACATGTTGATTGTTCGCCATTCAAGCTACATCAACTCTCATGATGATCGGTTTTGATGTGGTGGATTTGGTTCGTGTGATCACTAAAACAATGTGAGGGATATTGTTTTAAGTGGGAGTTCAACAGCAATATGATAAAGAGTTGAACACTATTTATCATAAATTAGATCAAAGTGAATTTGCATAATTGTTGTAGTCATTGGAATCCTTTTACCACCTTGCGCTTAGTTTTAATTGAGATGATAGAACTATAGAATTATGGTTAGTTACTTTACGAACTGGTATCGTATTGTTTTTGAAGTGTTAATCTAAAGTTTAAAAGTCCCATTGCAAACTTTCAGTAAGTTTTGATTACTCCATGAAGTTTAATAGTTGGTATTAAATCAAGAGTAACAATTCCAGTGTTAGTATATAAGTATCATGTTTGTCTCCATGATTCTTGATATTCGAAAGATAGTTTCAATATCAAGGTAATCCAGGAGTTGAAAGAGTTGTTTCACAAAACATCATGTATGGAAGATATTGCGATATCTGAAATGATGTTTTGGTTACAACATGATAGAGTATAATATGGAAAAGTTTATGTTATCATATTTGATGAGAATTTGCAAAAGGTTGGAGACACTAGTTGTCCTAATCCTCCAAAAGGTTTTGGAAAGCAACATTATACTCGCGATTCATCGTTATAAGCTAAAAGTAGCTGGATCATGGATAATTCCATGGTAAGGGTGAATATTTGATGTAGATAAAATGTTTACTACACCAAGAGATTACTAAAGAAAGTAATTTGAAAGAACACCAAACATTTGATGATGGTGATCTACTTCAAAGTGCAAGTCCAAAGACATTGGTATTTAACTATACACGCTTTGGACTATGTGTCATATGTATGGCTTCACTATTGATGATAGATTATTTCAAACAGAAAAGGAAATACTGAAAGAGAATCTCATAAATATATGGCAGAAAAGAAAAGACTAGAATTGTTCAGCTTAAGTATATAGATGATATACATGTTATGGCTATATTCTTTGCTTATTAAACAATGTGGTTCTTAAGTATTTGATACTGAATTTGTTGGTGTGAATCGTCATACAAAACAACACAATTCATGAACTACAATGGCCTAAGTAACTAGCAAAAGAATATGTGATGATGTTCATCAAGAACAAATATAGGGTTATTGTGCTGCTTGTTAAACATCAAAGCTTGCCTTCAAGATTTGTTTTATCAGGTGTTATGAGAACAAAATGGTTGTTCAAATAATTGATGTAATCCATAAAAGATGGATGATTTACAAATCTCGTTGTAGAAATCACATCCATAAAACTAGTACTAAAATGTCAAAAGACAAATTGATTAAAAGATCACTTAGGAAGTGACATCGCTGTTTAAATTATAATGGAAAGAAAACATGAAGAAACTCCATGCTGATGGAATTTTGGAGTCTTTTGATTTTTGATCAAATGACGCTTGTGAAACTTTCCTAGATATAATTAAAACTTCGTTCATAGGCCAAAAGGGAACGAATGACTAGCTTATTGGAACTTGTACATATTGTTGTATGAAGTCCATTATGTGTAGTCAAGAGCGATGGATTTCAACTTCATATGCTTTCTCCGAAAATTTGAGTGAATATATGAATATTTACTTAATAAGGATGAAATATGAAACATTTGAAAAGTTCAAAGATTTTCAAGATGAAGTGCAAAATCATTGTAACAAGAATATAAATAGTTTATGATAAGATCATAAAGGAAGATATTTGAGTTACAAGTTTAGCATAATACCTAAGATTTAAGGAATCGTTCCGTGGATTTGCATTTCCCGAAACACCATAAGAGTATGGAATGTTCGAGATATGTAATTAAACCTTGTTTGACATGGTAAGATCAAAGGTGTAGTTCATAAAACTGTCATTACATTTTAAAGATTAAAAGCTTTAGAGACTACCGTTTTTTCACTGAAAAGAGCTCCATCATAATTCGTTGAAATGCAACCATATAAAGTTATGGTTTGGGATAAAACCCAAGTTGTCATTTCTTAAACATTGGTATGCTATGCATAAGAAAGATGTTTGCAACCAAAGTCAGATGAACTTGTCTTTGTATGTTATTTCGAATAACTGTTAAGTATTCCTCCATAACATCATAGACAAAAATGTTTGTCGATTAGAACGTAAAGTTTCTTTGAGAAGGAATTTTTCATGAAAAGATAAGTGGGAGGACAATAGAACTTTGATAAGGTTAAAAGAACCTTAGCTATATGTGCAAAGTTGCGCAGCGCCAAAAAGTGTTCCGGAGGCAGCAACAATGCTCATGGCTCACGTGCCTCAAAGGTTGTGGTCACAGAGATCTAAGTTCCTATTGAAACAAGTAGGTCAGGTAAACAATCAAATACCAAGATTTGAGAGTTAAATCATTATTTGACAATAATGATCTGACTACATGCAAAGAAGCGATGATGGGCCCTGACTCCATCAAATGGCTTCAGGCCATAAAATCCGTGATAGTTCCATATACGAGAGATCAAGCTTTGAACTTGAAAGACCCTCTGGAAAGGTACAAGACCTTAGAGTCATATTTGGATCTATAAAGAAATAGACATGGATGTTTCACATCTATGAAATAGTCGACATGTTGGGAAAGAGTTCACAACAATGTTCAAAGGTTGACTATGACAAGATTTGATCTTTCATAGCGATATTTAGTCTAGACGAATTAATATAGCAACCACTACATATGATTTTGTTATGTGGTAGTTGAATAAGCAAAACAAGTTATTCTAATAGAATTGTTACCTAGGACATGTGCATAACACGGTCCATAGGGTTTTGTTAATTCAAAGGATGCTAAAAGCATATGCAAACTTCAATTGTTGAAGTAAGCATTGCGGAGTTGGAATCTTCACTATGATGAAACTATTAAAGGAGTTTAAATTCGTCGGAAACGATGAAGATGCTTGCATTTGCAAGAAATTAAGTGGGAGCGCTAAGACATGTTTCTAATACATTATGTGGAAGACATATTGTTGATTGGAAATGATATATCTTTTATTAACACATATTAAGAATTTCATCCCGATGAAAGACTTAGGCAAAACCCAAATATTTGGCATCAGTAGACGCTAATATGGTTGTGCCGAAAGTACATAGATGATATATTGAATGAGTTCAATATAGAAACTACAAGAAAAGTTCTTGTCACACAGAAAGGATTGAATGAGTTCAATATTGATGATATATTCAAGTGTATTGACACTTGGTAAGTGAAACAAAGATTCAAGTATATATTGATACTTGATGTATGAAATCACAAAGAGTATTTATATCAATCATACTGTGATATATACAAATCCAGATATGTCCTATGCTCTAAATGTTATGAGCATATACCAGAATGATTTATAAGATGATCATTGGACGATAGTAAGGATATTCTTATGATATTTTGGAAGAACTAAGAGTATATTATTTTGTATAAGTGGCAAATAGATGGTTAGTTCATTGTAAAAGTACTACATTGATACTAGTTTTGTCACAAAGTACAAATTAAGTTTATCTCAATCTGAACTAAGGGTGGCACAATGTAATGGAAAGTAAGTTCCATAATGGATTTGGATGAGTTCCAAAGTTAAGACATTGTGACAGACACTACAACAAAAGGCTGAGTATATGACTGCTATTATAGCAGCTAAACAGGGCATTTGTGTCAAATAGTTTGTTATCAAACTAGGTGTAGTTCACAGTGGGATAATACAATGAAGATATATTGTACGACAATATTATCAACATGTTTTAACCCCAAAGAACTAAAGGTCTCACCAAAGGACCAAATTTATACAAAGCCATCTCATTAGAGAATGAGTGATGCGTAGAGACGCAAAGACATGCAATTACACACGGACCTGAAAGTGTCGGATCCGCAGATCAGTTGATCACTAGCAATCGTGTAAATACAACACCGGAAAGCCATAGGTGTTGAATGCACAAAGGTTTGAAACTAGATTATTGACTCTAGTGCAAGTGGGAGACTATTGGAGATATGCCCAAGAGGCAATAATAAAGTGGTTATTATCATATATTCATACTTATGATAAATGTTTACATACCATGCTATAATTGTATTAACCGGAAACATTAATACTTGTGTGATTTGTAAACATAAAAGAGTCCCTAGTAAAGCCTCTTGTTAAACTAGCTTGTTGGTTAATATATGATCATGGTTTCCTGATCATGAACATAGAGATGTTATTAACAACAGGGTCATATCATTAGGAGAATGATGTGATGGACATACTCCTATAGTTAAGTGTAGCATAAAGATCAAGTCATTTAATATAGTTCATTTTCTATAAGCTTTCTGATACATAGTAACCTAATTCCTTCGACCATGAGATCATGTTAATCACCATCACTGGAAGGATGCTTTGATGACCTCAAACACCACACCATAATTGGGTGGCTATAAAGGTGGCATTTAGTGTTTGGAAAGTATGGGTTGAGGCACATGGATCAAGAGTGGGATTTGTCCATCCATATGACGGATAGATATACTCTGGGCCCTCTCGGTGGAATGTCATCCAATTAGCTAGCAATCATGTGACTGGCTCACAAGGGATCACATATCATGGGAACGAGAAAAGAGTACTTATCGGTAACGAGGTTGAACTAGGTATGCAGAGATACCGATGATCAAAACCTCGGATAAGTAAACTATTGTGAGACAAAGGGAAATTGGTATAGTATGTAAGTGGTTCATTCGATCGCAAACTAATCGTAGAAATATGTGGGAGCCATATGAATTTCCAGATTCCTCTATTGGTTATTGATCGGAGAAGTGTCTCGGTCATGTCCGCATAATTCACGAACCGTAGGGAGACACACTTAAGGATTCGATGTTGTTGAGTAGTTATGGAATGATGAGTAACAGACCAAATGTTTTTTGGAGTCTCGGATGGGATCCGGGATATCACGAGGAGATCCAGAATGGTCCAGAGAATAAGATTCATATAAGGAAAGTCCTGTTTCGGAGTTGGGGAATAATTCTGATGTTTTCACCGGGAATGTTCTAGAAGGGTCCGGAAGGTCCGGCACTCCGGAGGGGAAGGGTACATGAATGTGTCGTGACAATGTGGAATGGTTGCATCATGTACTAGGTCACTTGGCTGGGCAAAATAAAGGGAGAAATCAAATCCTAGTTTGAAAGTCAAACGCCAATTTGAAAAAGTCAAACGGCAAGTTTGCTTGGTGGAGGGAGAGTAGGAAACCTACTTGGGGAGGAAGTCTCCTTCCTCCACCCGCCGGCCAAGGAGGAGGAGTTGGAGGAGGACTCCCTCCTCCCAAGCCGCACCCTCCCACCTATATTAGGAGGGGTAGGGCTGCCCCTCTCCCACACACCTAAAAACCCTAGCCTCCAAGTCACCGGCCACCTCCAAGCCGCCGCCTAGGGCCTCCTCTAACTCGGCGAGTTAGGGTTTCCCCAAACCCTAGACTCCGGCCAAGCCCTCCCCTTGGTGCCCTCTAAACCCTAGATCACCAAGGCCTCTCTCATACTCCACCATACTCGCTCCGGCTTAAGGCGAATCCCTACGAGATCTCCCCTCTACTTCCGACACCACGCCGTCGTGCTGCCGGAATCGCAAGGAGAGTGCTACAACCTCCGCTGCCTGCTAGAACAAGGGAGAGGAAGGGCTTCATCGAGTACCGAACGTGTGACCAACTGCGGAAGAGCTGCCGGAACGCAGCGCTGGAAGGATCGTCTATGCGATCTTGAGATCGGCAAGTGTACGACTACATCACCCACGAGAATCTGCTCTCGTTAACCGCTTTGAATCTTAAAGGGTTAGTATCCTATCGACTCGTTGCTACAATCTAGTAGATAGATCTTGGCTTGATCATAGATTAGATCTTGATTGTGTGTTCATGCGGTAGAAAATTTTTGTTTTCCATGCTATGAACCCCTATAGAGGTAGCCTCAGCTCAAACCTCGGCCACAAGGGAACCCATACTAAGGTATATAAACTTCCAGTCAAGCCCTACCCAAATTCGGGTATTGTGGTTGTACGGTAACATTGGAATGGTATCGCATCCGAACACAACCATCGGTTTTATAAAGGGCTAAGGCTCATGCCTCAACATTTTCATCATCAAAATCATCTGGTGTTCAATAACACATGTCAAAACATTTCATTAGAATGACTCATCACTCTAAGGTTTTCATAACCATTTTCACCAAGTATTCCCATCTAAGGTGATCAAGTTTTATGCTTAGCACTAGCCACTAAAATTGGGGGTAAACACTAATGAGGGGTGCTAATCAAGTGTGACTTATCTAAGTATAATCTCATGCTTCAGGATGACATCAAGTTCTACCTAACTTAGGCCAAGGTTTATGCTCTTTATGCTACCTCTAATATCTTTCCAAAATATCACAAACACTACCTAAAAGTAAACAAACAATTTTGATAAAGAAATAAACTAATAAAGCTTGCAAGTAAAACCGGGATTTGGTGTAATCAAAGGGGTATAATCACATATGCCTAAGGCATCTAGTTGGCATAGTTATCATGCAAGTGTTAGCTTGCAAAGTTAACTTGTATGGTGAAGCTTGCTAGGATTGCTTGCCTTGTGCAGTGGAGTGGTTGAAGTTCTCCTCTGCTTCCTCTTCGTATCCTTGGTCGGTACTAGTGTCTATAAATAAATACGAAGTACACAATCACCAAACAATACTTAACTACTAGTATTTAGCACACAAGGGTTCACACTAGATGATCTAGCATCATCACAATCATCACAAGAATTAAGGAAAAATATTTATTTATTTTATTTTAGAAAAGTAATTTCTACTCATTGAAAAACTACTTAAGATTTAATATTCTCCAATTAAAATATGGGATCATGTTGACACATGGCATCACCACATATTTCAATACTTGGGAATGTGATTTAAAGTGGTGTCACAATTTAATAATGTTTAACCTTATTATTTTAATTAATTAAAGTGACTAGAAATGCCTATGGGGCACTCTTTTATTACTTGCTCATTATTACTGCAAGTAAACCTAGATATTTTTCCATATTCAGAAAGGTCTTATCAAATGTGATTTTTGGGAGTTGGAATCAACTCAAAAGCATTTATGGTTGAATTTTGAAAAATAATTGAATGCAGAAAAGTCTCTGCCTTGTTATTTTTACTATAGGTGATCTATAATTTCAAATGGTTTGAATCCAATGGGCTTGGATTAAGAATTTCCATATCTTTCTAAAAAAAATCGTTTCATGCTATTTGGTTCAGGAAAACTCTCTAAATTGAATTTTGAATAAACAGGCAGAACTAGGGTTGAGTTTAAATGAAAAGTTTAAATTTAAACTAACTGGGTCGCGCGGGAATTCTAATTGGGCCGGCCCACTGCTCACAGCATGCGCGGGCTGGTTAAGTTGTGTCACCACGCATCAGTGGTATGGGGGTGCGAAGGGGTATGGGATAACTACGACCATAGGATTAGATCAAGGATCAACGGCTCACGGCCATCATCCTCGTCGAACAGAACATGACGGCCTCGAACCCTAGCGCGGTCAGTGGGGGTCTAGGGTGGCTCAACGGGGCTCAGGCGATGGTCGGCGATGCAGGCGAACGACAAAGTCGACGACGGCGGTTCTCCTGGTACTGGCGGCTCCTCCTGGGGTGGCTCCAATCGACGGCGCCCTTCTCCTCTAGCAACAGCAGGCTCTGGCGAAATTCCGGCAAGGGAGAGCTCTCCTTGCTCCTCGAAGAGGTGGGAAGGATTAGTGAGAGGTGGGGAGTGAGATGGTGTGAAGAAAACAAGCAGGAAAGGCATCCTTTTATAGGCACGAGAGAGAGGCCAAGCAGCATGGGCAGTGCTTATCGGGGTCGGGGTTACAGCGAGCTACGGGCATGGCTGAAGGTAGGGGACGGTGCGCGGTCTCCTGGCGGTCCTCAACAGCTTGATGGCACGAAAAGGGGCGGTCGAGGTTGGTCGAAACGGGTTGACGCTCTGAGCGGCACCAACGGTGGTTTTGACGATGCACGGGTGCTATGGGTCGCTCGGTGGCGAACGGGGTTGTCTGGGAGGTTCCTGGTGTCGCAGTGATTGCAGGCACGGGCGGCGAAGGCGAGGCGTGGTCTGTGCGAGCGTGTCGAGCGCGGCGAGATGGCGTGCTCTGGACATGGCAGAGACCAATTGGGTGTGTGCGTTCTCGGTGGTCCACGGCTTGTCAAGGATCGAGGGCTAGGCAGGGGGTGGCGGTGGACGGTGGTGTGCCTCCATGACATGGTGGCTAGGCACGGCGAGTGCTGGTTCTAGCTTACCATGGTCGGCTGGATGGGGTGTGCTCGGGCATGCACGACATGGTGCATTGGTAGGGTGCAGGTTGGTTCAATGCACTGGTTGGCACTAGGGGAGACAGGGATGATCAATGGTGAACAATGTTTGGGGTGATCACTGCTCAAAACAGTGAAGTTTGGCCAAATTTGTTTTCTGTCTCCCAAGTGTTTGATGAAATGGCCGAAAGAATTTCATATTTGAATTTTTGGATGAAACTTGGTGAGTGTACTGGTCACATACTAGGGAGTATTTGGTTGATTAGATTTGTCAAGGTGAACTGGTTTGGTTGGTTTTTGAGAAATGGTGATCTTACCCTATGAACTAGATTCAATTTTCAAATGTTATTTGAATAGGGTTGCCAAATGTTTCTGTGGGATTGCAAGGTGGGCTTGGTTTCACTTTTACTTGGTCTAGCAAGGGGTGAAAAGAATTGGATTTGTTTCTATTTGAACTCTTGGACTAGAAACACTCAAAGTGGTATAGTGAGCAAAATTGGCAAAAATGGCCATTAGCTCATTTTTTTTGTTTTTCAATTTCTATTGATTTGATTCTGCTCGGAAATGATTTAGATGATGTTATTTTCATCTTTAAACCAATCCATGCCATTCACAACAATCAAACAAGTCCGTTCAAGCATTCATGCATTACTCACATACACACATGCATTCATATGGATTTTAATTAACCAAAGTTTTGGTTAACCCTAAATTTGGGTGATTGGAATTGATAACCTTGATTAATATTTTTGGGATGTTACACAAGGTGCTTCTTGGTGGGTATTCCAACATCCTCGTTCTCGGTGGTTAGATAGTTCTCGCAGAAGGAGATGCACTCATAGATCAGAAAGCCCTTGGCTATGCTTCCATCTAGACGGGACCTGTTGCGAACGAACCCTTTGATGACACCGTTCAGCCTTTCAAATGGCATCATGTTGTGCAGGAATGTCGGCCCAAGATGGATGATGTCATCCATGACATGGACATGCAGATGCACCATGATGTCGAAGAATGTGGGCGGGAAGTAAATCTCGATCTCTTATAGTATCACCACAATCTCTTCATGTAGCCTGCCGAGCTGCTTCATGCCGATCGACTTCCTAGAGATGACGTTGAAAAAGTTGCATAGGACAAACAACGTCTCACGGACGTGCTCGTCCATTATCCCTCGTATCGCAACTGGAAGTATCTGTGTGTCATCAACACGTGACAGTCCTGGGACTTCATATCGCTGAACCTCTTCTTCGCTACGTCGAGATATATTCTTATATTTTCCGAGAAACCGTGAGGAACTTTGACTCCTAGGAGGCACCTGAAAAACTACTTGATCTCCTCCTGACACAGAGTGAAGCAGGCAGCGCAAAGCACAACCACCTCATTCTTCTTAACCCTTTTGCGGCGACCTTGAGTCCCTTCCGTCTGATCGTCATCATCATCACTATCAGGGTACTGAAGCTCCTTCTTGATGCCAAGCAATTTTAGGTCGTTTCTTGCTTTCAGCCCATCCTTGGTCCTCTCCGGCATGTTAAGCAGAGTGCCAAGCAGACTCTCGGTAACGTTCTTCATGATGTCCATTACATCGAGGCTATGGGGCGTGTGGAGGACCTTCTAGTACGGCAGGTCCCAGAAAACAGACCTCGCTTTCCATACACCCAGAAGAGGCTTTGTCCTAGGTCACTTCTTTCCTAGCGCAGGGCACTCTTCACAATTATTCAGAAGCTCCTCGATTTCTTCGCCGCTCCTCGGACACGGGGCTCTTTCGAGCTTGTCTTTACCATTGAATAGGTCACCGTGTTTTCTCCACAGGTGATCCATGCGAAGCCACTTTCGAGTCCCTTGGAAAACGGTTTTTGAAGACCCGTGATCCTTTGGTAGCTGGAGATGCAGGGTCTTCTCCATGCACTTGACACATGCATTGTGTCTGTGGTTCACCTAGGATGATACATATGCGTAACCAGGATAGTCCTGCACCGTCATGAGGAACGCGGCTCTAGAGGGGAATATTCTCTAGTGTAGGTGTCCCACGTATGGTCTGGCATCTCCCACAACATGGCTAACTCCTCTTTCAACAGCCCGAGATAAAGATGCATATCGATACCTGGTTGTTTTGGCCCCTGAATAATAATGCTCATATGTACATACCTTTGCTTTGTGGAGAGCCACGGGGGGATGTTGTACGTCCATACAAACATGGGCTAGGTGCTATGCGTGATACTCTGGTTGCCAAAAGGATTGAGTCCATCGGTGCTCATACCTATCCTGACGTTCCTTGCATCACCCACGAACTCTTCAAACTCGATGTGCAACGCATTCCACTGGCTAGCATCTGGAGGGTGTGTCAGGATGTTGTCCTTCTCCGGATCATCTTCGAGTTTCTCCCTTTCCGCGTTCCATTGCATGAGCTTTGCTTCCTTACGATCTACGAAATATCCCTGTAGTTGGAGAGTGATAGGAAAGTACCATACCAATTTTCGAGGAACTTTCTTGTTCCCTCTCTTGTACCGGCCATGGCCGCACACCGAACATGTGGTTCTCTCCGTGTACTCGTTATGATAAAGTGAGCAATCATTGATGCATTCATGGTATTTAACATGCGGTAGGTAGAGAGGGAACACGATTTTCTTGGCCTCCTCGATACTTGTTGGCAATGTGTTCTTAGGAAGACGATCGTGCCAGAATTCCATGTTAGCATTGAAGCTCACGTCGCTCCATTTGTGTTCCTCCTTCATATCTAGAGCCTTGAGCGTTACACTAAGGCGTATATCCTCGGGCCGACACCCAGGATACAATGAAGTCATCTCGTCTATCTCCATTTGCGCCAGCTTAGCTTTCTCTCTGGCCGCAACTTTGGCATTGCTCGTCTCCTTGAGGAGAAGTTCTTGAACATGAGGGTCCCGCAACGGCAAAGTTAGCAGCGTATGGGTGTTCGCGTCTTCTCCTTCTTCATGATGGTCATGCCCGCCGACATATCCTTCTTTTTCATGATGATCATGCCTGCCGGTATATTCTTTGTCATGATGACCATGCCCGTTGGGAGACTATTTGTCTTCTCGCCTTCCCTCGTCTTCATGATGACCACCACCATTTGTTGTCGGCTCCTCATCGAAGTCGCGCATGAGCAGGTGATCCTCCAATTGTCCAGAATAAGGTTTGATCCAGCGCTGGAGTTTGCATGTTCTACATGGACATCTTTTCTGGGTCTTGTTATTCCGAATCATGTCCACCTTCACGTCCTTCTTATACCTAGAAACTCGACCTTCTCTCATCGTGACGACCATGGTTTCCTACACGGTATACACGTATAGAGCAAAAGTGAGAGTGGGTTAATTAGAAACCACACCTTATGCACACACACATGCATGGTTGCCATAAAAATTTGGCATGACCTTTCCTAAAAGTAGGACATGGGTGGTGCAAAAATTTGCCGAAATGGAAATGAATCAACATTTCGGCAAACATCCATGCACCACAGCGGGAGCAAATAAGCAACAACAAAAAACTTCTTCCCATGCAAACATTCATGCACCGCAACAAGCTTCACCTACAAAACATTTGCATATTCATGGCAAATTACTCACTTAGTAGTTTCAATACCGAGTCGATACCGCAATGTAGAGAGTGTGGACCAATAGATCTATACAAGTTGGAGAGATAGTGATGGACAAATAGAGATGTGGAGGAGAAAAATAAGTGTGCTTTAGATCTACAAGTTGTAGAGAGGCTTTCCCTAACCAATCTATCAACTATAGTAGGTTTAAATACAACAAAATGGAGAAAATTAAGGGCACAATGGGGTGGAAGAGAGGAGGAAGACGATCTGGGAGGAGAGGGGAAGAAGGATGTGAAATGGGTGGTGGTAGGTAGAGGGTTGCAAAAGTAGCCACCTTTAGGCACATCTGGACACCGAGATCTGTGGCGCATATGTCCATATGCGCCATAGAAGCTTGGTCAGAGTGCGGTCAAACCGGACAGGCTGTGGGGCCCACACCCTATTCTATGGCGCATATCAGGACATGCGCCACAGTAGACATAAACTTCTATGGCACATATCTAGACATGCACCACAGAAGGTTGGTCAGAGCGCAGTCAAAGCGAATCTGTTGTGGGTCCCATGCACTACTTTTGTGGCGCATATGGCTATATGCACCACAGAAGTTTGGTAGCCCAACCTCGGGTGGGGGTCCCACCATACTTCTATGGCGCACTGTTAAAGTGCATGCGCCACAGAAGAGTGAAGGTTCTATGGCGCATTGCCAGATATGCGCCACTTGACAACTTTTGTGGCGCATGGTCAGCACCATGCGCCACCGATGTTCTGTCGGTCTATAGTTGTTTTCCTAGTAGTGCACAGGAATTCATCGACCTCGGCGATAGTGACACCGAATCTATGGACAACCTCGTCAAGTAGGGGGACACCGATGCTTGCCACCTACGCTCGGCGGCGTAGCTAGGGTTTCTGTGATGGCCACCGACACCGACGACCATTCTAGTCTTAGAATAGATGTATGAACTATACAATGTGTGTATGAACTAAGTGTTTTAGTTTGATTTTAATGTGTTTTCGTTTTATTGCAATGTGTTTGATCAAGTGTCTAGCCGAAGTTTAAATTTAGGAGTCTAAATAAAGGGGATCGAATCCAGCAGCCGAAGTTTAGAGGAGCAAACATATAGGAATCGATGAACAGTGCGCCGAATTCGGCTCTAACATTAAGAGGATCGGTTAGAGAAGCTCTTAGGTTGTTAATTTCACCACCTTAATATGAGGTAAGTATATATGTAAATCATTAGAAGGTTTAAATATTATAGTTTTTAATGGTATTAAATTATTTTATGTATTTTATATGTATAAGTCAAATTGTTCACCTAAGGACACATCGAACGCTTTATAAAACTACCTCACTGACACTGTGTTGGGTCCGACTCCTCGGGGATAATTACATTATGAATATCTAATCAATAAATGTCTTTTTTTGCTGAATCCTTGCTTTAGTGAAATTTGTCCATGAATCAGCTTAATCAAAAGGGAAAATGCCCCCGTATTGCCCGAACTAGACGGCACTGGGGGCGACCCACACTACCGGCCACTAGGGCCCCTCCTCCCTCGTATCCCCCCTTCCCGCCGCCAGGGGTCCCGTTGAGATAAGCCCGGGTAGGGATGGCGGCGGCGTGGCTCTCTCCCCGCGCAGCGGCAATGCTTATCTCTGGCGGCGGCGACGCGTGGTCTAGCGGGATTCGACAGCGAGAAGTGGAGGGGTCTCGGCGGCGAGCGCGGCATTGGTGGCGGCGGAGCTGGCCCGATGTCCTCACGACGGAGGTGCCCCTGCTGGCGTGGGCGTGAGCCAGGGGCTCGTTTAGGCCCAGATAGGCTTGGGAGGGCTTGAGGCTCTACTCCCGGTAGTAGGCAATCGCGGTGGTGCCTGGTGGCGCTGGCTGTTGGGCACCGTGGAGGTCCCGGTGGTGGTGGTCTGGATCCCCTCCATCCAGCCCCCGTTCTTCGGGTGATCGATGTGGGACGATGGTCAACACCTCCAGTTCTGCTAGCGGAAGTTCTGGCTCATCTCTTGTCGGTGGTGGTGCCAAAAGGTAGGGCCAGGAGAAATCCTTGCATGAGGCTGACGACGGTGTAGTTTTCATGTATGTTGGGGTTGATGGTAGGGCCAGGAGAAATCCTTGCATGAGGCTGACGACGGCGATGCCCGCGGGTGCCGTCACCTTCTTGGAGGTGTCGTCATGGTTCTATCCTGGTTTCCCCACCTCGAGCATCAAGAGAAACCTTGATTCGTACTTCGGGTCGGGCGAAGGCGTCGCGGCTGTGTTTTTCCCTTGTTGGAGGCATCTCCTAGGTGGTTCATGGAGTCTTTGGTGCGCCAATTGGAGTGGTTGAGGGCCGCCGCTCAGAGCATGGGCCTCTGGGCGCTATGTACACCGTCACTGACGCTTCTTGGCGACACCTCCTCCGATCTGGTGCGGCCCCTCCGTTCACTTGCCGGCTCAGGGTCTATGGGTGGGCGGTGCATTGGTTTAGCTATAGTGGAGTTGGAGTTGGTCTCTTGGAGTTTCGTTCTTCGGTTGAGACATGGCCCAATATCTCCATGTATCGTCTCCTCCCCTTCTTGACTAGAAACGATGCAAGGTGAGTCATGTTGCTCGGCGTGACTAGGTTGTGTTGTTTACCGTGTGGCGTTGTGTTTGTACCATGCCTAAATAAGTCTAAATAACCCCCTAACTATCGGGTTTGGGAAGCTAACCTCCCTAAGTTTAAATTTGGACACTTAACCCCCATAAGTATCAAATACCAGACAAATTATCCATATGGACATTGATGGCTGTTTTGGTCCCTCGGTTAGCGTTGAGGACAACGTGCAGGTTCGGCTGAACCTGCATCTCACCCGTGGAATATACACGTTAACATGTCCTCAACCTGCAGGTTCAGCTTAACGTGTAAATAACAACTCGTCCTCAACCCGAACCAGCAAATAGCTAGGACTCTGCAGTGGCGCAAGCGCCATCGTGCTGGCCAAAGCAGCATACCAGGCTTCATCATCGCTCCACGCATCAGGCACACATACTCCCTGATTGGCCAAAACATCGACAGAGACCATATCCTGGATAATGCCCTGCCCCAACACCTAGCCATCATCCCACGTGTTGGGCACCGGAGGGTCGCCATAAGAGGTTGGCTCCTGCGAGGCGAGGTGAGAGATGGCAGGGCGGTGCGGATCGTGATCCAATCTATGCAGATGACCTGGAATAGAGACGCAGAGGCCTGGAGCGTTGGCGGCGGCGAGCAGCCCGGGATGGCGGGAACGGAGCTGTGCAAGTTCGACATGCATGAGCGAATCAGGCTCTAGAGCTGCACGATCATCTCCGCGTCGTTGAGTACCGCCATGACGGGAGGCCTAACGGCGTTGGTCAGCGGAGGTGCGGGTCCTGGACGACAGCTCCATGTTGTTGTCTTATCGCCCACCATACCTGCGTGAGTCATGCCTAGATCTATGACGTGCATGTGCATCACGGTGGCCTCCTCCCTAGATGCCACTGACGGCACTCGGCCCACGTGCATTGTTGCACCTAGCATGGGGTCTCGGCCAAAACCACTCCACGTGGGCCAAAACAGCTAACAAAACACCCATGGGGGGTGTTAAGTACCCCAATCCAAACTTAGGGGGTTTAGCCTAGACCCGAAAATTAGGGGATACCTGGACTTCTTTCTATCATGCCTTTTGGCATTGTTTGGGCCGCCTTGGCATTTCTTCTTATAAAAGTTGATACACCTTTTCAGGTGTATTCTCAAAAAATAAATGCCTTTTCGTTGCTGCCCCGCAAGACACTTGGTTGCAATCAAACAAATCAAATCGATATTTACAAAGACAACATATTTACGGAGAAAAGAATGATCAAAGTGCAATCTTTTAAGACTATTTCTGCTATTGTAGTTGAACATCGAGAAAATAGGGGTATCTAAAGTAATGGACAATGCTATACGAATAGACTTCTTTCTGCGTTACTCGGGTGTGGTGTGGCTGTAGACACTAAGCTGGACAAATAAACGTGTATATTTGAAAAACAAATTAACACGGCCATATGTTTGCTACCCACGTTAAAAACGATACAACACCATTTTCTGAACGCGCCGTCGGCCACGTTGAAATGTTGGTACTGTTTTCGGTACATATGATGGATTCTTCATATTTATAAGGAAGTCTAAAGAGGCTTAGACTCACGATGTGAGACTATATAATTTAGAATATGCACACAACAAATAAAAATAGCACAATGATTTCTGAGCCAGCTATTTTCACAATCAGCTGTCACTTATAGACTTTCAGCACAACTATAACTCTAGTGGCTCAAAAGACGCACACTCACTATGCGGCACGGCAATTACTCAAAACATATGGCAATCCGTGCGCATCCGCTAACGCTAACGATCATCTAAAAAAAATGCATTCCTATAGAAGCTGGGATATGCCCGCAGAAGAGATGTTCACGACCATCTGCAGTGCGTGCGCTGCTGCTTACCATGTTTAACCGGTGAATAGTTAATCTAAAAAAAAACACGAATGTACGCATTCGTGCACAAGGTGGAGTACGACCGTAGGAGACCTGCTCACGATCAAGATGCAGTACTTGCGACACTGCTTATGATGCTCACTCGACTGGTGAATAACTGTGCACTTATTTTGTAGTATTAATTCATAGAACATGGGATATCCATGTTTACATCGACATATACCGCTCTATTCTTAATGAACAGTTGATGTACTACTTCGCATACACACATGCTTTACTTAGAAAGGAAACATTGGTATGAGTCGGGGATGAGCAACTTAGATTAACTAGGATCAAAGGCCAGTATACATGTACGTCCTTAAATGGGAGAATATGCAAAAAACCTCTTATACAGCTGGCAAATACAAAGAGGGAGTATACACTCTAACAAACATTAGAACATGAGTACATTCGTTCTAATGCTTATGAAGACACCAACGCTGCCCTAATCCTACTACTATGCCATCTGAAATGATAGCCTACTATGTCTGCCTACAATAGGCTCGCACTCCTGGTCGCCCATGCCCATGGACATAGATTTAGGGGTTGAGCCGCCTTAGCGTGGCCACCGACATGACCTAGACCTAGCACGGATGCGAGAACTCCTGCAGTGAATCGATGAAAAAAGAAGATGAGGCCATGAAGGATCTGCAAAACGTTATTAGATACAATAAATATCATACATAGAAGCTGCAAAAAAATAAATACAAAGAAGAGTACCTCATATTTTGTTGGTACCTCGACGATGGTCATTGATCTGCCCGAGGAAAGATGCATAAGAGCATTTCATGATGGTCGTCGCGACACCCAATGTTCGAAGGAGAAGAAGAAAGCAACGTTACGTCGACCTTTGTCTTCAGCCGTTGGTTGGTCATCTACAGGGGCATGGCATGTCCCGCGTGCTGCTACCTCACGAACCCTTGCCTCTCTCTATCCATGCATGGCAGGAATAATCTAAATACATATATGGCATCAATGGAAAACGGACGAAGGAGCTCATGCTTGAAAAGAAGATAAAAGAAGAAAAAGACTTGGCTGTGAAAACTTACCTACACTCCATCGGAGTAGTCAACTGGCACTGTCATCATCTATCAATAGAGGATGACCATGCATATCATCGCATTTGTAGTCCAGTACATATCGTGTCCGCTACTACCTATGTTGATCCGCCTTTCGTCGAACTCCATCTTCTTGTTTTGGCTGCTATGTTGGGTAAGCTGGCAAATGAAGTCCTTCGACGTCTACGCACGAGCTTTGTTGCACCTCTTCTGCAAACAATGGAACAACATGAAAAAATATAGCAAGCAAAAGATCGAGCAAGAACCAATTTCTTACCACGCTTACCGTACGCCGACCTATAAGATGCCGCTGTAGTTCTCCAACATGTTGTGGTCCTCACGAAGTCTACTAGCCACCATTACTATGCCCACTTATCTTCTTGACTCCGCCGGCATTGACGCTTCCATGCTTGCAGGGTTCGCTACTCGCATTTCCATGCTTCCCACCATGTTTGCTCGTCATTTCCGCCCGTGGTTCCAATTGCCTGAGACGGAGCTTCCCGTGCCGTGACAAAACTCTCCGCCGCTAGAAAGCTATACATGATGGAACCCGTGAGAGCGAGACCCAAGCTACAACCACACTGAAGTGTGGGATCCAAGGTGCTCTCCGCATGTCTCGCCGTTTAGCATTCCATCGACTTCTCTGAAAGACGCCTCGTTTCATCTCATGCTCGTAGTCGTTCGCGTCGCCGGAACCGGGTGTGTTCACCGGACCATCGCACGTGAATGGCGAGAGGAGTAAGTTATTAAGAGAGGGGGCGGAGGTGGAAGAAGAAAGAACCCATCTAGAACATTACGTGGCTAGAAAAATGCGATAGGGGTCTTATACATAGCTGAGCTAGCCATGGCGCGAAACAGCACGATACCGCCGCGAGAACCCGATTGATGCCTAGGATATATGTTGCCATCTCATCTATTAGCAGGCCCCACAATGTGATCTAGACGCGAAACCCCCGGGAGACTGTGATGTACATTCCCAGCTCGTCTATGAATGGGACCCGCTGAATGATCTCGCCACGAGAACCTGTGGACGTCTATGGTCTATGCCACCAACTAGGCTCTACGCCCGCAAGAAGACTCGTCGTCTACGGTCTAGTCTAACAACAACCTTGGGTTTACAGCGCCACGTCGGACTCTTGCGGGCCCTACGCCCACTAGAAACTGCATCCATCATGAGCTAACGGCGCGACGTCGGCTCTCGGTGGGCCCTATGACCACGAGAGTCTGCATCCTACCGGCATGGGCTCACGGCGCCACGTCGGCTCTAGGCAGGCCCCACCACCTGGCTGGTGCTGACAACGCCTCTCACAGAGTGAGGCCCTTCCGCCGTGAGGCCCTTCCCGCGTACGCTGACTGAGGGGGCCATGTCGCGCGTGTGGTCCACCATCCAGTGACGCGGGTTAGGACGGCGTGTGACACCCGTCTGCGGTAGAGAATCTTCCGCTCTGGCCTGCAGTGGATCCCACCTCCTGGAAGAGCAGGGCTCCGTTGTGCGGCGCCACGTGTTCTTTCAGGCATCCACCCCACGGTCGAAAAGAATTGGGACGACGTGGATAGCAGTTTGAGCCGAAATATTCTAGCGCTATTATTTACTCTGATTTTTGGGATGAGTCCGAATTGAGAAAATCCTCTTTATTCCTTTTGCATATATTACCACGTAAAGTAGACGAGAACTGGTGTCCTATTAGTTAGAACTTTGAAAAATTATGCACATAAATATGTGTTACATGCCCATTTCAAAAATAATAATCTCTGCCACGTACAGATAAATATTCATGGTTTTCAATTGAATGAAAATAAGGACAGTACTGTTTGTGGAATATATTTGTTAATTTTCTCTATAATATGGTAAAATAAGGTAATATATGCTTGGTTTTAAATATTCATGCCGTTCTTTAATGTTTTGAGCAGCAAACATACTATACCTATATAGCTATAGCAATATATTTGTTAGTTTTCTCCGGTGATATGCTTGCAGTTTTTGCATTTTTTCTGGTGGTCCACTTTTTTTGCGTGTATTTTTTTTCCGGTGGTCCACTTTGTTGACATTTTAGGCTGCGTGCATCTTGATCAAGGTGGTGTCAATCTGAGTAGGGTAACACCGCAATAGTGGTATAAGAGCCAATGAATTGGTTAGTAATTCTGTCAGAACTGATTGTTTAATTTTTGAATTGGACATTTAATTCTATCGTTTGTTTGCTTCAGAATCACCGCGTAGGATCACCTAATAGAACTTGTGCATATAATTTTCACATGAATATGACTTAGTCATATGTCACACCATACTATATGGTAAAATGCTCATAATATTTACACTTTAGCAACTCACTTAAAGACAAACTACAACAATAAAAATAAAATGAGTAACTCCTTCAAGAAGGGCACTTATTCATAACATAATGGTGGCGTTAAGATGGGCGTCACGCTAGGCCGATGGGTCCCACAAACCAGCGACGAATTGGCACCAGGGCCACCCTTCTAGTAAGTTTGTACCTATTGTATTTTGATTTTGGCCACGCCGTTTCTATTTCCTGGCGCACTGCTACTATTTCACGCCTATAAGAGTTCCTCTACTAGTCAACATCGATCTAGTCATGATTTTTGCACGAGTGACCTCCTAATACTTCATTGCTGTGCCATCCATCGCATTTGGGTCATAAACAGGATAGCCTGCTCTCTGTCCGGAAAATCGCTTTAGCTACCGTCCTTATCGGAGGACTTCTTTAAATTTTTCAAAAAGCATCAAACAAATTCGAAAAAATATATTCATGTGGAAAACAATCCAAAATACAAATCTGCACAATTTTAAATTAAAATAGTTTGTATTTCCGGCACAGCAAAAAAGACAAATATGATAAAATATGAGAAAACAGAGGCTCATTTAAAAATTACACTGTTCATGTCTAGATCTGAACTTTTCTTTTTTTTTCATGTGTCCAAAATACAAAGTATTTTCATATAATTTTGTGCATACGCGTATTATAAATTATTATCTACATCCCTATAATTTTTCGGATTTTTTGGAATCTTTAAATTTGAATTTTTTTAAAAAAAATTAAAGTCCACCGTGGTGGACGGGAGCCATATCGACGCACTCGCTCTCTGTCCTCCTTCTCATTTGCATATTAAGCTTCCACCTTGAGTAAAATCCTACGTTCTTCAATCTTTTTCTCTTTTGCCAACCTTTCCTCCTCTAGTGCAAGCATTTTTTTTCCTCGGTCTCCAACTTGGACCTCCACTTATCTTCCTCCCAAGACCTTGAGCTCATCACCTTCTTTTCCTTGTGTTCGGCCGCCAATATTCTTATTCTCAATGATACCATTAAACTTCTCCTTGTAGGTGCCTACACCTCCTCTTTTATTGCTATATTTTGCCCCTCTAGCCTCTTGTCAAGGTTTTTGTCCTCCTCGTCATTGGCTTCAATGACTATGCTCAACTGTGAGGCTGCACCCTTGCCTATGCCAACCTTGGAGGTTGCACTAGTATGCTCAACATGGAGGCTATGGCCTTGCCAACGCTGAAATTGGAGGTTGCGGTGGCCCACACGACGTTCTTGTTCCCCAATCACTTCGTTGGCGCCAACCGAAGCACGTGAGTCGAATCTAGCTGCATTGCATTGCCGAGGTCAAGGAAGAGCCTTGAGGTTCCATTCTGGCCGAAGTTAGGGGCATCGGTGGCACCGATGACGAGTTTGGGTGGAAGGAGGGAAGGTAAGCGAGAGAGAGACGGACAAGGGGGGTAGATTTTACTCGTTTCGGTTGGGACCGAGTATATTTGAGAAGAGTGGGATGATTTTTAGGACGGGTTCTTATATTTTTAGTTCTGTAAACTGGAAAAAGGTTCAGCTTGATACGGTTTAAAGGAGATGTTATAATATCTTTGACTATCGGAAAAACGTAGCAGGATGCTGACCATTATGATGCTTGCAAGCAACAAATCTCATTACAACACAATGAATTACATCTCTTTCCCATGTTTGACACTAGCGGAAAGATATTGATTACGAGAAAACCAAATACACGTAGGAGGCTAATTGATCAACGCATCTCTCTCACTAGTGCAGAAAAAAGGTAGGACGACACTGACTTCTCTGATATTTGCGACCTATAAAATCCAATTATAACACAATGAATGAATTACCACTGGTATATGCAGCTATTATATATGAACATTGGTGTACATCGACCACGTCTCAACAAAATGGAAAGACAAGAATAGCGTGAAGAACAAACTGCCATCGTTGACACTAGTTAGGAAAGGAGAACGAGACCTGCAGCCAGGACAGCAGCCAACCTAAGCCACAGCACCGTAGACCGGTCAGCGTGGACTGCCGCCGAGGCAGAGCTCGACGGAGACACCGACCAGTTGCACCGCCGTTTGCCCCCTTTCCATCGGCATTGCTGCTGCGGCGGCGAACTGACCGGCGGCGAACTGACGTTGACCTGGAGCTTCATGCCGGCGGCGCAGTGTCCGGAAACACCGCAGATGAAGTACCGGGTGCCTGCAGCGGCGAGTGGGACGGCGTCATTGCCGGTCTGGTATGTCGCCACAGTGTTGTTGGAGCCATTGCAGGCGTCGTAGCCTGACTTGGTGACCTCCACCACGTTGTGCTCCGCGGCGGAGTACTGGAACCGGAGCTGGTCGCCGGCGTAAAGCCTGACGCCGGAAGCCCACTGGGTGTAGTTGGTCTTGAGGTCCCACGACCCGTCCGGGGCGCCGACGGTGTAGCTGGCGCCGAGCGCCGTCCCCAGCAGCGTCGCCGTGACCACGGTGACGAGAAGGAGAGCTCTGTGAGCTGTCATCGCGGATCGACTGGAAGCTGCAAGACCGAGCGAGATGATCGGAAAGAGGATGATCGGAGTTGGAAGACCGTGCGAGTGATCGAAATGGCTTTGATGAGTGGTGTGTTGTAAGCTGGATATGGCTTATATAAGTGATGCACGCACGCCCTCTTCCAAACATCAGGCCACGTGTGTACGGTACGACTGTGTCAAGACAAACAAACTAGCATACTGTTTGACTCGCTCAACTTGGTTCGTGCACGCGTGTAATAGTTGGGAAGCTGCTAGCAGCCCGCTACTCGGTCGTCAGAAAGAATTAATCACGTGTCCAATCAAAGGATGCTTTTTCAGCTGATCCAATAATGTAATGTAACAATTGAATTATAGAGCCCTTTTTCAGAAAATTTGAAAGAATGTTTTACAAAGGCTAGCAATTTTGAGAGGATTTCTTTTCAATTCTATTCAAGGGAGGCGAATGTAGTGGCTCATCAATTAGCTAAATTTTCTTTTGATTCGAAAGAGACCCAGATTTGGGATGGTGATCCCCGGCTTTTATCTTACCTTTGTGTGTAATAGAGGATGTAACCGTTCTAACGGTGTAATGTTCGGATGATTTTGAGGCTACAAGTTTTTTACGAACTCTTTTTCCTTACCGGGTATCTAAGAGGACCGGAAGGTTTAACGAAACGGCTTGCAGACCTAATATATTATGTTTCATCCTAAAAAAAGAACACACACTCCTCTGGTCTGGTTTATTAGAGCATCTCAGGAAGCCACTCGATAAATTGACGCCGTAAAATTGTGTTGGCGCGCTGTATCCGGATGGAGCATGAGACACCGGCGACAGCTCCACCCGAAGCTGTATTCTATCGCACACATGTAGTGGCCAAAACAAGGCCCCCACCGCGCGCTATAATTGGTGACAGCTCCACAAGCTGTATTTGCATAGTGGCCGAAACAAGGCCCCCACAAAGGCGTTGCAAATTACAGCGCGTAGATGCCGACGCAAATAACATTCACATCTTTGTATCCACTCAACAAGATCAAACAAACCAAATTAAATCAACAATAATTGTCAAGTTTATTGTTTTAAAACACAAGAAAATAGTACACGGGCAATAAAATAAATATAAAAAATGTTTGACCAACAAATACAACAAATAAAGTAGCTCAACTATTGTTATCCATTCTATTTCCACTACTCCTCCGTGAGATCTTGTTGGAGCTCATCGTGTGTATCATTGGACTGAATCGCTTGATACGAAGCAATGAAACATCTCTAACCCATAGCCAAAAAAATTTAAAGGAGCAAATTTTCTCCTTTAACAGCCGAAGTAGCACCTAACCGATCCCCTAAAACGCTTTAGAGGAGAAAATATAGGTTTTCGGCCCCTAAAAGTTTCACACCCCTATATTTTCTCGCCCCCACTCCGCCGCTCACTCTCCCGACGTCGATCTTCTTCCCACGGCTCTCCTTCCACCCAAACTCGCCGGAGACGGCCAGATCCCGTCGCCGATCGCCGCCACCTATCCGCAGCGCCTTTCAGGGCTGCGGCGCGTCCCGTGGCCGTAGATCGGGGCTTCGCGACATCCTCCCGCCGACGGCACCGCACGGCCAGTACCACAGCATGTCGCAGCGGCAATGGGGTACCATCTGGAACACCGGCCAATGCCACTGGCTGGGCACCTTCCAGTCGGCGCGGCAGGCAGCGTGGGTGCACGACATCGCCAACATCATCATCCATGGATCCTACTGCGGGCCACTGAACTTCTCTCTTGGTAGTGAGCTGCCAGAGCTCTTCTTCCCTCCTAGCCGCGGCCATGCCGCGTGCTTTGCTCGGGAGGACCGGGAGCGACTCGAGGCTGAGGCCGCTGGCGAGCGATACATGGCCGAGCTCCATCGGAAAAATCCCGACCACGTCGCTGTGGAGGCCGCGGGCTACAAGGATTACGTCGCATGTTGCGGCCTCGCCTCTTCCTCCTCGACGAAAGGGCCTTCTTCCTCTGAGATGGCGACAGGGCCTTCTTCCTCATGGTCGGCGGCAGGGCCTTCTTCCTCCGCGATGGTGCAGGAAGTCATCGACCTTGGCGACAGCGACACCGAATCCACCGACAGCTTCGACGCGTGGCTCGACAGCCTCGGCAAGTAGGTGGACACTGACGCAGGCCACCAACGCTCGGCGGTGTAACTAGGGTTTCTGTGACGGCCACCAACACCGGCGACCATTCTAGTGTTAGAATCTATGTATGAACTATGCAAAGTGTGTATGAACTAAGTGTTTTAGTTTGATTTTAATGTATTTTCGTTTTATTGCAGTGTGTTTGATCAAGTGTCTAGCCGAATTTTAAATTTAGGAGTCTATATAAAGGGGATCAAAGCCGGCGGCCGAAGTTTAGAGGAGCAAACATATAGGAATCAATGAACAGTGCGCCAAATTCGGCTCTAACATTAAGAGGGTCAGTTAGAGAAGCTCTTAGGTTGTTAATTTCACCACCTTAATATGAGGTAAGTATATATATATCATTAGAAGGGTTAGATGTTATAGTTTTTAATGGTATTAAATTATTTTATGTATTTTATATTGTATAAGTCAAATTGTTCACCTAAGGATACATCGAATGGTTTATAAACCTGATTGAAGGGTGTATAAAACTACTTCACTGACCACGGTGTTGGGTCCCACTCCTCGAGGAGAATTACATTATGAATATCTGATCAATAAATGTCTCTTTTTGCTGAATCCTTGCTTCGGTGAAAATTTTCCACTAATCAGATTAATCGAAAAGGAAAAATCCCTCATGTCGCCTGACCTAGGCGGCACGGGGGGCGACCAATGTTGCCTGCCACCAGGGCCCCTCCTCCCTCGTCTCCCCCTTCTCGCCGCCAGGGGCCCCGTTGGGAGAAGCCCGGGTAGGGACGTCGGCAGCAGGACTCTCTCCCCGCTGATACGTCTTAAACGTATCTATAATTTTTGATGCTCCATGATTTTTTAGTATCCACTTTGCTATGTTTTTTCTACACTTTGAGGTATTTTTATACACTTTCTGGAACTAACCTATTGACAAGATGCCAAATTGCCAGTTGCATGTTTTCTGCTATTTTTGGTTTCAGAAAGCTAAAAATGAATATTCTCGGAATTAGACGGGACAAAAGCCAAAGTTCATACTTTTTCCTGAAGGATACGGAAAATCGAAGACGAGACGGAGGAGGACACCAGGGTGGCCACACCCTAGGTGGGCGCGGGGCCCACCCTGGCCGCACCCACAGGGGGTGTGGGCCCCCTGGCCCTCCACCGACCTTGCCTCCTTCGCCTATAAGAAGCCTCTGACCCAAAAATCCTAGGGAATCAACCAAAAAGCCACGAAAACCTCCGTAGCACCGCCGCCAACGAAGGGGAGATTCGGGGGACAGAATGTCTATGTTTTGGCACCCTGTCGGGACAGGGAAGTGCCTCCGGAGCCATCTCCATCGATCTCCACCACCATCTCCATCGCCGTTGTTGATTCTCATGATGAGGAGGGAGTAGTTCTTCCTCAAGGCCAAGGGCTCTACCGGTAGCTATGTGTTCATCTCTCTCTCTCTCTATGCATGATCTTGTTATGGTCATGAGCTTTGTAATCAAGTAGATCTACCTTGCTACTGAAGTGCTTCAATAGATCTCTTCTCTCCCCATGTGTGTGAAAGTGACAGCGTGCACGCCATGGTGGTACTTAGGCTAGAGTCTACATAAATACTCATCATGCTTTAATAGATCTATGCTTTTCCCCATGTGTGTGAAAGTGATAGCGTGCACACCGTGTGTGTGGCACTTAAGCTAGGTTACATATATATTTATCATGAGTATATTTTGAGTTGGTTGTCTCTATGAAATTGTGGTATTTGTTGGAACCATCTAGCGCTCAAGGTGACAGTGTGGGGTTATCTAGATTGGGAAAGGCAGACATTGAGGTGTGCTGTTATAGCCCTACCATGGATTAGAGTGCCCAACCGGAGAGTATTTAAGATTAGTATCATGAAGAGAATATATTTATATGAGAGAGTGTTCACTAGTGAAAGTATGATCCCTGGGCCTTGTTTCTAAGCATTGAAACACCGTTTACAACTAGATATGTTGCATGTTTGCTTGCTTCCATCTGTTTACTTGCTTTAGTATTTACCTCACTGTCAAGCTCTTTTCTGGCACCGTTACCACTTGTATTTCACTATCTCTTCGCCGAACTAGTACACCTATACACCTGACAAGTGTATTGGGTGTGTTGGGGACACAAGAGACTTCTTGTATCTTGATTGCAGGGTTGCTCGAGAGGGTACCTTTGACCACTTCCTCCGTAAGTTCGATAAACCTTGGGTAATTGTAACACCCTCAGAACCGACCCTATGCAAGTTTCAGCGATTCCCGCCAAACCCGCATAGAAACGATTCAAAGGTGCCCACCAGGCACTTTCGTGTGGGTGGAAAATAAAGTAATACCATTACACAATAGTCCACGATGGAACCCACAGAACAGATATATACAACAATGACTCAAAGAGTCAAGAATACAGTTATACAATACAAAGATCCAAATCACCTTTAAAACGATACAGCGTCCAAGTACGGACAAGATGCAAATTGAGCTAAGAGCCCTGAAGAATAACCAATGGCGTCCATAACCCTGCCTAGGCCAAGCCGAAAGGGTAACCCTGCTAACGACTTCGATCTCAAAACCTGCTTAAACAAAAGGGGTGCCGACAAAGGGAAAAGGAACAAGAGAGCGATCAGTACTGAGGCCAGTACACGGCGAGACTAGAATTCGGCGGTCCTCGCCTACATAGGTATGGTGGACTGAAGCGGCAGCGCAGCATACAATGAACAACCTATAGAGACTCAATACAACTGGCGGCTATCAGAGAGGGATAAGAAAGACCTATCCGGATCCAACCTGAAACTATCACCAAGCATACCCATCCTGGTATTTCCCCTCGAGACCAAACGAGGAAGTCAACCGAGGAACTCACACAATTGGCCGTTTTATTCATTCCGTTATAGTTGCGGCAATTTACTAGTCAGATATAGATAGCATGAGTCATCCTGATATTATAAATAGTGGGCAGTTTTAGTTAACCATTCCATTATAGTTGCGATACTTACTAGTCAGATACATATAGCATGAGGCATCCCAAAACCAACAGTTGTTGGTATTTTTATTTAGCCATTCCATTGTAGAGAAGCTGATTACTAGTCATTTCAAAGTCAAATTTATAGCACTACTTTAGTTATACTTGTCTATGATCGAGATACTGTGCTCCAAGTCGTCCATAACCGCGGACACGGCTTTCAGAAAGTTTTTACCCTGCAGGGGGCACAAATAGCAACACTCGTACGATCAACCTCGAGAAAAAACAAATGAAAACCCTACGAGCCATCACGATAGAGCAATTTCAAGATTCATATAATATTTCAGGGGGCCACCCCACCAAGCTACCCGCGACGAAGTTGGTCGGCTCCGATACGGACCCAGAGGTTTGCGAGAACGGTTGTAAACGACTGGGAACCCAAAAGTGTGACTAGGCTTGTCGATACCGCGTAATCGTGCCGTGATCCAAAACAATACAAGCGCTCCACGCGCAATAGTAAATAAAGCAGTAAATCATGGCATAAGTACATGATAGTAATAAAGCCCCAAACTATTTTGTGAACCCAAGAAATAATATATAACTCAAGCTTTGGCTAAGGGTTTCATGGTCCCACATGCAAATAGTCCGAATATTCAAAGAACAAGTATCAAGTACTCGGGGTCCTACGGGACACAAGTGGACGGTTAAAAACCAAATAACATCTATTGCCCACCTGTGCCTCTGCATTATTTACCTACTTCAATTTTAGTTATTAAACGATAATTAAAGCCATGATCATCTCCAACATAAAGCATAAGGAATTTTGCCAACAACTATGGTACTTGATGACACGCAACAAAGACTGAAAGTCATTTACACACAAGTCCAACTATCTACCAAACAATAGGTAATAGGGTGTGTCCAAGGAAATATAAGGATGCAAGGGATACCACGGGTACGAAAACTAGAGCATCACAACACAGATAGCAATAGATCAACAGGAGGAAATAAAGACTAGAAATATAAAATAGGTAGAAAGAGGGAGAATGCTCACCTGAAAACAACGCCGAAGGGTCATCCGAAGATCGGATCGACACTCGCATCAACTCATCGGCCTAATCCGTGAAGAAGCAAAGCACTAGAAGAAACATCGGATGCATTATTTAATACTACAGCAGAAGATCGGGCATGATGCATCTATGATGTATGACATGGCAAAGATGCAATGCAATTAGGCCATATTAAGCGGAACCGGGGTCCCGACAATTAATTATTAAATTCATGTTGTTTAGATACCCTCAATTTAAATGTTGTCTTATCAAGGTAAAACATGGCATCGGTTCGCTACGCAAATTTAAATAGAGCCAATATTAGACTAAAATAGCCCGTATATGGCCTCCATATTTAATTATGAGGTGAATCGGCATAAGGCCCCCAAACCACATAGTATGTATGTGAGTATGAATGATTATGTGCAACAAGTATATATGGCATATTATAAAAATAGGGATCGGGTCAGGGTCACACATATCGGTTCGATGAACTTGGGTGCCGAGGTTGTTCGGGTTTGGTCTGTAGGGCAATAGCCTTCAGATCCATCTTGGGTGGTTAAGTCGGAATCGTTGAAGTAGAGCTTGTCTAGGGATCACCGGGGTGCTCGTCGTTCTTGTCCAAAGGAGATCTTGGCAGATCTTGTGCTTGGCAGTGTGGAATGAGTACGCAAGCATGGTACTGAGACGAGCTTGGCGAGATAGCCTTGGCGGTATACCAAGAAAACAGAGACATTCGTAGTTCTTGGAGTTGAGATGGTATCACCACCAGGCAAGCAGCAAAAGAACGAACGAGGCCACCTGACAACATGCAAACAGGGGTCAGGAACCAAGGTGCTCGTGAACAACCAGAAGGAGATCTGCGAGGTGGGCCAGCGTGCGACGTGAACGGATCAGTTGACCTTGGCACGGGGCGCACAGGGGAAGCCGACAGAGAGCAGCAACAGAGGAATCGGCGACGACGGGTGCTACTGCTGGCCGGAACTCAAGGCGACGGAGGAAGCGCCGGGTGCAGAGCTTGCCGAGAAGGGAAAACCAGCAGCGGCCCGCTGGCGGAGGGCAGCGGCCGAGCTCTGACGATGGGCAGCGAGGCGGCCACAATGCCGGCAGGAAGGGAGGCGAAGGAGCTCGGGGTAGAGGGTGGCGCCGTTCACAGGAAGGAGAGGGGTGGCGTCGCGTGCTCGCGGTGGAGGCCGTCACGGCTCGAGGCGTCCGGGGTTGCAAAGGGGAACTGCGGGCGTGCTGCCACGAGAGGAGGGCGACCTCGCGTGAGGCGATGGCAGGGCCTGCAGGGAACTCGAGCGGAAGGCGGGGGAGAGGAAGGGCGCGGTGCGAGCGGCGATGGAGGGGGTTGCAGGGCGTGGAGGCGCGCTGGCCGTCGGCAGATCGAGGAAGGGGCGCAGGCAGCTCGTGTCTCGCGTGTGGGGAGGAGATGACGTGTTGGGATGGTGGGGCCAGGTGCGGCAGGAAAACAAACAGGGTGGAGAGCGTTGATTGGGGACGGTTCCTGGGCGCGGGGCGTGCATGTTGCGCGAGGTGTAAGGGAATGGGACCCGTGGAGGGGCCGGGTTTGATGGGGGAGCAGGTTTGGCAGGCGCTAGGTGGTGGTGGGGTGAGCCAGAGTGTTGGCGGCAGGGTGAGGGAGTTGGTGTGGCGGCGGGACAGGGGTGAGGGGTGGGGTTAGATGGGTATTAGGGTTTAGACAAGGTAGGATTGGTAGATTAGGGTTTCCATCGGTTGGGCTTTTGGGTCTGACCGGTTTAGGTCTAGGTAGTATTTTTTTATATATTTAAAATATTTTCTGTTTTATGTTCTTTTGTTCAAAATCTTTTTGGTAAACATCTTTACACGATTTAAATAGTAAGAGATATAATTTGAATGTAAAGAGAAGATGTAAAGTTGAAAACGATATAGGGTTTTATATTACAAGTATGCATGATGATGATGTCATGATGATGCACAGAGGTAACCGCAGGCGATTTTCTAGTAGTGGTTTTACCCGGGGTGCTACAATTCGACACCACTAACAATGGATCTCGCCCTCGAGATCCGCCTCTTCGTATGGGGAAGAAGGCCGACAATCTGAATCTTCTCTCTTCGTTTAGATCATCGTGACACCACTAACAAAGATTCCTTCTACATCTTGAAATCGGCAACACCACCAGCAAGAGGTCGTTGGTCATGTTCGTCAAGCGAACACTCCGGAGAAACAAAGACGAAGGTCGAGGTCTCAAAAGATAAGGCCACCTCTAACTTCCATGGAAGGAGTAAAATTGCATCGGTATACCATTCAATGTACAACAGCGAATGATAAGAGTACTGGTATGGTCGCGACTCCATCCCGCACTCAAAACATTACTCTGTACACGAATAGTAGACTATGCAACCAACTCTCGAAATTCAGACTAAAGATCTTGACAAGTGACGTTCGGAATCAAAGGAGTGATGAAAGCTCTTCGTCAGATATGACGTAGAATATGTCGTCGCATTGTAAAACATCGGAAGATAATTTTTTTAATGAATTTTTGGTCCACGAAAAGATACAATAGAGGAAAGTTCCTCAGATAGCAAGAAGTCCGAATGTCGAAGCACCGTTACAAGAGGAAGGAAGCGAAACCCTGAAGGTATGACAAAAACCCAACCACGAGAATTCCTAGACTCAAAGAAAAGATAAGAGAGCAGATTCAAAACACGCATAGGTAAGAGGAGAATAGCAAAGGGGTAAGGAGTAAAAGCAGACCTAATCAGATCAATCCAACTGATTTTTCAAAATAGTTTGGATACTCTACGTCGGCTGTTAGCTAGGTTATCCTACAGGCTAGACCAGTGGGGTATCATAACTGTTGAGCTCTGATACCACTCTGTAACACCCTCAGAATCGACCCTATGCAAGTTTCAGCGATTCCCGCCAAACCCGCATAGAAACGATTCAAAGGTGCCCACCAAGCACTTTCGTGCGGGTGGAAAACGAAGTAATACCATTACACAATAGTCCATGATGGAACCCACAGAACAGATATATACAACAATGACTCAAAGAGTCAAGAATACAGATATACAATACAAAGATCCAAATCACCTTTAAAACGATACAGCGTCCGAGTACGGACAAGATGCAAATTGAGCTAAGAGCCCTGAAGAATAACCAATGGCGTCCATAACCCTGCCCAGGCCAAGCCGGAAGGGTAACCCTGCTAACGATGTCGATCTCAAAACCTGCTTAAACAAAAGGGGTGCCGATAAAGGGCAAAGGAACAAGAGAGCGGTCAGTACTGAGGCCAGTACACGGCGAGACTAGAATTCGGCGGTCCTCACCTACATAGGTATGGTGGACTGAAGCGACAACGCAGCATACACTGAACAACCTATAGAGACTCAATACAACTGGCGGCTATCAGAGAGGGATAAAAGACCTATTCGGATCCAACCTGAAACTATCACCAAGCATACCCATCCTGGTATTTCCCCCTCGAGACCAAACGAGGAAGTCAACCGAGGAACTCACACAGTTGGCTGTTTTATTCATTCCGTTATTAGTTGTGGCAATTTACTAGTCAGATATAGATAGCATGAGTCATCCTGATATTATAAACAGTGGGCAGTTTTAGTTAACCATTCCATTGTAGTTGCGATACTTACTAGTCAGATACATATAGCATGAGGCATCCCAAAACCAGCAGTTGTTTGGCATTTTTATTTAGCCATTCCATTGTAGTGAAGCTGATTACTAGTCATTTTAAAGTCAAATTTATAGCACTACTTTAGTTATAGTTGTCTATGATCGAGATACTGTGCTCCCAGTCGTCCATAACCGCGGACACGGCTTTCAGAAAGTTTTTACCCTGTAGGGGGCACAAATAGCAACACATGCACGATCAACCTCGAGAAAAACCAAATAAAAACCCAACGAGGCATCACGACAGAGCAATTGCAAGATTCATATAATATTTCCGGGAGCCATCCCACCAAGCTACCCGCGACGAAGTTGGCCGGCTCCGAGACGGACCCAGAGGTTTGCGAGAACGGTTGTAAACGACCGGGAACCCAAAAGTGTGACTAGGCTTGTCGATACCGCGTAATCGTGCCGCGATCCAAAACAGTACAAGCGCTCCACGCGCAATAGTAAATAAAGAAGTAAAGCATGGCATAAGTACATGATAGTAATAAAGCCCCAAACTACTTTGTGGACCCAAGAAATAATATATGACTCAAGCTTTGGCTAAGGGTTTCATGGTCCCACATGCGAATAGTCCGAATATTCAAAGAACAAGTATCAAGTACTCGGGGTCCTACGGGACACAAGTGGACGGTTAAAAACCAAATAACATTTATTGCCCACATGTGCCTCTGCATTATTTACCTACTTCAATTTTAGTTATTAAACGATAATTAAAGCCATGATCATCTCCAACATAAAGCATAAGGAATTTTGCCAACAACTATGGTACTTGATGACACGCAACAGCACCTGAGCAAGCGACTACGACACACAAGTCCAACTATCTACCAAACAACAGGTAATAGGGTGTGTCCAAGGAAATATAAGGATGCAAGGGATACCACGGGTACGAAAACTAGAGCATCGCAACACAGATAGCAATAGATCAACAAAAGGAAATAAAGACTAAAAATATAAAATAGGTAGAAAGAGAGAGAATTCTCACCTGAAAACAGCGCCGAAGGGTCATCCGAAGATCGGGTCGACACTCGCATCAACTCATCGGCCTAATCCGTGAAGAAGCAAAGCACTAGAAGAAACATCGGATGCATTATTTAATACTACAGCAGAAGATCGGGCATGATGCATCTATGATGTATGACATGCCAAAGATGCAATGCAATTAGGCCATATTAAGCGGAACCGGGGTCCCGACAATTAATTATTAAGTTCATGTTGTTTAGATACCCCTCAATTTAAATGTTGTCTTATCAAGGTAAAACATGGCATCGGTTCGCTACGCAAATTTAAATAGAGCCAATATTAGACTAAAATAGCCCGTATATGGCCTCCATATTTAATTATGAGGTGAATCGGCATAAGGCCCCCAAACCACATAGTATGTATGTGAGTATGAATGATTATGTGCAACAAGTATATATGGCATATTATAAAAATAGGGATCGGGTCAGGGTCACACATATCGGTTCGACGAACTTGGGTGCCGAGGTTGTTCGGGTTTGGTCTGTAGGGCAATAGCCTTCAGATACATCTTGGGTGGTTAAGTCGGAATCGTTGAAGTAGAGCTTGTCCAGGGATCACCGGGGTGCTCGTCGTTCTTGTCCAAAGGAGATCTTGGCAGATCTTGTGCTTGGCAGTGTGGAATGAGTACGCAAGCATGGTACTGAGACGAGCTTGGCGAGATAGCCTTGGTGGTATACCAAGAAAACAGAGACATCCGTAGTTCTTGGAGTTGAGATGGTATCACCACCAGGCGAGCAGCAAAAGAACGAACAAGGCCACCTGACAACATGCAAACAAGGGTCAGGAACCAAGGTGCTCGTGAACAACTAGAAGGAGATCTGCGAGGTGGGCGGCGTGCAGCGACGCGAACGGGTCAGTCGACCTTGTCACGGGGCGCATAGGGGAAGCCGACAGAGAGCAGCAATAGAGGAATCGGCGACGACGGGTGCTACTGCTGGCAACAACTCAAGGCGACGGAGGAAGCGCCGGGTGCAGAGCTTGCCGAGAAGGGAAAACCAGCAGCGGCCCGCTGGCGAAGGGCGGCGGCCGAGCTCTGACGATGGGCGGCGAGGCAGCCATGGCGCCGGCAAGGAGGGAGGCGGAGGAGCTCGGGGTAGAGGGCGGCGCCGTTCACAGGAGAGAGAGGGGTGGCGTCACGTGCTGGCGGTGGAGGACGTCACGGCCCGAGGCGTCCGAGGTTGCAAAGGGGAACTGCGGGCGCACTGCCTTGAGAGGAGGGCGACCTCGCTCGAGGCGACGACAGGGCCTGCAGGGAACTCGAGCAAGAGGCGGGGGAGAGGAAGGGCGCGATGCGAGCAGCGATGGAAGGGGTTGCAGGGCGTGGAGGCGCGCTGGACGGAGGCGGATCAAGGAAGGGGCGCAGGCGGCTCGTGTCTTGTGCACGTGGAGGAGACGATGCGCTGGGGTGGTGGGGCCAGGTGCAGCAGGAAAAAAACGGGGTGGGATCATTGATTGGGGACGGTTCCTGGGCGGCGGGCGTGCATGCTACGCGAGGTGTAAGGGAATGGGACCCATGGAGGGGCCGGGTTTGACGGGAAAGCGGGTTTGGCAGGCGCTAGGTGGTGGTGGGGTGAGCCAGAGTGTTGGCGGCGGGGTGAGGGAGTTGGTGTGGCGGCGGGACAGGGGTGAAGGGTGGGGTTAGATGGGGATTAGGGTTTAGACAAGGTAGGATTGGTAGATTAGGGTTTCCATCGGTTGGGCTTTTGGGCCTGACCGGTTTAGGTCTAGGTAGTATTTTTTATATATATATTTAAAATATTTTCTGTTTTATGTTCTTCATTTTGGTAAACATCTTTACACGATTTAAATAGTAAGAGGTATAATTTGAATGTAAAGAGAAGATGTAAAGTAGAAAATGATATAGGTTTTTACAAGTATGCATGATGATGATGTCATGATGATGCACAGAGGTAACCACAGGCGATTTTCTAGTAGTGGTTTTACCCGGGGTGCTACAGTAATCCACTTAAGGGAAACTTGCTGTTGTTCTACAAACCTCTGCACTTGGAGGCCCAACAACTATCTACAAGAATAGAAGTGCGTAGACATCATCACAGAAGCAGCGCCAGGTTCAGCGGAGGCGACGACGCGTGGTCCAGCTGGATTCAACGGCGAGGAGTGACGGGGTCTCGGCCATGGCGTAGGCATCAAGCTATTTTATGGCGCTGTTGCCGGGGAGGAAAGGTAAAAGGCACTCACACACGTTACCCCACAGCAACAACAAGCCAGAAAGCTATTTTCTGGAGCTGTTGCCGGGGAGGAAAGGTAAAAGGCACTCACACACGTTACCCCATGAAAACAGCAAGCCAGAAAGCTATTTTCTGGCGCCGTTGCCGGGAAGGTAAGGTAAAAGGTACTCGCATCCTCCGGTGTGAGTGCTCGAAGTTATTTCCTTTAGATTCTGCAATTTTGTCTTTTTGTTTCTTGTTTTAACTAGTTAGGCTTAATGGAAAACAAAAAAAATTAGAGAGCTCTATAGCATTTATCTTGAGTTAGGACATGAAGTGTTTGAAGACAAAATTAAAAAACCTATGGAACTCTATTTGCATGCTAATAGCAATGTTATTAGTATGAATTCTTTGGACACCATTGTTGCTAATGCTATGGAAACGTCTAAGCTTGGGGAAGCCAGTTTTTATGAAAATGATCTTTTTAGTCCCCCAAGAACGGAGGAGAAAGTTTACTTTGATGATACTTTACCTCCAATATATGATGATTATAATGATGAATATGATATTTTCAGTCCACCTACTATTGAGGAGAAAATTTATTGTCATTACAATATGCCTCCTATATTTGATGATTATGGTGATGAGAATACTAATGATAGCTATTTTGTTGAATTTGCTCCCACTACAATTAATAAGTATAACTATGCTTATGTGGTGAGTAATAATCATTTTACGCATGTGGATCATGATAAGAATGTTTTATGTGATACTTATATTGTTAATTTTATTCATGATGCTACTGAAAGTTATTATGAGAGAGGGAAACATGGTTTTATGCATCTCAACAATATTAAGTTTCCCCTCTTTATGTTGAAAATCTTGAAGTTGCACTTGATTTGCTTTCCTATGCTTGTTGCTTTGTGCTTTCATGACTTGTTTCTTTACAAGATTATTTTCTATAGGAAGTGGGTTAGACTTAAATGTGTTTTACTTCAATTCATATTTCTTATGTGAGCATCTTCTCAAGCTATCAAGCCTAACTTAAAGGCATTAAAGAAAAGTACTTGTTGGGAGATAACCCAAGAGTTTTCTTGAGTCTTGGAAGTTATTACTTCAGTAATGACCTCTCCTTATCCTTTTTGTTTGCTTTTTGTGCCAAGAATGACCTATAATGAGAGAAAAGTAATATTTGGGGAGTAGCTGTCCTGAAACAGATTTTTGTGCTCCACCATAAAAATTCGTGAGAAATCTCTGTAAGTCGGATTGAGCTGATATTTTGCGAATATTTGAGCATGATGGCGCCCAGCAATGTCGTGGGACGCTTCGTTGGAAACCCCAAGAGAAAGTTGTGATGAGCATAGCAGCAAGTTTTCCCTCAGTAAGAAACCGAGGTTATCGAACCAGTAGGAGGAAGGGAACATCTCAAAGGTGTTGCAAGCAACGTGAAAACCTGCACAACACAAACTCAAGACTTTGCCCCAACAAATAGAGAGGTTTTCAAGCTCACTGGTTTGCTATAACAAAGGATTAAACGTATGGTGTGGAAGGTGATGATGGTTTGCATCAAGTAAACAAGTAACAGTGAAAGATGTATCAATGGTAAAGATTGGACCGGGGTCCATAGTTCACTAGAGGTGCTCTCCTTAGATAAACAACATGGCATGAAGGGTAAACAAATTACAGCAGGGCAATTGACAGGAACTGAGCAAGGCATAAAAATGCAATTCTAGACAAAAAGATCCTATGAGATTCGATTGGGCAATACAACAATATACATAGACCGCCATCCAACTACATCTATGACTAGAAGTCTACCTCCAGTATTAAGTTGCAAGCAATAGACAACTGCTTTAGGCAAAGTGTGTAAGGTAAACAATCCACTTGTTCCATGAACAAGAGACCATTGTTTTCTCCCTAGTGGCAACAACACATCTACAACCGAAGAGATTTCTGTCACTTCCCTTGGAAACTAGAGGCATGAACCCACTATCGAGCATAAATACCCCCTCTTGGAGTCATTAGCAACTACTTGGCCAAGATATCTACTAACAATGGAGAGCATGCAAGATCACAAACAACACAGATATGATAGAATGAAATAGACAAAACCATTAATCAATCTGACATAGTAATCTCAATATCCATCGGATCCCTGCAAACACAACATGCATGATTACAAATAGATTAGATCTTGATCATGAACGGAGCTCACAAGATCTATACATGAAAGCACAAGGAGGAGATACAACCATCTAGCTACTACATGGACACGTAGTCCAAGGTGGAACTACTCATGCTTCATACCGGAGAAGAAGGCCTCTAGGATGATCTCCCCTCCGGCAGTGTGCCGGGAAGAATTTCAGACCCCCCCCCGATCTAGGGACGATGGTGGCGGCGGCTACAGAAGGTTTTGTGGAGTTTTGATCGGGTACCTAGGGTTTCTGCATCAGGGGCTTCTTATATGCAAAGGGGCGAGCCAGGGGGGCCACTAGGGAGACCACACCCTGCCCAGGCGCGAGGTGGGCCCACCCGTGCCTAGGGGGTCTGGCCGCCCTGTGGCGCCCCTCCGTCTCGTCTTCTGGCTTCGTGTCGGCCACGGTAAAATATTAACTTTGACTTTTGTCCCGTAAAATTCCGAGAATATTGATTTTCTGCCTTTCTGGAACCAAAATGTAAGAAAACAGTAATCGGCACTGTGGCAACTTGTTAATAGGTTAGTTCCAGAAAAGATATAAAAACACCTCAAAGTGTAGACAAAGCAAAGCAAAGTAGATACTAAACAAGCATGGAACATAACAAATTATAGATACGTTTCCGACGTATTAAGGATCCCCAAGCTTAACTCCTGCTCGTCCTCGAGTAGGTAAGTGCTAAAAAGAATAATTTTTGAGGTGACGTGCACCATCAAAACCAAGATCAAACCATTTGCAAGCATTGAAAGCTGGGATCAAAGAACTCTAAACTTGTGCATGAAAGATGGAGTTCTAACAATAAGACAAAGTAACTATGCATGCAACATGAAAGGCTACAAACAAATATCATGAATAACATGCATTGAAAAAGTGGCATAGTGGCATTCATAAGAGTGACTAGAAAACATGGCATAGTGGCATTCAGTTTGACATATAGAAAACATGGCATAGTGGCATTCAGTTTTTCCCTCATAGAGTAGCAAATAGATGCATAGGACACCTTCAAAGTTCATAAAAGTGACTAGATACAAATAGCACAAGAACAAGTAGTATCACAATATGCATCAATCAATAAGTTTTGGGACACTACACATAGAACTAAGAATGACAACTATGCTCTCTTAATGGTGCCTCAAGGTAGAAGGTGGAGACTCAATATAATAGTGGAAGAAAGGCCCTTCGTAAGGGAAGCAGGGATTTAAAGTTTCAAAAAGAGCTTCCTAAAATTATGGAACTTGATAGCTTTCAGCCCTCATTGCCCCTATCATAAGCATCTTGAAGTGGTTAAGGTTAAGGTGAACAAAGATGGAGTATATGCTTGACAAAGTATAAGTTGGAAATCTCAAGTCCCTTGAATACGAGGGCCACACCTCATGCTACTCAACTTCAGTCACCTGTAAGTTCTTGTCATAGTAAGTATATGCGTATCATAGAGAACCTCCAACGGGGCACCCCTTGCACATGGTACAGGAGCTATCCCATAACCAAAATGACAAGGCAAGCAGACAGTGAGCATCTCAGCAATATTTTTATTTACTATGTTCATAGCTTTTTATTGAGGATGCTTCACAGATAGCTCACTATGGTGATGCTGCAAGTTTCCACCATGAGTAGGCATGGCTTAGGCTAGCAGCCACATGCTTTCTCTAACACAAAATACATAACTCCATGGACTTACAAGCTCCCTCTTTATTTCACACCAGTGACATCCATAGACAAAAGAGCATGATATCAATTGTGTACAAAGTATAAGTGCAATGTTGAAAACGTTCCCCATACAGCATGGTTCTTCTAATTCCAACGTATAAGTGCAAGCATATACAACATAGATGACACAATGGTTCAAGTTTATTAGGGGCAAAGAATATAAAATGTGCCATCAAGTTTGTGAGGGCTTTAATCACTAAGTTTTCACATAACAAAATACTTTTTAATTAGAAGATAGCTGAAAACAAGAATATACTTGGAATGGTGTAACACACCATGCATAGGATTTTATAGTGGAGACTTTGGAATAACTTGGTTTCTTGGGAGTTGGAAGCACGAGTAGAGCTTAGTCATACAAGTGGAGGCTAGCAAAAGACTGGGAGCAACCAACTAAGAGAGCAATAATGGCCATAATCATGCAGAGCGACAAAACATTACTAATCAAAGCATAGAGTGGTACTACAAGTCAAGGACTAAATGATCATAGAGGCTATGGTGACTTGTTCATAGTCATAACATGGTGTAAGCATTTGCCAAGTCAACCCAAACAAAACATCGAAGGAGAATACCACAATACTATATTTTTGTATGCTAAAACAATGCATGATTCTTTCAAGGCACACTAAGCAGTCCCAATTGTTTGGAACAAGACATTCTACAATAATAAACACTAAGCATAAGGTCAAAACAACTCCTAGCATGTCATGCTAAAGTCTAAGTCACGGTCAATGCAAGTTCCTCTTGCACTTTCAAGTAGGAACTTCCTACTCCTTTCCAACACCATTGACTTATTTGAAACAACACAGCGAGAAAGGGGGTCCAAACTACTTTATTCAAGCAAACTAAACGAACTAAGCAAACCAAATGAAAACTAAGATGCTCCAAGAACAACATAACAGTGCAAGAAACAATAAAAACGAAGTGTCTAGACGGACCTGCGCATTTTATGGATGAAGAAGGTGATGCCTTGGGCATCCCCAAGCTTTGAGCTTGTACCTCTTGGATATTTCTTGGGGTGACACCGGGTTGGCATCCCCAAGCTTGAGCTTTTGTCCATTCTTCATCTCATTACATCATTCTCTCTCTACACCTGAAATTTTTCCTTCATACAAAACTTCACACAATCTTCATTAGCAACATTAGTGTATTCAAAGGATAATAGACATTTAGGTTTATCTTTGGAACAGCAAAACTTTTCACTATAAACACAAGCTACTGTAGAAACTCCTTCAAAAAGATCAATTCCCCAAAAGAGAACTCAAAAAGGAATCAATAAGAAGCAAATGCAAATAATGGCAGAAATCTGTCAAAACAGACCAGCAGGTAGAAACCGATTTTTGTGAAAATCTCCTGTTTCTCAAATCAAAAAGTGTTAAACTAATGAAAGTTAGCTAACATACTGGGGGATTTATTCGTAAATTGTTAGCTCAATCTGACTTACAGATACTCCTCAAGAATTTTTATGGTGGAGGATAGAAATCTGTTTCGGGACAGCAACTCCCCAAATCTTACTTCCCTCTCATTAGAGGTCATTCTTGGCAAAAAAAAGCAAACAAAAAGGATAAGGAGAGGTCATTAATGAAGTAATAACTTCCAAGACTCAAGGAAACTCTTGGGTTATCTCCCAACAAGTACTTTTCTTTAACGCCTTTAAGTTAAGCTTGATAGTTTGAGAAGATGCTCACATAAGAAATAGGAATTGAAGCAAAAGTGAGCATCAAGAAGCAAATTCAAAACACATTTAAGTCTAACCCACTTCCTATGCATAGGAATATTGTAAACAAACAAGTCATGAAAGCACAAAGCAACAAGCATAGGAAAGCAAAACAAGTGCAACTTCAAAATTTTCAACATAAAGAGAGGAAACTTAATATTATCGAGATGCATAAAACCATGTTTCCCTCTCTCATAATAATTTTCAGTAGCCTCGTGAATAAACTCAACAATATAGTTATCACATAAAGCATGCTTTTCATGATCTACAAACTCATAATTTCTATCAAGCTCAAAAATAGTGGGATTAAAACCTTCATAGGTTTTACCCAAAGTAGATATTTCAAAAGGATCCACAGGAACATAACATTCATACTTCTTTGGTAAGCATGGGGGACAATCAAATAATGTAAAGGATATAGAGTTACTCTCATTAGAAGGTATGCATGGGTAGATAATCCATTCTTCCTCCTTTTGTTCATCACTCTCCTCCTCTTTTTCATCTAATGAGCTTCCAATTTCAGCAATTTCTTCTTTCATAGGCTCCTGCAAGGCATTAGTCTCTTCCATTTGTGGAAAGCACCTATTAAAATATTCAAGAATATAGCCATTTTATTCCTTGTAATTATCAAAGCAAAATTTAAGTATCTCATAAACCTCATATTCATAAGGTGCATCGTTAGTATTTTCAAGCAAATTGGCAAGTTCAAATGCACCCTTGAAAGCAATAAATTCTTCAATTTGTTCCACATCATAAAAGTCATAAATTCCTTTAACATAAGAAGATATGGTAACATTATCATTATACTCACACTGAAAAGGAAGGTGTTTATACCTCCTTCAACAACAAGATTTATCAAATCAATAAGTAACATTATAAGTAGAGCACACGTCTCTAGCAATAGTATTCAACTTATCAATTTGTTCCCATAAGTGTTTCCCTTTTTGTGACAAACGGTGTTCCTTATAATAATACTTTTGTTCTTCCGTGAACCCACCTTGCCAATGAGAACTAGTTTCAAAGAAACCATCCATTGATAGAAAGCATGACCAAGCAAGGCAATAACAGACCGGCAACTAGAGCAGGAACTAATTTTTGTGTGTTTTTGATAAGAGAAAGCAAACCAAACTAAACTAATTTTTTTGAGTTTTTGATAAAAAGAGGCAAATAAAACCAAGCAAAAGAAACTAAGCAAACTAAAAACAAAGAAAAGAGAAAGGTCGAGGAGGACTCCCCTTGTGAAGACGTCCTTAGCATCCCCAGCAACGGCGCTAGAAAGAGCTTGATGGCGCCCAGCAATGTCGTGGGACGCTTCGTTGGAAACCCAAGAGCAAGGTATGATGAGCACAGCAGAAAGTTTTCCCTCAGTAAGAAACCGAGATTATCAAACCAGTAGGAGGAACGAAACGTCTCAAAGGTGTTGCAAGCAACGTGGAAACCTGCACAACACAAACTCAAGACTTTGCCCCAACGAACAGTGAGGTTGTCAAGCTCATCGGTTTGCTGTAACAAAGGATTAAATGTATGGTGTGTAAGGTGATGATGGTTTGTAGCAAGTAAACAAGTAACAGTGGAAGATGTATCAATGGTAAAGATTGGACCGGGGTCCATAGTTCACTATAGGTGCTCTCCTTAGATAAACAACATGGCATGAAGGGTAAACAAATTACAGCAGGGCAATTGACAGGAACTGAGCAAGGCATAACAATGCAATACTAGACAAAATATCCTATGAGATTCGATTTGGCAATACAACAATATACATAGACCGCCATCCAACTGCATCTATGACTAGAAGTCCACCTTTAGGTTATCATCCGAACACCCTCTAGTATTAAGTTGCAAGCAACAGACACCTGCTTTAGGCAAAGTGTGTAAGGTAAACAATCCACTTGTTCCATGAACAAGAGACCATTGTTTTCTCCCTAGTGGCAACAACACATCTACAACTGAAGAGATTTCTATCACTTCCCTTGGAAACTAGAGGCATGAACCCACTATCGAGCATAAATACCCCCTCTTGGAGTCACTAGCAACTACTTGGCCAAGATAGCTACTAAAAACGGAGAGTATGCAAGATCACAAACAACACAGACATGATAGAATGAAATAGACAAAACCATTAATCAATCTGACATAGTAATCTCAATATCCATCGGATCCCCGCAAACACAACATGCATGATTACAAATAGATTAGATCTTGATCATGAATGGAGCTCAGAAGATCTATACATGAAAGCACAAGGAGGAGATATAACCATCTAGCTACTACATGGACCCGTAGTCCAAGGTGGAACTACTCACGCTTCATACCCGAGAAGAAGGCCTCCGGGGTGATCTCCCCTCTGGCAGGGTGCCGGGAAGAATTTTAGATTCCCCCCAGATCGAGGGACGATGGTGGCGGCGGCAACAGAAGGTTCCGTGGAGTTTTGATCGGGTGCCTAGGGTTTCAGCATCGGGGGCTTCTTATAGGCGAAGGGGCGAGCCAGGGGACCACACCCTGCCCAGGCGCGGGGTGGGCCCACCCGCTCCTAGGGGGAGTCTGGCCGCCCTGTGGCACCCCTCCGTCTCTTCTTCTGGCTTCATGTAACCCACGGTAAAATATTAACTTTGGCTTTTGTCCCGTCCAATTCTGAGAATATTGATTTTCTGCCTTTCTGGAACCAAAATGTAAGAAAACAGTAACTGCACTGTGGCAACTTGTTAATAGGTTAGTTCCTAAAAGATATAAAACACCTCAAAGTGTAGACAAAGCAAAGCAAAGTAGATACTAAACAAGCATGAAACATAAAATTATAGATACGCTTCCACGTATCGACGAACAAAGGTCTTGAAAAATCGGTTTCTACCTGCTGGTATGTTTTGATAGATTTCTGCCATTATTTGCATTTGCTTCTTATTGATTCCTTTTTGGGTTCTTTTTGGGAAATTGTGCCTTTTGAGGGAATTGATATAGTAGCTCGTGTTTTTAGTGAAAGTTTTGATGTTCTAAAGCTAAACCCAAAGGTCTATTATCTTTTGAATACACTAATGTTGCTAATGAAGATTGTGTGAAGTTTTGTATGAAGGAAAATTTTCAGGTGTAGACAAAGAATGATGTAATGAGATAAATAATGGACAAAAGCTCAAGCTTGGGGATGCCGCCCCATGTCACCCCAAGAAATATGTAAGAGGTACAGTTGTCAAAGCTTGGGGATGCCCAAGGCATCCCCTTCTTCATCAATAAAAATCTCAGGTTTGTCTAGACACTTCGTTTTTATTGTTTCATGCATAGTTGTGTTGTTCTTGGAGCGTCTTAGTTTTTTTTTGTTTTCTTTTGTTTAGTTTTCTTGAGTAAAGTTGGTTGATCACAACACACTTCTTTTGGAGAGAGACACACTCTGTTTTCATTGTTTAGAACACTCTAGTTTTCATTCTTATTGTTTTGTCAGTGTTCTCTTTTGCTAGCAATGTGTTTAGCCTTAGTTTTCTTGTGATTTCAGCTTAGAACTTTTTAGTTATTGTTTGTGGATTTGTGAGACAAGCTCACTGGTCTTTATTGATTATTATCTTTGTGAGTTGTTTCAAATAAGCTGATTGGTGTTGGAAAAGAGTAGAAAGTTTCATGCTTAAGTGGCACAAAAGGGAGCTTGTTTTGACCGTTACTTAGACTTTATCATGTCATGCTAGATGTTGTTTTGACCTTATGCTTAGTGATTATTTCTATAGCATGACTTGCTCCAAACAATTAGGATTGCTTAATGTGCCTTGAAAGAATCATGCGTTGTTTTAGCATACAAAAGCATAGTATTGTGGTATTCTCCTTTGATGCTTTGTTTGAGTTGACTTAGCACATGCCCACACCATGTTATGACTATGAACAAGTAACCATAGCCTCTATGATCATTTAGTAATTGACTTGTAGTACCACTTTATGCTTTGATTAGTAATGTTTTGTTGCTCTGCATGATTATGGCCATTATTGCTCTCTTAGTTGGTCGCTCCCAGTCTTTTGCTTGCCTCCACTTGTATTGAGTAAGCTCTACTCATGCATCCAACTCCCAAGAAACCAATTTATTCCAAAGTGTCCACTATAAATTCCTATGCATGGTGTGTTACACCATTCCAAGTATATTCTTGTTTTATTTATCTTCCAATTAAAAAGTCTTTTTGTTATGTGAAAACTTAGTTATTAAAGCTCTCACGAACTTGATGGCACACTTTATTTTTCTTGCCCCTAATAAACTTGAATCATTGTGTCATATATGTTGTATATGCTTGCACTTATACGTTGGAATTAGCAGAACCGTGCTGTCATAGGGAACACTTTCAACATTGCACTTGTACTTTGTACATAGTTGATATCATGCTCTTTTGTCTATGGATGTCGCTGATGTGAAATAAAAGGGGAGCTTGTAAGTCCATGGAGTTATGTATGTGTGTTAGAGAAACGCCTGGGACGCTAGCCTAAGCCATGCCTAATCATGGTGGAAACAACATAATGACATCTATGAAGTATTCTTCTTATTAAAAAACAGATAGAAAAAAGAGATTGAGAAAAAAAGAAAAAATATGAGAAAAAGAGGAAAGAGAGAAAAAAGAACCATATTCCCATGGTAAATAAGAAGATTGCTGAGATGCTCATTGTCTACTTGCCTTGTCTTTTTGATTATGGAATAGCTCCTGTATCATGTGAAAGGGGTACCCCGTTGGCGGTTCTCTATGATACACATGTACTTACTATGACAAGAACTTACAAGTGACTAAAGTTGAGTAGCATGAGGAGTGGCCCTCGTATTCAAGGGACATGAGATTGCCAACTTATACTTTGTCTAGCATATACTCCATAGTTTGTTCACTTTAACCTTAATCACTTCAAGATGCTTATGATAGGGGCAATGAGAGCTGAAAGCTAATAAGTACCATAATTTTTGTAAGATCTTTATGAAACTTGTAATCCCTGCTTCCCTTTGAAGGGCCTTTCTTCCACCATTATTTTGAGTCTCCACCTTCTATCCTTAGGAACCAGTTAAGAGAGCATAGTTTCCATTCTTAGTTCTATGTGCATTATCCCAAAACTTATTGATTGATGCATATTGTTGATATTACTTGTTCTTGTGCTATTTGTATCTAGTCACTCTTATGAACTTTGAAGGTGTCCTATGCATCTATTTGCTACTCCATGAGGGACAAGCTGAATGCCACTATGCTATGTTTTCTATATGTGAAACAAACAAACGTCTTTTAATGCATTGTTATTCATGATCTTTTTTTGCAACCTTTCATGTTGCATGCATATTTACTATATCTTATTGTTAGAACTTCATCTTTCATGCTCATGTTTAGAGTACTTTGATCCGAGCTTTCAATGCTTGCAAATGGTTTGATCAAGATTGTGATGGTGCATGTCACCTCAAAAATTATTCTTTTTATCACTTACCTACTCGAGGAGGAGGAGGAGTTAAGCTTGGGGATGCTTGATACGCCGTAAACTTATCTATAATTTTTGATGCTCCATGCTTGTTTAGTATCCACTTTTCTATATTTTATCTATACTTTGAGGTATTTTTATACACTTTCTGGAACTAACCTATTGACAAGATGCCAAAGTGCCAGTTGCGTGTTTTCTACTGTTTTTGGTTTCAGAAAGCTAAAAAATGAATATTCTCGGAATTAGACGGGACAAAAGCAAAAGTTCATATTTTTTCTGGAACGATACGGAAAATCGAAGACAAGACGGAGGAGGACACCAGGGTGGCCACACCCTAGGTGGGCACGAGGCCCACCCTGGCCACGCCCACACGGGGTGTGGGCCCCCTGGCCCTCCACCGACCTTGCCTCCTTCGCCTATAAGAAGCCTATGAACCAAAAACCCTAGGGAATCGACCAAAAAGCCACGAAAACCTCCATAGCGCCGCCGCTACCGAAGGGGAGATTCGGGGGACAGAAAGTCTCTATTCTGGCACCCTGCCGGGACGTGGAAGTGCCCCCGGATCCATCTCCATCGATCTCGATCACCATCTCCATTGTCGTTGCTGATCCCAAGATGAGGAGGGAGTAGTTTTGCCTCGAGGCTAAGGGCTCTACCGGTAGCAATGTGTTCATCTCACTCTTTGTGCATGATCGTGTTGTGGTCATGAGCTTGTAATCAAGTAGATCTACCTTGCTACTCAAGTGCTTCAATAGATCTCTTCTCTCCTGTAGCATCCCAATTGTCTAACAATTGTAATGCTACTTGGTCTAGTAATAGAATGGCTACTTCAGATATATAATTGTTGCATCATAATTATATCATGCTCATGTCATCATGCCACCTTGCATTTGAGCATCATATAAAACCCTTGTTGTTTTGGATCTTCTCTCATATGCATTGTTAATTGTATTTGCCTCTTGATATTGTATTTGGTTCTTGATATATTGTTTAATGCCCAAGTTGAGTTGGGGGCATATCTTTTATTTAACTCCACCATCTTTCTTTCACCACCTTGTAATTCCACCATCCAACTAAATATGAGCTTGGCACTTATTGGTTTTACCTCTAGCTCATGTGGGTTGGGATGGACCCAATTCTTTTCCACATGCTCCCATCTTGGCATCATGTTGTTTTCACATTATTGATATATGAGAGCCACATGGCCACCTTTGCATGCCTTGTGAGTGGACCCCTTTTCCCTAGCTTCCATATGGATTATTATGGAATGAAGCTCATGTTGGGATACTTTTGGGACTATTAATCATCTAGTGGCCCATACACACTAGCATGTCCCATTTGTATTCAAATAGGATCATCTCCATTTAATCCACTTGGGACTTTCTTTTAAATTCTTGGTTTGGCTTTATTCCACTTGTGGGAATGCATAAGATTAAGGCCATGTGATATAATTGTTTTCACAAAATAAACATGGTATTAAATACTTTGCATGGGCCATGAAAGTACCCCCTTTTGCTTGTCCTTTGGATTTTATTTGAATTTTGAGTGAATCTAAACCACACACATCCCTCTCTCTCTCTCTTTTCCCTCACCTTCCTCTCTAAACCTTCCACCTTTTTGTCTTTCCTTGTCTAGGGTCTTTTTCTTCATCTACTTGGTTATGCTTTGCATGATCAAGTGTGATCATCACCATACCCCCTCTTATTCCATACCTAACCCTAACCCTCACATCCCCCTCTCACCTAAACCCTAAAACCCCTCTCCCTCTAGCTCCTCTCTCTCCAACCCTCTACCCTAACCACTCTTGCCGAGGCTACCCTTCCCCTGCCCTAGCTACCAACCCACCCAAGCCCCAAACCGAGGCCACCAAACCCTAACCCGACCCTAGTGCAACCCTAGCCGAGCCTCCCTCTCCTCCTTTCTCCTCTCTCCTGTTGTGCCCACCCCGAGCCTGGCCCTCCTTGACGCCTCCGTCCCACTGGAAGCCTCCCCTACACCGCCTCGCTGTCCCAGCTCGAGCACGTGAGGTGGTAGGAGGAAAAGGCACCCAGCCACCTTTCCATCTACCCCACTCCCCACGGCACCCCTATCCCTCTCCCTCTCCCTCCCACCTCTCTCCCGCCTCTACCTGCCACTACCCAGATCTACCCCAGCCTCTCTCTCTCCTCTCTCCCGCTCATTGCCGTACCCCATCACCGCCACCACCGGCTTCAAGGCCCACCAGCAGTTCGAGGAGGCGGACGGTGATGTGGTCGAGGAAGGACAGGAGAACCAAGGCCGCCTTTGTACACAACAGGAGAAGGAAAGCCCTAACTGCTACACGCCGACGCGTCTCATTGAACCCTAGCTACGCCCTGCCTCGTGCCGACGATCGCCGGTGCCTCCGAACCAACTATGCCAGCACCTCTCGGTGAGCCTGTACCTCCCTCGACATGGTCCCTTCGCTGCAGCCCTGATCCGCTGCCCTTTCGTCGAAGCGTGATCAAGCCTGCCCGCCGTTCGGTTTGCTCGCTCCCGCCCCGCATAGCACCCTATATAGGCCACGCCTACCTCCCTGACACCAAGCCCAAGCCACCGCAGTGGCTCCGCCTCCGCGCGCGAGCCCTAGGTCCCAGGATCGATCCCCCACCCCGCGCTGTCGCTCACCGATCCGTCCGCGGCTCAGCGAGAAGAGGAACAGTACGGGCCATGGTCGTTTTCCACTTAACCCCCTGCACCTTTTTGTGGCTAAACCCGCGGTCCGCCTGGCCCACTAGTCAGCCGCGCTAGCACTTTTACAGAACACCCCTAGTCTTTTGTAAACCTTAACCCGCGCTCCAGCCCAGCCCACATTGCTGTCGCCCTCTCACCTGCCACGTGGACCCTGTGGTCAGCCGGGTCCCACTCGCTGGTCTCGGTGGCGGGCAAGAACTGCAGTGAGGAAAACCCTTTTTCGCCACTGCTTTTGAGTCAGTCAGCGTTGGACCCACCTGTCTGTGTCTTTGGCTAGATTAGTCTGAGTAACAAAAGGAGTTTCTGTATTCTGTTTTAATTCAAATCTTTTAAAATTAATTAAAATTCAAAATTCAAATCTGTTTTATAATAACTTTTAATTTATAAACTCAAATAATACAAATAATATATGTGTTGAGATCAGAAAAATGTGAGGAATTCAAATCTTTCATCCAAAATATATTTTGAACATTTAAAATTGCAAGTTGATTAAAATTACAATAAAATGCCCTTCCACTTTAATTAATTAATAACTTTTGTTTTATAACTCCAAATTTAACCAATGATACGTCTAAAATGATTAGCTCGACGAGACCTTTCTGTTTATGCATTCCATGTTTTGTTTTGAAGCATGCATCATATAAATATAAAGTATACAGCAACTAATATGAGGTTAAAATGTGGCCAAAACTCAAAAAAATGATTTAATCTTGTACTTCACACCTCACCCATGCCATGCTACTTTATTGCCATGAAAATTGTGCATCATTCATCATGGCATGATTGTTTGCTTGTCGCATTTTATTCATATGCTTGCGCACTTTATTTATGTTGGCCCTTGTTTGTTTGGTTCTTCTTGAATAGACTGAAAGGTGGGATATATCAAGACAACCAGTGAGCACTACCTGATCCATCCCTTGCTTCAACTGAGCTGCCAGGCAAGCACTACCACATGCTTGCATACATATAGTACCTATTGCCTCTATCTTATTCTTGCATCATTGAGTCGCGATTGCATTAAATTGAATCCCAAGTATTGCATAGCCTTTACTTTTAAACCCCACCGAAGCTTGTTTCTCCATCCCATGAGCCATTACTACAGGAGTTGTTTGAGCCATGCGAGTCATAGAACAGCATGTGTAGGGTATGTGAGTGTCTGATGGATAACGAGGTACCTATACAACTTAAGCTGAGTAGTAATGGGATAACTAACGAAAGTGGCATCGGTGAGCCATATTCGCTATTTGGTTTTTCAGGCTCACTTGTGTCCCAGGGACCCAGTACTTGATTCCTGTTCCTTGAATATTCGCGCTATCCACATCCGGGAGGCTTATGAACCCCCCTGAGCCAGAGCTTGATTCATTCTTATTTCTTGGGGCCACAAACTAGTTTGAGGTTTTATTTACTATCATGTACTTATGCCATGCTTTACTGCTTTATTTAAATTGTGCAGTCTTCGCGACACATCTGTTTAGGTCCGTGACCTGCTTTTGTATCGACAAGCCCACCACACTTTTGGGTTCCCTGCTTACAGCCGGCCACACAAACCTTGAGTCCGTCAGTGGCCAACTTCGCTGGTAGCTTAATGGGGTGGCCTCGAAATATTTCTGAATCCTGTAATTGCTTTGTCGTGATCGCCTCGTTGGGTTTTGATTTGGTTTTTCCGAGGCATATCGAGTGTGTGTTGCTATTTGTGCACCTGCAGGTAAAACTTTCAAAGCCGTGTCATGGTTATGGACGACTTGGAGCACAGTTTATCGATCATAGACAAGCATAACTAAAGTACCGCTTTTAATCTGACTAAGTACTTGACTAGTAAATAGTGCAACACTCATGGAATGGATAATAAAACTGCCAACGGATGGGGGGTTGTTCGTCCGCTTCCTCGTCGGTAAGCGAGGAGGAGGATGGATCTGTTAAGATTACCATTATAACTGTTATAACTGTTGTTATTAGTTCACGGATATCCGTCTATCTCTGGTTAGGCGGATGGTTAGCGAGTATCTATAGAACTGTTAGCGTTTATCTTTTGTTGCAATTGCGTCACCCCAGGTTGTGTCCCCTTTAGAGGCATAAAGACTTGCTGAGTACCCCTAGGGTCTCACACGATAAATTATTGGTTCAGATGGACAGGTACCCTCGCAAGATGGATACTGGGTGGAAGAGACGGACGATGTGGGCAACGATCATTCGGTGTAGAGATTCCGGGAACGGGGATCCGTGAGATCTGTGGGCGGGATGTGTTTATTTATGGGGCATCTTATGCCGATTTGCTTCTTATCCGTACTCGGATTTTGTCTTCCGCTACCGATACACGATGTTTGATGTATGAGGAGATATCCTAAACTATTATATCTATCTAGGATATTTGGATCTTGCCGTATGGCGTTGCTATATTTCCTTTCTTTTTAAATGGAATGGCTCTGATGTACTGTTGTATGGTGGCTTGCATACATACTCATTTGTGTATGTAGTTGATCCCTTCGCCTGCCGATTACGCCGCCCGTTCTTGTCCCGATGTTTGGAAATGGTTGGGATGGCCGAAAGGTCTACCTGTGAGTGGCATTTGGGCCCCACCGTACTATCTCAACCATTTCTGCTCATCCAGGCTTGTAACTAGGAGCGTAATTCACCGAGGTAGTTACAGTTGGTATCAGAGCCATCCCGCCCTTCAGGGTCTCAGCCAAATGGTCGTTGTCAGTTTAGCAAATATTTTTGGTAGTTATGTATACTAGGGAAAAACAAAACGCGAGAGTAGGACTGCTTCCACTTTTCTTCTTACCCAACCACCACCCTTTTCTGGTAAGGAAGTGTAACGTTTTCAATTCTCTTCTTAAATTCAAACTAGGATTCACGTGTTCTGGGGTTCCGTAGTACCATAGAAAGTGTGTGTGTGTAATTCCTTGTCTATCTGTTGCATCCAAGTTGTTATCTTTATCTGTCTTTGGTTATCAACTGTTGGTACATTCCATACTGATAGGCTTTTGAAAACCGACGCGATCTATCTGACTCCTTGTTAACCGGTGCCATCTTCTTAAGGGTGTTCTTCCTTCTAGCAACTCCTCATTCTGTGTAAGCATCAGTTGCTAATCTCTACCTGATAAGTGATTTTGCGCATCTACTGGTATTTTAATGCCGAAAAAATGTGGAAAATTTTTCTTTGATACATCTGTGTTTCCACACTCCTTTCCAGTCGTGTGTGAAACATTATCTATCTTCCTTTTATCAGCATGTCCATGCTAACTCATTCTTTTGTCACCGGCGCTTAATCCTGGAGTTTCGTTTCATCAACTTTTCTCTTGGGCTAATTACATAACATGTGTCGATCCGATGCTGGTGATTGTAATTTGGTTCTCGGCATAGCTATGTGACACTTATCATGAGTAGAAAATGCTATCAACTCTATCCCCCAAATGGTGACGGTTATCTCCTGTGATTTTGAGTACACCGTGATCATATCTATGCATATTCAAGCATCTTGGGCGATCCGGAGTTTCTCAAGGCACTACGGCGGTCTATCATCTGTTCATCATGCTGCACATCTTTTTTGAACTCCATATCTGCACAATTCTCTTTGATACGAGGGAATTGCATCTTTTCGCTTCTGATAGCTTTGCTTAAGGTATGAGCTATCATCGATTCTTATCCAAGATCTCTTTATCTTTGTAACCGGTGATCCGATCGACAATGTGAACCAGGTGACATCTCTTTTTCTTCCGAAGGACCAGATAATCTATTCTTCCAGTGCATCTTCTTCAACACGAACCCGTGCTCTTAATATTGACCTTTCTAAGAGCGTTGAGCTCAGGAAGTGTTCGAGCATTTGTTCGTTTGGTATATGTTGATAATATGCTTGCCTATTCAATATCAATGGAAGAACATGGAAGATCATCTGTGTCTCTTTCTTTCAAGCTTTGTGAACACTGCCTGTGTGCAAAGTCTCAAAGTGAGAATCCTGGCTTCTTGAAGTCACCTATCTCGACCACGTCCTTCTGCTAAATACATTGCTTCAATTCTGGAATCAGCAAGTCCATTGTTAATTCCATCCTCCATCTTCAACCAATCCGGAGTTGTTCCTTGTTGGCAAGTTATCATCGTCGTTTCACTAAAGATCTTCCTCAAGACTGCTAAATCTCTCTCAATCATTTCAGGAACAACATGGAGTTCTTTCACCTCAGTCTCGTCAAGTAATCTCTTGAAACCCTCTCGCTCTATCGTCTATGCTCAATCCACCGGAGGCCATGAAGATTTTTCAGATCTTTTGTAATCCTTATGTGCAGTTGGTGCTATCTTTTCTATAGCTGTTGAATCTTGCAGTTCTTCTCCGTAATCTTCCTTCATATCTTTCCGGTGGCTTGGTACTCCCGACATGACGACAACATCATCATCTTTATCTATCTTGAATCTGGCGAATCGTTTGCATCTATCCTTGTTTTCTAACGGAGTTCCATGAGCTCTTCTTGTCAATACCTTCAATCTGTTTTGGTAGTTGGGTTGCATGGTTTTCTTATTCATGTGCGGAGTAATGCTTTGAGTGCGGGATGGAGTAGCTACCATACCACTACTCTTATCATTCGCTCTTGTACATTGAATTGGTGAATTAATGTGATTTCACTCATTCCACGGAAGTTAGAAGTGGCCTTTATCCCTCGATACTTTTACTTCCGTCTTTGTTTTCCGGAGTGCTCTCCCGAAGAATGTAATCAATAATCTCTTGTTGGTGATCTCGTCCTTTCTACACGGAGCAAAATCCTCAATTATCTGGTGGAAACAAACGCAAACTCTTTATGCCTCGTTTTTCTACCGATGCTCGACATCCCCAAACAAGATGAAAGGAAACTATCTCTCTCTTTGTTTCATCAATTCTTTTCCTGTGGTAAAGCCAATTATGGTTGGTGCCATCAGCCGCAAATCTATTGCGTTAGCCTCAAGGCTAAAGAAAGCAATAAGTATCTCTACAATAAACTCCAGATCCTCCATATTCTTTGCTTCTTGGGATTCCACCATGATCTAGCTTCACATCCATCTCTGGAAGTTATATCCGCGCACCTCAATTGTGTGATCCTTGGTTCTTACCGGCGCAAGAAGAATCTAATCCGACGATGTTTAACTAAATCTTTCTGAGGATATCAAGGGACTCTATTGTTTGAAGGCAATATTGTTTCCGTACTTCATTTCTCTAATCCGAGAGAAGATACGATGCTATTGTCATAGTGGTTCAAAATCTCTCCAATCTAGCTCTTTTCTTCCGGCGAGACAAAGGTTCATCCTCTCTAGTATCGGCAAATCTTTAATCTTAACGGTGTGCCTTTCTATATCCATGATACATCATCTTGTCTTTTTCTTTCACCAGTGGTTCTATTCTTTTATCATGTTTCTTGAGAAAACCGGAGCTATGTCCATCCTATCCTTCTTGTCTCACGACAATCCTTCAACTCTTCTAACCGTTGTTTCTCAAGCAAAACGCAAGACTCGCAACAAGTCTAGCAAGTTTTGCATGGTGTAGTGGTCGCATCATTCCGTTCTTCATCATCTTGGGAACATGAGGGTCACCTTCGTTCGAACACCCGCCTCTCCTGGTGTTGTTTTCTTTTTCCTAGAATCTCGGGGCGAGATTCCTGTTTAGTGGGGGAGAGTTGTAGCATCCCAATTGTCTAACAATTGTAATGCTACTTGGTCTAGTAATAGAATGGCTACTTCAGATATATAATTGTTGCATCATAATTATATCATGCTCATGTCATCATGCCACCTTGCATTTGAGCATCATATAAAACCCTTGTTGTTTTGGATCTTCTCTCATATGCATTGTTAATTGTATTTGCCTCTTGATATTGTATTTGGTTCTTGATATATTGTTTAATGCCCAAGTTGAGTTGGGGGCATATCTTTTATTTAACTCCACCATCTTTCTTTCACCACCTTGTAATTCCACCATCCAACTAAATATGAGCTTGGCACTTATTGGTTTTACCTCTAGCTCATGTGGGTTGGGATGGACCCAATTCTTTTCCACATGCTCCCATCTTGGCATCATGTTGTTTTCACATTATTGATATATGAGAGCCACATGGCCACCTTTGCATGCCTTGTGAGTGGACCCCTTTTCCCTAGCTTCCATATGGATTATTATGGAATGAAGCTCATGTTGGGATACTTTTGGGACTATTAATCATCTAGTGGCCCATACACACTAGCATGTCCCATTTGTATTCAAATAGGATCATCTCCATTTAATCCACTTGGGACTTTCTTTTAAATTCTTGGTTTGGCTTTATTCCACTTGTGGGAATGCATAAGATTAAGGCCATGTGATATAATTGTTTTCACAAAATAAACATGGTATTAAATACTTTGCATGGGCCATGCAAGTACCCCCTTTTGCTTGTCCTTTGGATTTTATTTGAATTTTGAGTGAATCTAAACCACACACATCCCTCTCTCTCTCTCTTTTCCCTCACCTTCCTCTCTAAACCTTCCACCTTTTTGTCTTTCCTTGTCTAGGGTCTTTTTCTTCATCTACTTGGTTATGCTTTGCATGATCAAGTGTGATCATCACCATACCCCCTCTTATTCCATACCTAACCCTAACCCTCACATCCCCCTCTCACCTAAACCCTAAAACCCCTCTCCCTCTAGCTCCTCTCTCTCCAACCTCTACCTAACCACTCTTGCCGAGGCTACCCTTCCCCGCCCTAGCTACCAACCCACCCAAGCCCCAAACCGAGGCCACCAAACCCTAACCCGACCTAGTGCAACCCTAGCCGAGCCTCCCTCCTCCTTTCTCCTCTCTCTCTTCACAGCCCCACCCCGAGCCGGGCCCTCCTTGGACGCCCTTTGGTCCCACCTGGAAGCCTCCCCCTACCTGCCATGCCTCTGTCCCAGCTCGAGCACGTGAGGTGGTAGGAGGAAAAGGGGCACCCGAGCCACCTTTTCCATCTACCCCACTCCCCACGGCACCCCTCTCCCTCTCTGCTTTACCCCTCACACCTCTCTGCCTCGCCCTGCTACCCCCAGATCTACCCAGGCCCCTCTCCCTGCCTTCCCTTCCCATCACTACCATCGGCACATGCAAGGCCCACGTCCAGCAGTTCGAGGAGGCGAACGCAGTGATGTGGGTCGAGGAAGGACAGAGAACCCCCGCCGCTTCTATACACAAAGCAGCGAGGAGAAGGAAGCCCCAACCACACACGCCGACGCGTCTCGCCGGAACCCTAGCTACGCTCCTCTGCGTCGTCGACGATCGCCAGCCGCCTCGCCTCAACCAACCACGCCAAGACCTCTCGGTGAGCCCCTGTACCTCCCTGACATGGTCCCCTTCGCCATGCAGCCCTGGATCCGCCGGCCCTTTCGTCGAGTGCACTGCGCGCGTTGCCGCTTGTTTTCGGTTTGCTCGCTCCCGCCCCGCATAGCACCCTATCTAGGCCACGCCTACCTCCCTGACACCAAGCCCAAGCCACCGCAGTTTCCGCCTCACATGAGCCCTAGGTCCCGTGATCGATCCCCACCTCAAGGCCGCTCACCGATCCGTCCGCGGCTCAGCGAGAAGAGGAACAGTACGGGCCATGGTCGTTTTCCACTTAACCCCCTGCACCTTTTTGTGGCTAAACCCGCGGTCCGCCTGGCCCACTAGTCAGCCGCGCTAGCACTTTTACAGAACACCCCTAGTCTTTTGTAAACCTTAACCCGCGCTCCAGCCCAGCCCCACCTCGCTGCCTCGCCTCTCACCGGCCACGTGGACCCATCAGGGTCACTGGTCCCACCTGCGGCCTCTCGTGGGCGGCAAAGACCGATGAGGAAAACCCTTTTCTGCCACTGTTTTGCTGAGTCAGCGTTGGACCCACCTCTCTGTGTCTTTGGCTAGATTAGTCTGAGTAACAAAAGGAGTTTCTGTATTCTGTTTTAATTCAAATCTTTTAAAATTAATTAAAATTCAAAACTCAAATCTGTTTTATAATAACTTTTAATTTATAAACTCAAATAATACAAATAATATATGTGTTGAGATCAGAAAAATGTGAGGAATTCAAATCTTTCATCCAAAATATATTTTGAACATTTAAAATTGCAAGTTGATTAAAATTACAATAAAATGCCCTTCCACTTTAATTAATTAATAACTTTTGTTTTATAACTCCAAATTTAACCAATGATATGTCTAAAATGATTAGCTCGATGAGACCTTTCTGTTTATGCATTCCATGTTTTGTTTTGAAGCATGCATCATATAAATATAAAGTATACAGCAACTAATATGAGGTTAAAATGTGGCCAAAACTCAATAAAATGATTTAATCTTGTACTTCACACCTCACCCATGCCATGCTACTTTATTGCCATACAAATTGTGCATCATTCATCATGGCATGATTGTTTGCTTGTCGCATTTTATTCATATGCTTGCGCACTTTATTTATGTTGGCCCTTGTTTGTTTGGTTCTTCTTCGAATAGACGCTGAGCAGGGGATATATCAAGACAACCAGGAGCACTACCCAGATCTATCCCTTGCTTCAACTGAGCTGCCAGGCAAGCACTACCACATGCTTGCATACATATAGTACCTATTGCCTCTATCTTATTCTTGCATCATTGAGTCGCGATTGCATTAAATTGAATCCCAAGTATTGCATAGCCTTTACTTTTAAACCCCACCGAAGCTTGTTCCTCCATCCCATGAGCCATTACTACAGGAGTTGTTTGAGCCATGCAGTCGAGAACAACATGTGTAGGGTATGTGAGTGTCTGATGGATAACGAGGTACCTATACAACTTAACCTGAGTAGTAATAGGATAACTAACGAAAGTGGCATCGGTGAGCCATATTCGCTATTTGGTTTTTCAGGCTCACTTGTGTCCCGTAGGACCCCGAGTACTTGATTCCTGTTCCTTGAATATTCGCGCTATCCACATCCGGGAGGCTTATGAACCCCTGAGCCGTAGCTTGATTCATTCTTATTTCTTGGGGCCACAAACTAGTTTGAGGTTTTATTTACTATCTGTACTTATGCCATGCTTTTGCTTTATTTAAATTGTGCAGGTAACGACTGTATCGCTTAGGTCCGTGACCTGTTTCTGTATCGACAAGCCCACCACACTTTCGGGTTCCTAGTCGCCATACCGCCACAAACCTTGAGTCCGTCTCGTAGCCGGCCAGCTTGCTATGGTAGCTTAATGGGGTGGCCTGAAATATTTCTGAATCCTGTAATTGCTTTGTCGTGATCGCCTCGTTGGGTTTTGATTTGGTTTTTCCGAGGCATATCGAGTGTGTGTTGTTATTTGTGCACCCTCAGGTAAAACTTTCTGAAAGCCATGTCCGCAGTTATGGACGACTTGGAGCACAGTTTCTCGATCATAGACAAGCATAACTAAAGTACCGCTTTTAATCTGACTAAGTACTTGACTAGTAAATAGTGCAACACTCATGGAATGGATAATAAAACTGCCAACGGATGGGGGGTTGTTCGTCCGCTTCCTCGTCGGTAAGCGAGGAGGAGGATGGATCTGTTAAGATTACCATTATAACTGTTATAACTGTTGTTATTAGTTCATGGACATCCGTCTATCTCTGGTTAGGCGGATGGTTAGCGAGTATCTATAGAACTGTTAGGGTTTATCTTTTGCTGCAATTGCGTCACCCCAGGTTGTGTCCCCTTTAGAGGCATAAAGACTTGCTGAGTACCCCTAGGGTCTCACACGATAAATTATTGGTTCAGATGAACATGTACCCTTGCAAGATGGATACTGGGTGGAAGAGACGGACGATGTGGGCAACGATCATTCGGTGTAGAGATTCCGGGAACGGGATCCGCTGAGATCTGTATGGATGTGTTTATTTATGGGGCATCTTATGCCGATTTGCTTCTTATCCGTACTGGATTTTGTCTTCCGCTCACTGATACTCGATGTTTGATGTATGAGGAGATATCCTAAACTATTATATCTATCTAGGATATTTGGATCTTGCCGTATATGCGTTGCTATATTTCCTTTCTTTTAGATGGAATGGCTCGATGTCTTGTTGTATGGTGGCTTGCATACATACTCATTTGTGTATGTAGTTGATCCCTGCCGACCGATGTTTGGAAATGGTTGGGACGGCCGAAAGGTCTACCTGTGAGTGGCATTTGGGCCCCACCGTACTATCTCAACCATTTCTGCTCATCCAGGCTTGTAACTAGGAGCGTAATTCACCGAGGTAGTTACATCTCCCCATGTGTGTGAAAGTGACAGTGTGCACGCCATGGTGGCACTTAGGCTAGAGTCTACATAAATACTCATCGTGCTTTCATAGATCTATGCTTTTCCCCACGTGTGTGAAAGTGACAGCATGCACACCGTGTGTGGCACTTAAGCTAGGTTACATAGATATTTATTATGAGTATATTTTGAGTTGGTTGTCTCTATCAAATTGTGGTGTTTGTTGGAACTATAGGGGTTCGTAGCATGAAAAACAAAAAAATTCTACCGCTTACACACAAACAAGCCAAGATCTATCTACTAGATTGTAGCAACGAGTGGATAGAAGCACTCAGCCTCAAAGATTCCAAAGAGGTTAATGAGAGCAGATTCTCGTGGGTGATGTAGTCATACACTTGCCGATCTCAAGATCGCGTAGACGATCCTTCGGCCGTTCCACAGCTTCATGATCGATCACATGTTCGATTTTCGATGAATACCTTCCTCTCCTTGTTCCAAAGAGGCGGTGGAGGTTGTATTCTCTCCCTCGCGATGATTCCGGCAGCAGGCGTGGTAAGTAGAGGGAAGATCTAGGCTTCGCTAAGCGGTCGTGCGAGTTATGGTGGATTAGGGTTTCCCAGTGATCTAGGGTTTAGAAGAACGGGAGGAGGAGGAGGTGTCGGCGGAGACGGCGCGAGGCGGCGGCGACGCGGCGGCGGCGGCGCGGGTGTGGAGAGGGCTTGGCTCTTGTGGTGTTGGGGCAGCCCTCCCCTCTATTTGAGAGGGGGGCAACCTTGGGAGGGGTAGGTCTGAATCCAAACCCAAACCCAAGTTGGATTGAGAGAAGGACTTGTTTCTTCTCCCACTAGGAAACCATTGTTCTAGTTTGACTTTTCAAACTTCCCGTTTGACTTCCAATTTAGAGCTTTAATTATCTCTTGCAAATGCCCACACCAAGTGACCTAGAATATGATCCAATCATTCCACTTACCCATGACACACTCATGGTCCATTCCCCTTTCGGTTCGGTGAACCTTCTAGAACCTTCTAGAACCACTCCGATGAAAACATCGGAATCTTTCCCGAACTCCGGAATCGGACTTTCCTTATATGAATATTATTCTCCGGACCATTCCGGATCTCCTCGTGATATCCCGGATCCTATCCGAGACTCCGAACAACATTCGGTATCCCTACTAACATTCCATATCTACTAAACAACATCGAATCCTTAAGTGTGTCTCCCTACGGTTCGTGAATTATGCGGACATGACCGAGACACTTCTCCGATCAATAACCAATAGAGGAATCTGGAAATTCATATGGCTTCCACATATTTCTACGATTACTTTGCGATCGAATGAACTACTTACATACGATACCAATTTCCCTTTGTCTCGCGATAGTTTACTTATCCGAGGTTTTGATCGTCGGTATCTCTGCATACCAAGTTCAACCTCGTTACCGATAAGTACTCTTTTCTCGTTCCTGTTATATGTGATCCCTTGTGAGCTAGTCACATGCTTGCAAGCCAATTGTATGACATTCCACTGAGAGGGCCCAGAGTATATCTATCCGTCATATGGATGGACAAATCCCACTCTTGATCCATGTGCCTCAACCCATACTTTCCGAACACTCAATGAAACCTTTATAGCCACCTAGTTACGGTGTGGTGTTTGATGTCATCAAAGCATCCTTTCGGTGATGGTGATTAGCATGATCTCATGGTCGAAAGAATTAGGTTACTATGTATCAGAAAGCTTATAGCAAACGAACTATTGAAATGACTTGATCTTAATGCTACGCTTATCTATAGGAGTATAACCATCACACCATTCTCCTAATGATATGATCTTGTTGTTAATAACATCTCAATGTTCATGATCGAGAAACCACGATCATCTATTAACCAACAAGCTAGTATTATAAAGAGGCTTTACTAGGGACTCTAATTTAGTTTACAAATCACACAAGTATTAATGTTTCTGATTAATACTATTATAACATGAATGTTAACATTTATCATAAACACAAAGATATAATAATAACCACTTTTATTATTGCCTCTAGGGCATATCTACAATAGTCTCCCACTTGCACTAGAGTCAACTAATGTAGATTACATGGTAATATACCGAACACCCATGGCGGTTTGGTGCTGGTCATGTTTTGCCCTCGAGAGAGGTTTAGTCAACGGATCCGCCACATTCAGATCTATGTGTACTTTGCAAATCTTTATGTCACCATCTTGGACGTGCTCTCGAATAGCATGAAAACGTACCTTGATGTGCTTCAGCTTCTTGTGTGACCTTGGTTCTTGCGCATTGGCTATGGCGCCCATGTTATCACAGTAGATAGACATTGGGTCCAGCGCACTTGGAACTACACCCAGATCTATAATGAACTCCTTCATCCATATCGCCTCTTGTGAAGCCTCCGAAGCAGCTATGTATTCCGATTCAGTTGAAGATCTCGCCACAACGCTTTGCTTTGCACTCCTCTAGCTAACTGCTACACCATTCAAAGTAAATACGTATCCAGATTGAGATTTAGAATCATCCGGATCGGTGTTCCAACTAGCATAGGTGTAACCATTAACAACGAGTTGTTCATCACCTCCATAAGAAGAACCATATCCTTAGTTCTTCTCAAGTACTTAAGGATGTTTTTGACCGGTGTACAATGATCCACTCCTGGATCACTTTGATATCTGCTAGTCAAACTAACAGCATATGCGATGTCGGGTCTAGTACATAGCATGACATACATAAGATATCCTATGGCTGAGGCATAGGGAGTCTTACTCATCCTTTCTCTATCTTCTGTCGTTGCTGGACTCTGAGTTTTACTCAAGGTCGTATTTGGCAACATGGGCAAGAACCCTTTCTTGCTATCTTCCATTCCAAACCTCTTTAGAACTTTGTCCAAATATGTACTCTGCGACAATGATATTAGGCGCCTCGATCTATCTCTATAAATCTTTATGCCTAATATGTAAGCTGCTTCGCCAAGATCTTTCATTGAAAAACTATTATTCAAATAATCCGACACTATTAAGAAGGTCTCCATCATTCCCAACCAACAATATGTCATCTACATATAGTATTAAGAATGCTACAAAGCTCCCACTCACTTTCTTGTAAATACAAGCTTCTCCATAAGTTTGTATAAAACCAAAGCTTTTGATTACTTTATCAAAACGTTGATTCCAACTTTGGGATGCTTGCTTCAATCCATATATGGACCGTTGAAGTTTGCATACCTTATTAGCATCTTTAGGATCAACAAAACCTTTGGGTTGCATCATATACAACTCTTCATCAATGTATCCATTGAAGAACGCCGTTTTGACATCCATCTGCCATATCTCATAATCATAATATGCAGCGATTGCTAACATAATCCTCACAGACTTTAGCTTCGCTACTGGTGAGAAAGTCTCATCATAGTCAACACCTTGAATTTGTCGAAACCCTTTTGCGACAAGTCGAGCTTTATAGACAGTAACATTACCATCAGCATTTGTTTCTTCTTGAAAATCCATTTGTTCTCGACATCCTTCCAGCCATCCGGTAAGTCCACGAAAGTCCATACTTGGTTTTCGTACATGGATCCAATCTCGGATTTCATGGCTTCTTGCCATTTATTGGAATCTGGGATCATCATCGCTTCCTCATATGCCGCAGGGTCATCGGTGTTGTCCACCAACATGACACTCATAACGAGATCATACCAATCAGGAGTGGTACGAGTTCTCGTTGACCTGCGAGGTTCTGTAGTAACTTCAACCGAAGTTTCATGATCAACATCATTAGCTTCCTCTCTTATTGGCGCAGGAGCCACAGGAACTACTTCTAGTGTTGCGCTACTCGCAAGTTCGAGAGAAGGTTCAACAACCTCGTCGAGTTCTACTTTCCTTCCAGTCACTTCTTTTGTGAGAAACTCCTTCTCTAGAAAGGATCCATTCTTGGCAACGAAGATTTTGCCCTCGGATCTATGATAGAAGGTATACCCAATAGTTTCCTTCAGGTATCCTATGAAGACGCATTTTTCCTCTTTGGGTTCAAGCTTGTCTAGCTGTAACTTCTTTACATAAGCTTCGCAACCCCAAACTTTAAGGAACGACAATTTAGGTTTCTTCCCAAACCATAATTCATATGGTGTCGTTTCAACGGATTTAGATGGTGCCCTATTTAAAGTGAATGCGGATGTTTCTAATGCATAACCCCAAAACGATAGCGGTAAATCTGTAAGTGACATCATATCTAACAGAGTTCGATTACGACGTTCGGACACACCATTACGCTGTGGTGTTCCTGGCGGTGCCAATTGTGAAAGTATTCCGCATTTCTTCAAATGCTCGCCAAACTCGTAACTTAGATATTCACCTCCACGATCAGATCATAGAAATTTAATCTTCTTATTACATTGATTCTCTACCTCACTTTGAAATTCCTTAAACTTCTCGAAAGTTTCGGACTTTTGTTTCATGAAATAGATGTACCCATATCTACTCAAGTCATCCGTGAAGGTAAGAACATAACGATAACCACCGCGCGATGCTACACTCATTGGGCCACACACATCGGTATGTATGATTTCCAATAAGTCCGTAGCTCGCTCCATCATACTAGAAAATGGAGTCTTAGTCATTTTACCCATCAGACATGCTTCGCATATTTCAAGTGATTCGAAATCAAGTGATTCAAGAAGTCCATCGGAATGGAGTTTCTTCATACGCTTCACTCCAATATGACCAAGACGATAGTTCCACATATAGGTTGAGTTATCGCTCAATTTCAAACGTTTAGCTTCAATGTTATTAATATGTGTATTACCACACTCGAGATTCAATAAGAATAGACCATCTATCAAAGGTGCATGTGCATAAAACATATTACTCATATAAATCGAACAACCATTATTCTCGGACTTAAACAAGTAACCGTCTCACAATAAACATGATCCAGATATAATGTTCATGCTCAACACATGCACCAAATAACAATTATTTAAGTATAAAACTAATCCCGATGGTAGATGAAGAGGTAGTGTGCCGACTGTGATCACATCAACCTTTGATCCATTTCCAACGCACATCGTCACCTTGTTCTTTGCTAGCTTCCGTTTATTCCGCAGTACCAGTTGCGAGTTACAAATATGAGCAACCGAACTAGTATCAAATACCCAGGCACTACTACGAGTACTAGTGAGATACACATCAATAACATGTATATCGGATATACCTTTCTTCTTGATGTTGCCGTTCTTCAAATCCGCCAAGTACTTTGGGCAATTCCGCTTCCAGTGACCTTCTCCCTTGCAGTAAAAGCACTCAATACCAGGCTTAGGCCCAGCCTTGGTCTTCTTCGCTGGCGCGGTAACTTTCTTACCGCCCTTCTTGAAGTTTTCCTTTTTCTTAGACTTGCCTTGCTTCTTGAATTTGGTGGTATTATTGACCAACAACACTTGGTGCTCTTTCTTGATCTCCACTTCTGCAGACTTTAACATGGAGAAGAGTTCGGGTAACGACTTGTCCATGTTTTTCATATTGTAGTTCATCACAAAGTTCTTGTAACTTGGTGGTAGTGATTGGAGGACACGGTGAATCCCCAAAGCATTAGGAATCACTATACCCAAGATTTGAAGATTTCTTGCGTGCCCAGACATCTTAAGCACGTGCTCACTGATGGAGATGCCCTCTTCCATCTTGCAGTTAAAGAACTTTTCAGAAGCCTCATAACTCTCAACTGCCGTGTGAGCCTCAAATATCATTTTGAGTTCACGGACAATATCATGTGGGTCATGGTTCTCAAACCTTTTCTGAAGCTCCGATTCCAAACCATACAAGATAGCACACTGAACTATGGAGTACTGATTCTTCTGAGCGAGGAATACATTCTTTACCTCATCGGTAGCATTAGCTGCAGGCGGGTCACCTAGCGGTGCATCCAGCACATAGGTCAAATTACCAGCATTGAGGACAATCCTCAAATTGCGGAATCAATCCATGGTTGCTTCCATTGTTTTTCAACTTTCTTTCTCTAGGGCATTAAAATTGATGGTAGGGGTCGCCATTGATCTACAACATATTTGCAATAGTTTAGACTAAGTTTATGACAAATTGAGTTCTAATTAATAGTTAAATTAATCTAGGTGAACTCCCACTCAAAACAATATCCCTCAAATTGTTTTAGTGATCACACGAACCAAATCCACCACATCAAAACCGATCATCATGAGAGTTGATGCAGCTTCAATGGCGAACAATCAACATGTTCATCATATCTACTATATGACTCATGCTTTACCTTTCAGTGATCCGTGTTCCGAGACCATGTCTGTACATGCTAGGCTCGTCAAGATCAAACCTTAGCTTCCGCATGAGCAAATCTGGCTTGCTCACGTTGTATACACTCGCAGAATCTAACATACCCGATCATCACGTGGTGCTTCGAAACAACGAGCTTTAGCAACGGTGCTTACTAAGGATGAACACTTTAAAACTTGAATTTTTTGTGCTTGAGGGATCATCTTATAATGCTACTGTCGTGAACTAAGCAATACAAGATGCATAAAAGGATTAACATCACATGCAATTCATAATATGTGATATGATATGGACTTTCTTCTTGTGCTTCCGATCTCCATCTTCAAGCACGAACATGATCTCCATCATCACCGGTATGGCATCAAGGTCAATGGCACCACTTCATGGTTGTCGTCCACCAGCATCAACTATTACAACTACTTTGAATAGACACGTAGGTCTTAACGGAATTTAAAAGACAACCATATGGCTCCTGCCGGTTGCCAACTTACAATAAGGAACATTGCATACATCATATATAATCACAATCATGGCCATATCACATCACAACACACCCCTGCAAAACAAAGTTAGACGCCTCTAATTTTCTTTGCATATTTTACGTGGTTTGGGGCTTTCAATAAGTGTCGTTCTAACTTACGAACAAGGACCACAACGTTGATGTTTGAACTATCAAGTGCCCGTTGTAAATTGAATCTATACTATGATGGGAGAGACAGACACCCACAAAGCCACTTATGCAATACAAGTTGCATGTTGAGCGTGGAGCAAGTCTCATGAACGATGTCATGTAAGGTTAGCCCGGGCCGCTTCATCCCATCATACCGCAAGATGCAAAGTACACAAAAAGCAATTGATAATAAAAGCACCACCGCCCACAATGACCATTGTGTTCTACTCGTGCAACAGATCTACATATAGACACGGCTCTGATACCACTGTAGGGGTTCGTAGCATGGAAAAACAAAAAAATTCTACCGCATACACACAAACAAGCCAAGATCTATCTACTAGATTGTAGCAACGAGTCGATAGAAGCACTCACCCTCGAGGGTTCCAAAGCGGTTAACGAGAGCAGATTCTCTTGGGTGATGTAGTCATACACTTGTCGATCTCAAGATCACGTAGATGATCCTTCCGGCGCTATGTTCCGGCAGCGCTTCCGCGGTTAGTCACACGTTCGGTACTCGATGAAGACCTTCATCTCCCTTGTTCCAAAAGGCAGCGGAGGTTGTAGTTCTCTCCTCATGATTCCGGCAGCACGACGGCGTGGTGTCGGAAGTAGAGGGAAGATCCCGCAGGGCTTTGCCTAAGCCGGTGCGAGTATGGTGGATTAGGGTTTCCCGGTGATCTAGGGTTTAGAAGACCGGGAGGAGGAGGAGGTGTCGGCAGCGGCTAGGGTGGCGGTGACGAGGCGGCGACAGCGCGAGGTGGCGGCGGCGGCGGCGCGGGTGGCAAAGGCGCCAAGGCGACGCGGGTGTGGAGAGTGCTTGGCTCTTGTGGTGTTGGGGCAGCCGTCCCCCTCTATTTATGAGAGGGGGGGCAACCTTGGGAGGGGTGGGTTTGAATCCAAACCCAAACCCAAGTTGGATTGAGAGAAGGACTTGTTTCTTCTCCCACTAGAAAACCATTGTTCCAGTTTGACTTTTCAAACTTCCCGTTTGACTTTCAATTTAGAGCTTTAATTCTCTCTTGCAAATTCCCACACCAAGTGACCTAGGATATGATCCAATCATTCCACTTACCCATGACACATTCATGGTCCATTCCCCTTCCGGTTCGGTGAACCTTCTAGAACCTTCTAGAATCTCTCCGATGAAAACATCGGAATCTTTCCCGAACTCCGGAATCGGACTTTCCTTATATGAATCTTATTCTTCGGACCATTCCGGATATCCTCATGATATCCCAGATCCTATCCAAGACTCCGAACAACATGGATGTTATAGCCCTACCATGGATTAGAGTGCCCAACCGGAGAGTATTTAAGAGAAGTATCATGAAGAGAATATATTTATATGAGAGAGTGTTCACTAGTGAAAGTATGATCCCTAGGCCTTGTTTCTAAGCATTGAAACACCGTTTACAACTAGATCTATTGCATGTTTGCTTGCTTCCATCTGTTTACTTGCTTTAGTCTTTACCTCACCTTCAAGCTCTTTTCTGGCACCGTTACCACTTGTATTTCACTATCTCTTCACCGAACTAGTGCACCTATATACCTGACAAGTGTATTGGGTGTGTTGGGGACACAAGAGACTTCTTGTATCTTGATTGCAGGGTTGCTTGAGAGGGATACTTTGACCACTTCCTCCCTGAGTTCGATAAACCTTGGGTAATCCACTTAAGGGAAACTTGCTGCTGTTCTACAAACCTCTGCACTTGGAGGCCCAACAACTATCTACAAGACTAGAAGTGCATAGACATCATCCGTGCAGCGGAGGCGACGACGCGTGGTCCAGCTGGATTCAACGGCGAGGAGTGACGGGGTCTCGGCCATGGCGGAGCTGGACCGATATCCTCGTGACGGAGGCACCCCTGCTGGCGCGAGCATGAGCCAAGGGCTTGTTCAGGTCTAGATGGGCTTCAACGGGCTTGAGGCTTTGTTCCCAGCACCAGGCGAGTGCGGTGGCGCCTGGTGGCGCCGGCTGCTAGGCACCGTGGCGGTGTCGACGGCGGTGGTTTGGATCCTCTTCGTATAGCCTTGTTCTTCGAGAGATAGAGGTGGGACGATGGTCAACACCTCCAGTTCCTCTAGCGGAAGTTCTGACTCATCTCTTGTCGGTGGTGGTGACAAAAAGGCATCTCCTTGTAGCACAGTTTCGATGGATGCTAGGGTCGATGGCATGGACGGGATAAATCCTTGCGTGAGGCTGATGGCGACGCTGCTGGTGTTGTCACCTTCTTGGAGGTGTCATCATGCTTCTGTCCTGGTTTCCCCACCTCGAGAATCGGGGGAAACCTTGATCCGTACTTCGGATCAGGCGGCGGCGGTACGGTTGCGTCGTCCCCTCATTGGAGGCGTCGCCTAGGTGGTTCATGGAGTCTTCGGTGTGCCAATTGGAGTCGTTGAGGGCCACCGCTAAGAGCATGGGCCTTCGGGGCTCTATGTACACTGTCGTCGGTGCTTCTTGGGCGACACCTCCTCCGGTCAGGTGCGGCCCCTCCGTTCACTTGCCGACTCAGCATCTATTGGTGGGCGGTGTGTTGTCTTTAGCCATAATGGAGTTGGAGTTGGTCTCTCGGAGTTCCGTTATTCGGTTGTGACACAGCCCAATAGCTCCGTGTATCGTCTCCTCGCCTTCTTGGCTAGAAACGATGCAAGGCGAGTCCTGTTGCTCGGTGTGACTAGGTGGTGTTGTTTACCATGTGGAGTTGTGTTTGTATCATGCCAAAATAATTCTAAATAACCCCCTAACTATCTGGTTTGGGACGCTAACCTCCCTAAGTTTCAATTGGGACACTTAACCCCCATAAGTATGAAATACCAGACAATTACCGCTCTGGCCGCCGATGTCTGTTTTGGTCCTCCGATTAGCATTGAGGACAACGTGCAGGTTTAGCTGAACCAACATCTCCCCTGTGGAAAATACACGTTAACATGTCATCAACCTGCAGGTTCATATGAACGTGCAAATAACAACCCGTCCACAACCTGAACCAACAACTAGCAAGGACTCTCCAGCGGCGCGAGCGCCACCACGCCGGCCAGAGCAGCATACCAGGCTTCATCATCATCCCACACATCAGGCACACATATGTAGGGTTCGTAGCATGGAAAATAAAAAAATTCTATCGTGTGAACACACAAAACCAAGATCCAATCTATAGCAAAGCCAAGATCTAATCCACGAGATCAGTGCAACAGATTGAAGAGAACTAACCCTCGTATATCCAAAGCGTTTAACAAGATCAAATTCTCGTGGTTGATGTAGTCAATCACTTGCCGATCTCAAGATCGTGTATACGATCCTTTTGGTGCCGCGTTCTGGCAGCGCTTCCGCAGTCGGTCACACATACAAATTCGATGAAGACCTTCCTCTCCCTTGTTCCAGCAGGGGCAGTGGAGGTTGTAGATCTCCTCGGAATCCCAACAACACGATGGTGTGGTGGTGGTGGTGGACGACGAGAGATTTTTGCAGGGCTTCGTCTAAGCCGGAGCAGGACGATGGACGAGAGAGAAAAGAGTGGGTGGCTAGGGTTAGGTGCCAATTGAAAAGGGTGTGGGGGTGTGCCCCCACCCCTCATTATATAGGTGGGGCGACCAGCCAAGGGTTCCCAGCCTAGGCCGTGTCCCCCCCAACTCGGCCACCAAGGGAAGAGCTTGAAACCTTTTCCACCAAGTCTTCCTTATTAGCAAAAACTAGAGTTTGACTTTTCAAACTAGGATTTGACCCTTTTACTATTCTTGGCCGAATTGTATCTTTAGTGTTTGGTGTGGCTGGCCCCTAGGGCATGCCACTGTCTAAGTGACCCCCTCCCAGGGTGGTGGAACCACTGGTGGCTGATACGTCGAAAACGTATCTATAATTTTTGATGCTCCATGCTTGTTTTGTATCTACTTTGCTTTGCTTTGCCTTTACTTTGAGGTGTTTTATATATTTTCTGGAACTAACCTATTAACAAGTTGCCATAGTGCCAGTTGTCTGTTTTCTTCTGTTTTTGGTTCCAGAAAGGCAGAAAATCAATATTCTCGAAATTGGACGGGACAAAAGCCAAAGTTATTATTTTCCCCGGAGCAACATGGAACCACGAAGAAGAGCCGGAGGGGGGCCACAGGGTGGCCGCACCCTCCTAGGCGCAGGCAAGCCCTGGAGGGGGTGTGGGCCCCCTGCACCCACATCGACCTTGATTCCTGCGCCTATAAGAAGCCTCCGACCCAAAAACCCTAGGGAATCCATTAGAAAGCCACGAAAACCTCCGTAGCGCCGCCGCCACCGAAGGGGAGATTCGGGGGACAGAAAGTTCTGTTCCGGCACCCTGCCGGGACGGGGAAGTGCCCCCGGAGCCATCTCCTTCGATCTCCATCGCCATCTTCATCACCATTGCTGATTCCCATGATGAGGAGGGAGTAGTTCTTCCTCAAGGCTAAGGGCTCTACCAGTAGCTATGTGTAACATCCCAGATTTTATATTAGGATGTTATTAGTTCCATGCATCATCCTTGCAACATTGCATCCTACAAATGAATTTTTACAACAAATCCTAAACACCTAAACCTAGTAAAACCCTAATAGTGGTTGCCATGTGTAAGCATTACTGTAGTGGCAAAGTATTAACCCTTCTAAAAACCTTGTAAAACATTAAACTATGGCCCTATGTTGACCACCTTAATTTTATAAAAATTTAGAAACAATTTTCATCAAGTTTGGGTTTGGTAGGCAAAAGTTATTTAGGCTTTATTAAAACAGAAAAAAGGAACCTACCTAACTGGGCCGCAGCGCCAGCCCACCGCCACGCTGCCAGCTGCTCGCGCCAAACGCCTGCAGCTCAAAGACTGCCCGCTCTGCCAATCCCACTGCTGCCACCGACAGGTGGGGCCATGCTGTCATCCCCCACCTCCAGCAGAGTCCCTGAAGAACACGGTTCTGAATTCAAATCCGCGCGATTAATCCGTCCCCTGATCGAATCCGTGCCCTCTACGACACGAAATCCTCCCCTCTTATACCGCTACATCGGCTCCCCTCGCTGCCCTCGTTTCTCTCAAACCCTAGCCCCAATTCCGAACTCGCCGGAGCAGCCGCCGTCGAAGCCCGAGGTTGGCGACTCTCCAGGGCACCTCGAGCCCTATTACGCCTTCCACCCTTCTCGTCCTGACCTACCCTAACCGCCCGTCTGATCCGTTGCTTCCGAAATGCAGGAGATCACCGGCAATTGCTCGCCGGAGCCGTCGGACCTGAGGAGAGGAACGGCCGACGCCGGGAGAAGGAGGAGGAGAGGGACCGCGCTGAGACCACTAGGGGATTCGCCATAGACGTGCGCATCGGGGGCCATCTTTGCCGCCTTTGCTAGGGCCGCCAGGACCTTCGACCACCGTCGACTCCGCCGCCGCTGCCGTCGTCTCCATCGCCGCCACCACCACAGGTCAATGGAGCCGCCTCGGTCGTCCGATTGAAATCCTGCGGGCTAGATTAGAGGGGGGGACAAAGGGGTATCGGCCAACCACGCAGCGCCGCATGGCAAGTCATGGCAAGCGCTCGTCACTGCTGCCACGTCACCACTGGCCAGCTGGCCCAACCAGAAAGTGCCACTTGGCGCGTTCTGAGTTAGGGTTAGGCTAGTCTGGTTTGATTTTTGCAGATTGAATTTAATATTGCGAAAATCATAGAAAAATAACTACTTGGCCAATTTTAGATTATAATATACCATTGGATTCCTAATTTTATGTAGAATCCAGATCTGCAATAATATCCCAGGTTTAAGTAAGGTTTTAGGTGTAGATTTTAATCATTAGATTAGAGTGTTTAATCTATAAAAAAAATTAAAATTTTGTTTTATTTGTTTCTTGTTGCAATAACTTTGTTTCCACAATACCTACTGAACAAAATTATTAAGCTTTGCTTAAGATCATTAGATCTAGTTTGGGGCTAATTACATGATTTGATCTCCTTTAATCCTAGGAATTGTTTTAGTGATTCAATTAGATCTAAACCTTTGGGAAATCAATCCTAGTGACACCCTTACACTATCACAACACAAACTTGCTACCTTTGTCAATTTAGAAGAATCCAAACTTGCATAAAATACCATGTTGCATGCATGCATGATTTCCTTTGTGCTATGTTTTGAGCAAGTTGTGATCAGATCTATGTTTGTGATTCGTTAGATTGTTCGGAGTGCGCTAAGGAGTGCTATTGTGTAGAGTGCTGCTCGGATCAAGGCAAGTTACACCACTTGTTCATAATTTTGTCCTAGTTTTGATTCTATGCATGTGATCTTCAAAATTCTGTAGTATGCATGTGTAGGATGTTCCAGTAGAATTTTTCTTAGTATTATTTTGCAAGTGTGAAGATTTTGTAGTATGCCATGAGTAGCTCTATACTTAGGATTCTCCCTCCTAATAGGTTACCCCTATTTTTGCTAAGTATTGCTTGCTATGCTATATATACAAAGTACCGTTGGGGGGTTCGAAAGACAAAGAATTTTCTAAGTATAAAGGCTCTCTAGAGCAAACTTTTCTTCTCAAATCCACTTCAAAATAAAACTAAGTTTTCTTCATGGAATGGTTGTCGGACAACGACTGAGATTTTGGTGGAGGACTACCAGGAATCAAAGAAGTCTGCCATGTTTTAGAATTCAGAAGCTTCCAGTGCAACCACAATACATTATGGGCTCTGTCTTGGCCTAGTACTTAGTGGGAAACCTCACCTGGGTACCAACATTTGGAGGTTCTTGGCACGGTTGGATCCAGAAGGTAGAGGGGCTACTAAGGGAAAGCCTCGCCATGGTCTTGACTGTAAAAGGACTTGATCATGGATTGTGGATAAAGTGCACAAACTCTCGAGAGTATTGCAATCTGATTGATCAGCCGTGTTCACGGAAACAGAACAACATTGAGCATCTGAAGGATGGAGCCTCTGAAGGATCTTCCTCTCTCTTTTCTAAAACAAAGTTTTGAAACCCCATGGCGTGCGTAATATCGCCAATGGGTGGGATTTTGGGGAACTTGGTGTGTAATATCCAAGTGTCACTTGGTGCATAATATCCAAGTGTTTGGTTGTTTGGACACTTGGTGCGTAATATCCTCGTGTGCCACTCGACCTTATCTTATATAAGCAAATGTTTACAAAGTAGGACAATCTTCTATTCTTCTCTCTACTTAAGAAAACTAGCTTTGAGCAAATGAACTCTACAGCCTTTGCATGTAGAGATAGTCTTTTCTATCCTTGGTGTAATTTGCCAATACATTCAAAGTATTGACCCAACTTGTTGGCTGCACATATTATGTGCAGAATCCGAAGATTGAAAGGTGCGTAGGGATCGCGGGTCTACACTCGACAAGCCTGGGGCATTGATGGACTCATGCTGCTTTTATGTTTCCGCTGTTATTTGAGCTAGCATAATGCTAAGAAATTTATGTAATAAATTCATACTCTGGATTCTCCGTGTAATAAAGACTTTGTGTTTTACATGATATTTCATCGAGTGTGAGTGCTAGCTATTGATCCAGGGACTAGCATGTTAATCACAGGGACTTAGGATCCTTACCGATCCGAGGTCACTACACTATGTGTTCATCTCTCTCTATGCATGATCATATTGTGATCATGATCTTTGTAATCAAGTAGATCTACCTTGCTACTCAAGTGCTTCATTAGATCTCTGCTCTCCCCATGTGTGTGTGAAAGTGACAGCGTGCACGCCATGGTGGCACTTAGGCTTGAGTCTACATAAATACTCTTTGTGCTTTAATAGATCTATGTTTTTCCCACGTGTGTGAAAGTGACAGCGTGCATACCGTGTGTGGCACTTTGGCTAGATTGAATATTTGTTATGAGTTATATTTGGACTTGGATGTCTCTATGAAATTGTGGTGTTCGTTGGAACCATCTAGCACTCAAGGTGACAGTGTGGGGTTATCTAGATTGGGGAAGGCGGACATTGAGGAGTGCTGTTATAGCCCTACTGATGATTAGAGTGTCCAACCGGAGAGTAGTTAAGAGTAGTATCATGAAGAGAGGATATTCATATGAGAGAGTGTTCACTAGTGAAAGTATGATCCCTAGGCCTTGTTTCTAAACATTGAAACACCATTTGCATCTATATCTGTTGCATATTTGCTTGCTTTAGTCTTTACCTCACCGTCAAGCTATTTTATGGCACCGTTACCTCTTGTATTTCACTATCTCTTCGCTGAACTAGTGCACCTATACACCTGAAAAGTGTATTGGGTGTGTTGGGGACACAAGAGACTTCTTGTATCTTGATTGCAGGGTTGCTTGAGAGGGAATACCTTTGACCACTTCCTCCCTGAGTTCGATAAACCTTGGGTAATCCACTTAAGGGAAACTTGCTGCTGTTCTACAAACCTCTGCACTTGGAGGCCCAACAACTGTCTACAAGAATAGAAGTGCGTAGACATCAAGCTCTTTTTTGCCGTGCTGGGAGAGGTAAAAGGTACTCACATCCTCCGGTGTGAGTGCTCAAAGTTATTTCCTTTAGATTCTGTAGTTTTGTCTTTTTGTTTCTTGTTTTCACTAGTTAGGCTTAATGGAAAACAACAACAAAAATTAGAGAGCTTTATAGTATTTATCTTGAGTTAGGACATGAAGTGTTTGAAGAGAAAATTAAAAAACCTATGGAGCTTTATTTGCATGCTAATAGCAATGTTATTAGTATGAACTCTTTGGACACCATTATTGCTAATGCTATGGAAAATTCTAAGATTTTTTTAGGGTAAAACAGTAGGGGAAAACCCCACTTCAATTTTTATAAATCATAATGGGTTACATAAGTAAATATTTACAAATACAAGGCACCTCAGAGAGGGAAAAATAGTACAAGGCTAACTATCTCCTATCCTAAATTATTGTTGATCCAGGATTTGACATCCTAGAAGTACTTTTTCTTGATTCTGAACAGAACCCATCTTAATTCTTGAGAAACAATAGCCCTCCATGCATCAACGGAAGAACTCTTGTTGTTAAAGATTTCATTGTTTCTGCAAATCCAGATGCCCCAAGCCCCCAGAATAATAATTTCCATTGCAAAGGGGAGTTTTAATCTGCGCTTTATATCAGCCAAAGCCTCTAAGAGAGTTAAATCATTATCTCTGATAGGGCAGATGTCATCCCAACATGCTTTTGCAAAAGGGCGGTCCCAAAATAAATTCTAAACTTGGGGAAGCTAGTTTTGATGAAAATGATCTTTTTAGTCCCCCAGCTTTGGAAGATAGCTATTCTATTGCTTATGATGATACCAAACCTCCAATATATGATGATTATAATGATGAATATGATATTTTCAGTAAACCTACTATTGAGGAGGAAATTAATTGTGATTAGAATATGCCTCCCATATTTGATGATTATGGTGATGAGAATAGTAATGATAGCTATTTTGTTGAATTTGCTCCCACTACAATTAATAAGCATGACTATTCTTATGTGGAGAGTAATAATCATTTTATGCATGTGGCTCATGATAAGAATGTTTTATGTGATAGTTATATTGTTAATTTTGTTCATGTTGCTACTGAAAGTTATTATGAGAGAGGGAAACATGGTCTTATGCATCTCAAAAATATTAAGTTTCCCCTCTTTATGTTGAAAATTTTGAAGTTGCATTTGTCTTGCTTCCCTATGCTAGTTGCTTTGTGCTTTCATGACTTGTTTCTTTACAAGATTACTATGCATAGGAAGTCGGTTAGACTTAAATGTGTTTTGAATTTGCTTCTTGATGCTCTCTTTTACTTCAATTCATATTTCTTATGTGAGCATCTTCTCAAGCTATAAAGCCTAACTTAAAGGCGTTAAGAAAAGTACTTGTAGGGAGATAACCCAAGAGTTTTCTTGAGTCTTGGAACCTCTCCTTATCCTTTTTTTTTGCCAAGAATGACCTCTAATGAGAGGGAAGTAAGATTCGGGGAGTTGCTGTCCCGGAACAGATTTCTGTCCTCCACCATAAAAATTTGTGAGGAGTCTCTGTAACTCAGAATGAGCTCAAAATTTACGAATAAATCCCCCAGTATGTTAGATAACTTTCATTAGTTCAACACTTTTTGATTTGAGAAACAGAAGATCTTCGAAAAAATCGGTTTCTACCTGCTAGTTCATTTTGACAGATTTCTGCTATTATTTGCATTTCCTTCTTATTGATTCCTTTTTGGGTTCTTTTTGGGAAATTGAGCTTTTTGAAGGAATTGCTACAATAGCTTGTGTTTTTATTGAAAATTTTGCTGTTTCAAAACCAAAACCCAAGGGTCTATTATCTTTTAAATACACTAATGTTGGTAATGAAGATTGTGTGAAGTTTTGTATGAAGGAAAAATTTCAGGTGTAGAGAAAGAATGATGTAATGAGATGAAGAATGGAAAAAATCTCAAGCTTGGGGATGCCACCCCGTTTCACCCCAAGAAATATTCAAGGGGTACAAGCATAAACGCTTGGGGATGCCCAAGGCATCCCCTTCTTCATCAATAAAAATCTCAGGTCTTTCTAGACACTTCATTTTTATTGTTTCATGCATTATTGTGTTGTTCTTGGAGCGTTTTAGTTTTTGTTTTTGGTTTTCATTTGCTTAGTTTGCTTGATTAAGTTGGTTGGTTATACCACACTTATTTTGGAGAGAGACACACTCTGTTTCCATTGCCTAGAACACTCTAGTTTTCAATCTTATTATTTTGTGAGTGTTCACTTTTCCTAGCACTGCGTTCAGCCTTAGTTTTCTTGTGCTTTCAGCTTAGAAATTTTTAGTTCTTCTTTGTGGATTTGTGAGACAAGCTCACTGATCTTTATTGATTATTATCTTTGTGAGTTGTTTCAAATAAGTTGCTTGGTGTTGGAAAGGAGTAGGAAGTTCCTGCTTGAAAGTGCAAGAGGAGCTTGCATTGACTGTGACTTAGACTTTAGCATGACATGCTAGGTGTTGTTTTAAACTTATGCTTAGTTATTATTTCTGTAGCATGACTTGTTCCAAATAATTAGGATTGCTTAATGTGCTTTGAAAGAATCATGCGTTGTTTTAGCATACAAAGGCATAGTATTGTGGTATTCTCCTTTGATGCTTTGTTTGGGTTGACTTGGCACATGCTCACACCATGTTATTGAATGGTTTCGCAGCATAGTAAATCAAAAATTTCTATGGATGCGAACGGGGAAGCCAAGATCTAATATAGGAGATGCAAACAACAAGGAGGGATAGATGAGATCTTCATACCCTTGAAGAAATCAAGATATGGAACGCTCAATGAGCGTGGTTGATGTAGTCGCTAGCCTTCTCCTCGCGATCCGATCCGATCCAACGCCGCAAGTGGCGACGCCTCCGAGAGATGCACATGTACGGCACCTCGACGTCTCCTCCTTCCTCGGTCCAGCAAGTGGGGTGGAGAGATAGATTGGATCTACAACACGACGGCGTGGTGCAAAGGTGGAGAGTTTCTTCGGCAGGGCTTCGCCTACGCGCAGTCGGGAGAGAGAGAGGAGGGCAGCAGGTAGGCAGCTAGGGTTGGAGGAGGTGTGGGGGGAGGGTGTGCCCCTGCCCTCTTTATATAGAGGGTTGGCCGGCTGCCCTTGCCCCTCCTCCAAGCCCTAGGGCCGGCGGCCACATGGGGTGGAGTGGGGGGCAAGTTCCCCCCCTTCTAGAAGCTCTCCCTAGGGTTTCCCCTAGGGCTTGGCCGGCTGGGCCTATGGGGCCTTGTGACCCTGGCCCAATGCGGCCAGGGCACTCCCTCGTAGGCCCACGCCCCCTCCCGACAAGTGGGGCCACGTTGGTCCCACTCTGAAAGCTTCTAAAACCTTCCGGTACAATACCGAACATTCCAAAACAATTCCGAAATCCAAAAACTGCTTTCCCTTATATGAATATTATTCTCCGGACCATTCCGGAACCTCTCGTGATGTCCTGGATCTCATCCGAGACTCCGAACAAAAACTCATAAACCAATTATCCATTCTATCCTAGCGTCGAGACAAGTTAAGTGTGTGACCCTACGGGTTCGAGAATATGCAGACATGATCTTCTATCAATAATCAACAACGGGGTCTGGAAACCCATATTGACTCCCACATATTCATCGATGATCATATCGGATGAACCACGATGCCAGGATTAAATTAATCCCATATATATATTCCCTTCGTCACGCGATATTTTACTTGCCCGAGATTCGATCGTTGGCATCGGAAAACCTAGTTCAATCTCGTTCACAGCAAGTACTTTACTCGTTCCGTAATCTAATATCACTTTGTCATTAACTCCTTAACCACTTGCTTGCAAGCGGTGTTGATATCGATTACCAAGTGGGCCCAAAGTATATCTCTCTGACTTGGGAGGGACAAATCCCATCTCGATACATACAACCCAACAAGTACTTTCCGAGCACCTGAGAGACACCTTTATGATCACCCTCTCATAGGATGACGTTTGATGACCTCAAAGCTTTCTTCCGATACCAGGGAGTTGCATTATCTCATGGTCTAAGGAATACAATATTTGACATAAGAAAAAGCTTCGCAAAGATGAACACGATGACACGATCTAATTGCTCTGCTTAATTTGGGTCTGTCCATCATATCATTCTCCCAATGACATGATCTCATTATTAATTGAGAACTCATGTCTATGGTTAGGAAACCTTAACCATCATTAATCAATGAGCTAGTCCATAGAGGCATACTAGGGACACGGTGTTGTTCATAAACCACACAAGTATCAAAGTTTCCGCTTAATACAATTCTAGCATGGAATATAAACTTTATCATGAACAAGAATTATAATAATAACATCTTTATTATTGCCTCTAGGGCATAATTCCAATAGTTATGACTATGAACAAGTCACCATAGCCTCTATGATCATTTAGTCCTTGACTTGTAGTACCGCTCTATGCTTTGATTAGTAATGTTTTGTTGCTTTGCATGATTATGGCCATTATTGCTCTCTTAGTTAGTTGCTCCCAGTCTTTTGCTAGCCTCCACTTGTATGAGTAAGCTCTACTCATGCTTCCAACTCCCAAGAAACCAAGTTATTCCAAAGTGTCCACTATAAATTCCTATGCATGGTGTGTTACACCATTCCAAGTATATTCTTGTTTTCATCTATCTTCCAATTAAAAAGTATTTTGTTATGTGAAAACTGAGTGATTAAAGCCCTCACAAACTTGATGGCACACTTTATATTCTTTGCCCCTTATAAACTTGAACCATTGTGTCATCTATGTTGTATATGCTTGCACTTATACGTCAGAATTAGCGAACTGTATATCACGGGGAACGTTTTCAACATTCCACTTGTACTTTGTACTCAGTTGATATCATGCTCTTTTGTCTATGGATGTCACCAGTGTGAAATAAAGAGGGAACTTGTAAGTCCATGGAGTTTGTATCCTGTGTTAGATAAACGCCTAGGCCGCTAGCCTAAGCCATGTCTAATCATGGTGGAAAGTTGCAGCATCACCATAGTGACATCTATGAAGCATTTTTCTTATAAAAAAAGAGACACATTGAGAAAAGAGGAAAGAGAGAAAAAAGCACCATATTACCATGGTAAATAAGAAGATTGCTGAGATGCTCATTATCTGCTTGCCTTGTCATTTTGGTTATGGGATAGCTCCTGTACCATGTGCAAGGGGTACCCCATTGGCGGTTCTCAATGATATGCAAATACTTACAATGACAAGAACTTACATGTGACTAAAGTTGAGAAGCATGAGGTGTGGCCCTCGTATTCAAGGGACTTGAGATTGCCAACTTATACTTCGTCAAGCATATACTCCATCTCTGTTCACTTTAACCTTAACCACTTCAAGATGCTTATGATAGGGGAAATGAGGGCTAAAAGCTAACAAGTACCATAATTTTTGTAAGCTCTTTTTGAAACTTGAATCCATGCTTCCTTTATAAAAGGCCTTTCTTCCAGCACTATTGAGTCTCCACCTTCTACTTTTAGGCACCATTAAGAGAGCATAGTTGTCATTCTGTGTGCAGTGTTCCAAAACTTATTGATTGGTGCATATTGTGATATTACTTGTTCTTGTGATACTTGTTTCTAGTCACCCTTGTGAACTTTGAAGGCGTCCTATGCATCTATTTTCTACTCTATGAGGGACAAGCTGATTGCCACTATGCTATGTTTTCTGGATGTGAAACAAACAAACGTTTTTCAATGTATGCTATTCATGATCTTTGTTTGTAGCCTTTCATGTTGCATGCATAGTTACTATGTCCTATTGTTAGAACTCCATCATTCATGCACATGTTTAGAGTTCTTTGATCCCAGCTTCCAATGCTTGCAAATGGTTTGATCTTAGTTTTGATAGTGCATGTCACCTCAAAAATTATTATTTTATCACTTTCCTACTCAAGGACGAGCAGGAGTTAAGCTTGGGGATGCTTGATATGCCAGAAACGTATCTATAATTTTTGATGCTCCATGCTTGTTTTGTATCTACTTTGCTTTGTCTTTACTTTGAAGCGTTTTTATATATTTTCTGAAAATAACCTATTAACAAGTTGCCAGAGTGCCATTTGCCTATTTTCTTCTGTTTTTGGTTCCAGAAAGGCAAAAAATCAATATTCTCGTAATTGGACGGGACAAAAGCCAAAGTTATTATTTTCCTGGAGCAACACGGAACCACGAAGCAGAGCCGGAGGGGGTCCATAGGGTGGCTGCACCCTCCTAGGCACGGGCAAGCCCTGGAGGGGGTGTGGGCCCCCTTCACCCCCATCGACCTTGATTCCTACGCCTATAAGAAGCCTCTGACCCAAAAACCCTAGGAAATCCATTAGAAAGCCACGAAAACCTCCGTAGCGCCACGCCAAGGCGAGATTCGAGGACGAAGTCTCTGTTCAAGACTGCCAGACGGGAAGTGCCCTGAGCCATATCCTTCGATCTCCATCGCCATCTTCATCACCATTGCTGATTCCCATGATGAGGAGGGAGTAGTTCTTCCTCAAAGCTAAGGGCTCTACAGGTAGATATGTGTTCATCTCTCTCTCTATGCATGATCATATTGTGATCATGAGCTTTGTAATCAAGTAGATCTACCTTGCTACTCAAGTGCTTCATTAGATCTCTGCTCTCCCCATGTGTGTGTGAAAGTGACAGCGTACACGCCATGGTGGCACTTAGACTTGAGTCTACATAAATACTCTTTGTGCTTTAATAGATATATGCTTTTCCCCACGTGTGTGAAAGTGATAGTGTGCATACCGTGTGTGGCACTTTAGCTAGATTGAATATTTTTTATGAGTTATATTTGGAGTTGGATGTCTCTATGAAATTGTGGTGTTTGTTGGAACCATCTAACCCTCAAGGTTATAGTGTGGGGTTATCTAGATTGGGGAAGGCGGACTTTGAGGAGTGTTCTTATAGCCCTACCGATGATTAGAGTGTCCAACCGGAGATTAGTTAAGAGTAGTATCATGAAGAGAGGATATTTATATGAGAGAGTGTTCACTAGTGAAAGTATGGTCCCTAGGCCTTGTTTCTAAATATTGAAACACCGTTTGCATCTATATTTGTTGCATGTTTGCTTGCTTTAGTCTTTACCTCACCGTCAAGCTATTTTCTGGCACCGTTACCACTTGTATTCACTATCTCTTCACCGAACTAGTGCACCTATACACCTTACAAGTGTATTGGGTGTGTTGGGGACACAAGATACTTCTTGTATCTTGATTGCAGGGTTGCTTGAGAGGGAATACCTTTGACCACTTCCTCCCTGAGTTCGATAAACCTTGGGTAATCCACTTAAGGGAAACTTGCTGCTGTTCTACAAATCTCTGCACTTGGAGGCCCAACAACTGTCTACAAGAATAGAAGTGCATAGACATCAGTGGCCCCTCTAGAATATTCTACAAGTATCCGGTCAAAACACCGAAACTTTTTCCGAACCCCGAAAAACCACTTTCCTTATATGAATCTTATTATCCGGACCATTCTAGTTCTCCTCGTGATGTCCTAGATCCAATCTGAGACTCCGAATAACATTCGGTCTCTAACTCATATTCCATATCTACTTAAACAACATCGATTACTTTAGTGTGCCTCCCTATGGTTCATAAATTATGCAGACATGATCGAGACACCTCTCCGGTCAATAACCAATAGAGGGATCTGGAAATCCATATGGCTCCCACATATTTCAATGACGACTTCATGATCAAATGAACCATTTACGTACGATACCGATTCCCTTTGTCACGCGATACTTTACTTATCCGAGGTTTGATCATCGATATCTCTATATCTAGTTCAACCTCGTTACTGATAAGTACTATTTTCTCGTACTATGAAGTGACATCCCTTGTGACCTTGTCACATGCTTGCAAGCCAATTGGATGACATTCCACCAAGAGGGACCAGAGTATATCTATCCGTCATATGGATGGAAAAATCCCACTCTTGATCGATGTGCTTCAACACATACTTTAAGAATACCCAATGCCACCTTTATAACCACCCAGTTACGGAAGTGGCGTTTGACGTCATCAAGGTACTCATCCGGTGACAGTAATTAACATGATATCTGATGGCTATGGAATATAGCCATCCAATTCCACATTTAATCTAGATATTATTCATATATTTGATGAAATATCTCTCTAAACCCTGCCACTAATGCCTAATGACCAAAGGGGTATGCAATCATTTCTTGTTATTTTTTCCTGCGCAGATAATGACGTATGATGATGGGAATCACAACATAAATGTCAAATATACGAGATTTCCAACACATCAAAGAAACCAGGAGCCGTAAACTGGATCCAGAAGGCTTAACGACCAACTATACGGCGGGAAATTTTATTCCGGCCATACTGGCCGTATAGTTTCCATCGACTTCATTAGGTCAAGCAAAACAACTTTCGTGAAGGGACCCATATATAAAGAGGCTTCAGGCGACGAGAAAACAATGCTTCTTTCGATCTCAACTCTCCCTGCCACCAGAAGCCGCCACGCTAGAGGAAATAGATCTAGATCTAAATCTCCAAACCCTTCACCACCATAGCCATATTCCACCACTTTTAATAGTAGATCTCTTATCCAATTGGCGACATTGTAAGACTATTTGCTATCAATTTTATGATCTCTATTATAATGTTTATGATTGTTGATTTCATCTCTATGTGTGAGTAATTCTCCTTGGGCTAAGGGCTTCGGCCTAGCCATGTAGCTTTTGTGCATGCTATTTATCATAGATGGGATCATGTATTAGTTTGTATGACATTATGATTATTGTACCCTCTCCTCAATCTAAAGACTTGTCAGGTATCCAAGACCCCGAGGATTGATCCATGTATAGGAAGTATGAGTGATGACTGATCTGCAGGTTGGGAACCCTAGTGACAGAAGGGGTAGTACGGCTGTATGTGAGATATTTGCTTGGGATTAACGGTGACATCACTATGCATATCATTAGTTCTCTTTCTTCTATGGATGAGACTAGTAGGTTATTGCTATAAGCGATTGCGGAGGCAATAACAATTATGGATGCACTTCCCACATATAATTATCTTTCTCTAACAATTACATGCATACTTTATTATTATCTTTTATTCCCATCAGATGTTTTGCACAGCTAATGGTGAAACCGAAGACTCTAGGCCCTCTCTCTCTCCATCATCAATAAAAAAAAGATCGCAAACTCTTGGTCCGATGAAAACACAAAAGGAATTCTAAAACTATCGAAGGTTTGTTTAAGTAACTTCACTTTGCTTTCTGCTTCCCAAGGATTCGATAAACCTAGGTCTACTAGGTAAAAAGAACTATACTACATCCGTAATCCGGATCGAAGGTTTCAATCTCATGGTCAAAGGATTAGGTTACTATGTATTTGAAAGCTTATAGCAAACAAACTCTAAATAACTTGATCTTATGCTATGCTAACTATAGGAGTGTGTCCATCACATCATTCTCCCAATGATATGATCTCATAAATAATAACATCTAATGTCCATGATCAGGATACCATGATCAGCTAATAATCAACAAGGTAGCTTAACAAGAGGATTACTAGGGACTCTTTTATATTTACAAAACACAAGTATTAATGTTTCTGGTTAATACAATTATAGCACGAGATGTAAACATTTATCATAAACACAAAGATATAATAATAACCACTTTATTATTGCCTCTTGGGCATATCTCCAACAGTCTCCCACTTGCACTAGAGTCAATAATCTAGTCGGAAAAACTTTGTGCATTAAACATCTATGGCTTTCTGGTGTTGTATATACACGATTGCAAGTGGTAAACATAATCTTCGGATTTGACACTTCAGAGAGCTAAGAGAAGGCATGCCTTCCCTAGCATTGTACATGCCCTTAGAAGGTTTAGATGTTATAATTTTTAATGGTATTAAATTATTTATATATTTTATATTATATCAAATTTTTAATGGTATTAAATTATTTATAAATTTTAATGGTATCAAATTGTTCACCTAAGGATACATGAATGGTTTGTAAACCTGATTGAAGGGTGTATAAAACTACCTCACTGACTACCTTTTGTTAAACTCTACCCGCTTGTTCCAGCTGCTATGTTGGGTAAGCGGGTGAAAGGAAGTCCATCGACATATGCACACGAGTTTTACTGCACCTCTTCTGCAAACAATGGAACAACAGAGAAAAATATAGCAAGCAAAACATTGAACACGAACAAATTTCATACCATTCTTACCCCAGGCCACCTAGAAGATGCCGCTATAGTTCTCCAACACGCTGTGGTCCTCACGAAGCCTGCTAGCAGCCGTTGCAATTCCCACTTATCTTTCTGAATCCGTCGACATCGACACTTCTATGCTCCCTGCCATGTTTGCTCACCGTTGCCGTTCGTGGTTCCAATCTCCTTAGACGAAGATGTCCGTGTCGTGGCCAAAGTTTTCACCACCAGGAAGCTAGACATGATGGAACACGTGAGAGCGAGACCCAAGCTACAACCACACCAAAGTGCGGGGAGCACGCTGCGCGCTGTAGCATTTCCAGTAAAACCACTACTAGAAATCGCGTGTTATTTTTATTTTGTGCATCATCATGAAAGCAAGATTATGTCATCATGCCATATTGCATTTGAGCATCCTCATGAATGCATGCATCTTTTAACCTAAAACTATTTCCCCCAAAATTTTGTCTTTGTTTCCTAAATATCCCTTGTATTAATTCCAAATTATAAAAACCGGGCTCGTCCGGATATTTTGTTTTGTCTAAAAACTATTTATAAAAGCCTTATTAAAATAAACGTATAATCATTTATAATAAAAAATAATTTATTAAACGGGGGAGGCAGCTGGCCAGGCCCAAAGGCCTAGCCAGCCAGCCTACTACCCCAAACCCTAACCCTAACTAGGAAAAACCCTAATCTACCTAACCTAGAACCAACCCTACCACCTACCTAATCCTTGCCGCCTCCAACACTCCACCCCACCTCGCTTCTCGCGCGATGACCCTCCTACAGACGACATCACGCCCCAACCCCGACAACCACATCCCCATGGCCCCACATCTCGCATGCTCCCTCTCTCCCCCGCCTGGCACCACCCATGGTACAACGCCCATCGTGGTCTCCCCATCTCTGTCGTGCCCCATCCCTACCTCCTCCTCACATCCCCACCTTCCTCCACCGTCAGGCGCCCATCGGCCCGCTTCGTCATCACCCTTGTCTCCCGCCGCCGCCACCAAGGGAGGTCTCGACCTCGACCAGGCCGCCGCCTCCGCTCTCCATCCCTGTCGCCTCTATGACTAGCCCGCTCCTTGTGTGCCGCCGCATCCTCCTACTGGCGACACCGTGGTCCCACCTCCTCTGCCTGGCTGTCCCCATCACGTCGCGAGCCGCCCCGACCACCGTCGGTTGCTCTGCCTCTCCTGCCGGCGCCCATTGTGCCTCCTTGCCGAGGCTGATCTCTCGCCAGTGGCCTTTCACCTCTGTGTCACACCTTCGAGCGCCTCGGGTTTCCTGCCACCGATAGGGTCGCCACTGCCCCATCTGCGTTTATATCGCCTCGCCACCTCCTCCTCGCTGGATCCTCGCCCGCCCAAGCTTCGCTGCCGCCCGTGACCATCTTTGTGGCGTTGCCTCTATCCGGAAGTGCCCCTCGCCAGCCTCTGGCATTCTTGCTGTGGCCTCCTCCTGAGTCGGTCGACCTCAACCTCTACGGGGCTTTGCCCCAATTCCGGCCAGACATGGCTCCTTGTGTCTGTCTTGTCTTGATGCTCCTGGAGCTGTGGTGGAGATGTGCCGATGGAAACATGAAGGGATGAGGATGGTACTTCCATAGTTGTGACAGCGTGTAACTGAGTCTGACACCGACCAAGTTGTACGACAAGAACTCCACTCAAGAACCACACCAACCGAAGAACTTATCGGTGCAAATTCAAGATCGTCATCAAAGGGTGAAGCCGAACCCGTAAGTCATCAACATGGAACGCTGAGAACACCTATCGGACCCAGTGACACCGGCACCTCGAGATCTCCCTCACGGACCGCGAGACCATTCCTGGAGCCAAAGATCGAACCCTGGCTCGTTCTACTCCCTTGTCAAAGACCGGACCCTGAAGACCAACCTCGTTGAGTACGAACCCCGTTGAACCTCGAAAACCCAAGATCGCCAAGTCTGCTATTTGTGACCCTTTTCCGAGCCCCTATTTTGATAAATATAATATACCTTGTTGCACATTAAATTGTTCATACTTGTACACATATTTTGTGGTTTGTGGGCTTTTAGCCGATTCACCTCATAATTAAATATGGAGACTATATGTAGGCTAATCTAGTCTTATATTGCCTCCATTTAAATTTGTGTAGCGAACTGCCATGTTTTGCCTTGTTAATACAACATCTAAATTGCGGGGTATCTACAAAACATAAACCACTTAATTAATTGTCGGGACCCTGGATCCGCTTAATATTGCCTAGTTGCATTGCACCATTGCCATGTCATGCATCATGCTCGATCTTTTGTAGTAGTATTAAATAGTGCATCCAGTGTTTATTCTAGTGTTTTGCTTCTTTATGGATTAGACCGATGAGTTGATGCGAGTGTCGACCCGATCTCCTGTGAACCTTCGACAATGTTTCCTAGGCGAGCATTATCCCTCTTTCTACATATTTTACATTTATAGGCTTTACTTGGTCATGTTGATCTATTGTTATCCGTGTTGCGATGCTTAAGTTTCTGTACACATGTTATATTACTTGCAGCTTATATAGCCATGATCACCGCCTATTACCTCTTGTTTGATAGATAGTTAGCCTTGCGAGTCGTAGTTACTTGCTCAGGTGCTGCTTCGCATCGTCGATGTTCCACCGATGTTGGGGGTTGGCACATGCTTAATAGTGGAATTGATCATGGATTTAATTACAACTTGTTAAATAAATGTTTCGGGTGGCCCCCATGTACTTTCTTTTGGTCTGGGAAAGCGTCATGTCCGAAGCACGCCAATAGTGGAATTTATGTCTTTTCAAAAATCCATGTCCGCGGTTATGGAAGAGTTGGAGCACAGTTTCTCGATCATAAACAACTATAAATAAAGTTTACTGTTATAATTTGACTTATATATGATATGACTAGTAAGTTGGATAACCACCATGGAAAGAATGAATAAAATTGCCAATAGTGTGAGTTTCCTCGGCAGGACTTCCTCGTTTGGTCTCGAGGGGGAAATACCAGGATGGGTATGTTTGGTGACAGTATCCAGTTGGTTCCGAATAGGTCTTTCTTATCCCTCTCTGACAGCCGACAGTTGTATTAAGTCTCTGTAGGTTGTTTAGTACATGCTTCGCTACCGCTTCAGTCCACCATACCTATGTAGGAGAGAGTCTTCGAATTCCATGTCTCGCTGTGTACTGGCCTTAGTACTCGCCACTCTCTTTTTACTTTTCCCTTTGTCGACACTCCTTTTGTTTAGAAGGTTTGAGTTCGACGTCGTTAGCAGGGTTACCCTTCCGGCTTTTCCTAGGCATGGTTATGGATGCCATTGGTTATTCATCGGGGCTCTTAGCTCAATTTGCATCTTATCCGTACTCGGATGTGTTTGATTTCAAGGTGATTTGGATCTTTCTACTATATATCTGTATTCTTGACTCATAGAGTCGTGTTTTATATATATGTTCTATGGGTTCCTTCAAGGACTAATGTGTAATGGTATTAATTAGTTTTCCACACTCACGAAAGTGCCTGGTGGGAACCTTTGAATTGTTTCTATGCGGGTTTGGCGGGAACCGCTAAAACTTGCATAGGGCCGATTCGAGGGTGTTTCAAAGTGATATCAGAGCTCAGCAGTTGTGATACCCCATGTTGATGCGCCTAGTTGATGTAGGTGCGCTTCTTCGGGAAACCCCAAGAGCAAGGTGTGACGCAGCACAGCAGCAAGTCTTCCCTCAGTAAGAAACCGAGGTTATCGAACCAGTAGGAGGAAGGAAACATCACACAAGTGTTGCAAGCAATGTGGAAACCTGCACAACACAAACTCAATACTTTGCCCCAACGAACAGTGAGTTTGTCAATCTCACTGATTGCTGTAACAAAGGATTAACTGTATGGTGTGGAAGGTGATGATGGTTTGCAGCAAGTAAACAGCGGAAGATGTTTCAATGGTAAAGATTGGACCGGGGTCCATAGTTCACAAGAGGTGCTCTCCTTAGATAAACAACATGGCATGAAGGATAAACAAATTACAGCAGGGCAATTGACAGGAACTGAGCAAGGCATAAAAATGCAATACTAGACAAAAAGATCCTATGAGATTCGATTGGGCAATACAACAATATACATAGACCGCCATCCAACTGCATCTATGATTAGAAGTCCACCTTCAGGTTATCATCTGAACCCCCTCCAGTATTAATTTGCAAGCAACAGACAACTGCTTTAAGCAAAGTGTGTAAGGTAAACAATCCACTTGTTCCATGAACAAGAGACCGCTGTTTTCTCCCTAGTGGCAACAACACATCTACAACCGAAGAGATTTATGTCACTTCCCTTGGAAACTAGAGGCATGAACCCACTATCGAGCATAAATACCCCCTCTTGGAGTCATTAGCAACTACTTGGCCAAGATAGCTAATAACAACAGAGAGCATGCAAGATCACAAACAACACAGATATGATAGAATCAAATAGACAAAACCATTAATCAATCTGACATAGTAATATCAATATCCATCGGATCCCCGCAAACACAACATGCATGATTACAAATAGATTAGATCTTGATCATGAACAGAGCTCACAAGATCTATACATGAAAGCACAAGGAGTAGATACAACCATCTAGCTACTACATGGACCCTAGTCCAAGGTGGAACTACTCACGCTTCATACCGGAGGCTGGCATGATGAAGAAGAAGGCCTCCGGGATGATATCCCCTCCGGTATGGTGCCGGGAAGAACTTCATATCCTCCCCGATCTAGGGACGGTGGTGGAGGCGGCTACAGAAGGTTTCATGGAGTTTTGATAGGGTGCCTAGGGTTTCTGCATTGGTGGATTCTTATAGCGGCAAGGGGGCACCGCCTGTGCTTGGGCCAGCTTGGCCGCTGCTAGGGGGTCTCGCCCTCGCCTCTGTCTCGTCTTCTGGCTTCGTGTCGCCGACGGTAAAATATTGACTTTGGCTTTGTCCCGTCCAATTCCGAAAATATTGATTTTCTGCCTTTCTGGAACCAAAAAACAGAATAAAACAAGTAACTGGCACTGTGGCAACTTGTTAATAGGTTAGTTCCAGAAAAGATATAAAAACACCTCGAAGTGTAGACAAAGCCAAGCAAATTAGATACTAAACAAGCATGGAGCATCAATGTCACATCCCAAGATTTTCCAAATCTTGTAATGTGAAAATAAATGAACAAAATAAAACTTTGTTTGATTTTCAGAGCTAGAAGAAAGTTTTTGAATTCAATTGGAACTTCAAACCACTTTGGATCAAATAAATCCTAAAGGAATGAAAAAGATAAGTATTTAATAAAGGAAAAATAAAAATATTTTATTACTACTTTGAAATCTTTTAAGAAAAGGTTTTAGCTTTCAAATTGAAAAGGAAGGCTTTTAAATAAAGATTATTTTATAAAGCCAAATTAAACCTTGGCCAAAGTTGTGAAAACAATAAAGGTTTTGCTTTGAATTAATTAATAAAGGTTTATTTAAAACAATAAAGGATTTAATATCCAAGTTTTATTAATAAAGGTTTTACAATTTCCAAAACCATCAAACTTGTTTATTTGTTTAAACAAGCTTTCCAAGTATTCTTTATTTTCAAATACAACCTAGTGAATGGTTTAAAAGTATTTAGTTCTCAAATGGAGCTTTGACATAAAACAAGTCCTATTTGATTTAATAACAATGGTCCATTTATTTAATTAATAATGGGCCCTATTATTTAAACTATTATTTTGATTTTGGATTTTGGTTCATGATACGAATGTAACTAATTTCAAAATTTCAAAGATTGGTGTTGTTTGAATTGATTTAGTTGATGTTTGTTTGTTTGAAATTCAAAACAGGAAATAGAATTAGAAAAAGAAAAGGATTACAGTAAGAAAAAAATAGAGTTGGACCTGACCCAACTGGCCAAGCCCAACTAAGCCCAGCCGCCCAGCTCCCCCTCTCCCCGAAAGAAAACGATTCACCTGCAGATTCGACCCAGAGAGAATGACTGGTGGACCTCCTCCTCATTTCTTTTCCCACTGCCAGGTAGACCCCACCTCCCTGTTCATCGTCCACACCCCGCGCGACCTCTTCTCCCTCCCTCGTCGCCGTTTCTGCCAGTGATTCCGTGGATTGAATACGCATTGATGCCGTGCCTTAAACCTCGCCGTGACTGCACGCTATTAAGCGCCTGCGTCTTCTCCTCATTTCCCCTCAGTCACCAGCTCTCCTCCGCCCCAAGGCTGCTCGGATTGTTCGTGGCAAGCCCATTGGTTCCGACGAGGTCCCGTGTAAATTCAGGCGAAACCTCTCCACCCCTTGCCTCCCCGAGCACACTAACACTCCCACTTCGACGCTTTCTCCCTGCGTTCGCTCAACATCGATTTCGACGATTTAAACGCCAGGCATTTTCGACTCCGGCGCACCGCCCGCGCCATCTCGTTCATGCACGTGTCTTGTCCGTGACCTCCCGCACTTAACCATGCCCCTGTCTTGTCCTAGGGCGATCTACAACGTCGCCTTCGACCTCGGACAGAGCCGCTCGACGCCGTTCCCAACTCCGGCGAGAGATTCCACCTGACCCCGTGCGCCCCATGCCACGTCGACCACACGCCCAGCATCACCTCATCCTCGCGAATGCGGTAAGCACCCCCTCTGTCTTCCTCGCTTCCTAGAACCACCGTAGCGCCACCACCTGGCCGTGCGCTGCCGCTAGCCGCCGCCGGTGCCGCTCGCATATGGTCAAGCAGACCAGCACCGTAGGATCGAGATCCGGCGCTCACGATTAGATCACTTAACAATCAAGGGTACGCGAATGAGGACCGTGTGATCTAATTAGATCCAACGCCACAGAGCCGATCCGCCGAACTGCATCGCCCAATTAGAAAGCGACGCGTGGCCAGTTTAATTAAAAACAGAAGTTTGAAATCTGATTTAGTTGTGAAATTCAAACCCTTGTAACTTTGGATCCACACGTCCAAAAATTACAAATTTTATGTCGTTGGATTCAGGAGAGCAAGCCCTAGCCAACCATGCCCTTGGTTTAGCAAATAGTATCTGTTAGTTTGCTTGTTTTTGCAGATTCTTTTGTGTGCTTGTTTAGGTTAGAAAAATTGTTTAAAAATGATTTTAGGGTTAAAACTTTTGCAAAATGGTTTGTTGTGACCTTACTGACCCTAGGAACCAACCCATGGTTTAGAAAATGGATTTGGAAAAGGTTAGAATAGATTAATTGGTTTAGTCCATTTCTAGCTAAATAAAACTATTGTTTTGTTTATGAAAATGGTTTTGAGTAAAAACTTTGAAGAAAATGTTTTGGACCAAACCTACTGACCATAAACACCAAGTTTTGAGAAACCACAACTTATTTGGTGAAACCACTTAAGGTTGTGGCATTGAGAAAAATGTTTTTCACCACATAAAATGATGAAAGGTTTTGAAAATGGTTTATGGATAAAACCTATTTACAAATGACTTTGCCATTTTGGTAAATGACTAATTTGGACCTTACAAAGTTTAGAAGCCTAGTGGAGACCCTGTTTGCAAATAAAACTATCTTGTGCATGCTCCCATGCATAACTTAGAACCCTTTGCTTTGTGTGTGAAATTGTTTGTTTGACTTTGGTTTGGAATGTTAGTTGATTTTGTGTTTGCTTGATTGACTTGTAGTGAAGTTAGAGAAGTGTGAGACTAGCAAGATCAAGGAGTGAACCACCATTCCCTACCAAAAGGCAAGTTACACTATCATCTAAAGTCCTACTATTTTCATTATACTTAGTGGATTTTGAAAACATGCATGAAAATAATTTTATACTTATGCTATGCTAAGTCCTAATAGGATACCCTATACTTTCCTTAGAGAAAAACATTGTAGTTGTACATGCTTAGCCATGCTTTATTGGGAAAAGAGATACATGTTGAGATTTTACAAAGTTGAGAAAAGGACTTGTGTTTTATATAATAAAACAAGGACTCAATGAACCACCTAGGTGGAGGATACTTTAAGTTTTGGAGAAGGTGGCAACAAAAGGAACCATGTCTATGGTGATCTCTTTGTGTTGTGCTCCAAAAGAAAACCCACCTAGGAAACTTAGAGATCAAACATGCTTCTCCAATTGTGGCTTTAGTGTGCAACCACATGCTATTATGGCTCTGGCTTAGTCAATTACATTAGGAAGACCCATACATTGTCTTTAGTTACTGGACATGGGGATCTGGAATGCTTCATGGGTGCTGAAGACAAGCTAGCAATGGTGTATGGGAGGACCTTTTGGAAAGACTTCGTCACATTCTCAATCTGCCAGTACTCCATCTTGGTGAGCACTAATCCAGTAGGCCACTGGTGGCAAAAGGATGGGATTGTGACATGTGGGTAAAGTGTACTCCTTCTGCAGAAGATAATAAAAATCTAAGTACTTAGCCGTGTCCCCGGTTATGGACAATACCGAGCAACTAAAGTTTGAACTATGGGAGATCTCGACATTCCAACTTCTAAAATAAAACTTGATGCACTTGAGTGTCTACCAAGGAATTCAAAGAGATTTTATAAAACTTGACTCACTTGGGGGTTACCAAGGTGCTCAAGAGATTTTGATGAAAACATGAACACTTGGAGCTACCAAGGAACTCATGAGATTGTATAAAACTTGATGCACTTGGGGTTACCAAGGAGCTCAAGGGATTTTGACAAGGACTTGAACACTTGAGTGTCTACCAAGGAGTTCAAGGGATTCTTGGAAAAGAGATTTGACAAAGGACCAAAACCATTTTGAAAAAGATAGGATAATTATTGCTTTATGCAAATGAGCCTTAAACTCTACTTAGCCAAATATGCATGTATTGATAGGATCCACTCATATTATACATAGAAGTGAAGCTTGCCAATACAATTCAAATGTATTGACCCTTGTGGCTATAACTTGTAATGTTGCAGGTTTGATTGATTTTAGTGAAGATTGTTTGATAAGGATTACAAAGTCTACAACCAACATCTACCTGTGGCACTTTGAAGATGAAGGACCCCATGACTATAATTATTCCGCTGCAATGTAATGTAATGTAATAGCCAAATAAGCTATGTTTGATGTAATAAAATTATGTTATTCCTGGTTATAAAGTTATATTATGACCTTTGTTTCTTGATATTACATCTAAACTGTGGATGCTAGCTATTGATCCAGGGACTAGCATTGTAAACACAGGGGACACCACCTTATGTTATTTAAAGGTTGGGCTCCTCTACAGATGGTATCAGAGCATTGTGTTGCATGTAGGATTTGTAAACCTAGGATTGGACAAAAACCCTTAGAAAATGGGATTTGCATTTGTTCCAAAATTTATTTACAAACAATCTTGTAAACTCTTTCCTTAACCATTTTGGTTTTAATTTTACATCACATCTATTTCAACTTGATGGAAAAACCTACCCTATGACCAAAGACTTCACCATGAGCAAAGGACAACATCAACTCTAATGACTTCAACTTCTTCAACTCTAATGACTTCAACTTATTCAACTCTAATGACTTCAACTTCTTCAACTCTAATGACTTCAACATCTTCAGCATGTTCACCAAGGACTTCCAACTTGGATACTACTAAGAACTACAAGTGAGACAAGGAAATCTTGCTCAAGAATTAGAGACTGAGGGAATGCAAAATTTAGAAGGAGCTCACTTCACTAGAAGTCAAGATAACCAAGAGTTTTTCCCAAAGAACCATGATCTCATGTAAGAAGAAGCAACCAAGAAGGATGGAAAGATCACAAGTGAACCATATAGATGGACCACCATATTTTAGTTAAGTCAAACCCACCAACTCATGTGGTGTAACAAAAATATTTTTGTTGCCTAAGTATGTGCTTGAACATTGTTGTTGAGTGAAATGTTTGGTTTGTGATTGCATGCACATTGTTTGTGTGAAATGTGATATGTGTGATTAGAATTAATTCCTTAGAAAAACCTTTTGCCTATTCTAATTCTCCTTCAACCTAAACAGATGACTACTCCAAGAGACTCCAACATCAAAGTTGATGACACCAACACCAACCAAGCTGACAGCATGAAAGAGCTCATAGCAACCCAACATCAGTTGAACCAACTGACAGCTCAGTTCATAGCAAGCAATAGTGATAAAGATCCAGCATTAAAAAGTTTTTGGAAGAACAGTCCCAACTGATGCTTAAAGTGACTAATCAAATGATCAACATGGAAGAAAGCTATCCCAAAGGAGTTTATGATAACAGGGATGACAAGAATGTTATTCTAGATGGAGCCCCAGCTTGCATTATTTGTGGAGACAAGGACCATACTTCCAAGGAGCATGAAGATCAATGCCCTAACTGTGAAGGGAAACATCCTATTGGACAATGTCCCACTTCTCAAGCTACTTGTTACCTATGTGAAGGAGGCAATCATACTCATATACGATGCCCCATCTACTCCATGGTGGAACAAAGGAAACAAGAAGGATCCAAGTCTACCAAAGGAAAAGGACCACTCATACCTCCAAACAAGACAACCCAATTCAAAGGATCAAAGAAACCCAAGAAACCAAGACAGGACATGAACCTTGTGCAATGTCGTAAATGTAAGGAAATGGGACACTACTCCAGTGAGTGCCCAGAGAACCAGAAAAATAAGGGGATTGATCAAGTGGTGTGCAACAACTGAAAAGATCTAGGCCACTATGTGGCAACTTGTCCACAAGAGCCACGTAAAGAACTCCAAGATATCCACTGCTTCAATTGCAAGAACCCAGGGCATTATGCAAGCAACTGTCTGTGAGAAGATGAAGAATAAGTTGAACAAGCCTATGGAGAAACTCAACCTTGGCCCATGAGTCAAGCATGGAAACTAAGGACACAAATGCAACTGTTTGCCTAGAGAAAGTTTTCCTAGGATCCCAAGAAGGACAATATGTAATTTTTGTTTGAAAAATTTTAAGGGTGGTAGTACCCTAGTTGTTTTGAGCCTGCTTGTAACCCTAACCTTCCCAAATCTCGGGACGAGATTTATTTTAAGGAAATTTGTCACATCCCAAGATTTTCCAAATCTTGTAATGTGAAAATAAATGAATAAAATAAAACTTTGTTTGATTTTCAGAGCTTAAGAAAGTTTTGAATTCAATTGGAACTTCAAACCACTTTTGGATCAAATAAACTTAAAGGAATGAAAAGATAAGTATTTAATAAAGGAAAAATAAAAATATTTTATTACTACTTTGAAATCTTTTAAGAAAAGGTTTTAGCTTTCAAATTGAAAAGGAAGGCTTTTAAATAAAGATTATTTTATAAAGCCAAATTAAACCTTGGCCAAAGTTGTGAAAACAATAAAGGTTTTGCTTTGAATTAATTAATAAAGGTTTATTTAAAACAATAAAGGATTTAATATCCAAGTTTTATTAATAAAGGTTTTACTATTTTAAACCATCAAACTTGTTTATTTGTTTAAACAAGCTTCCAAGTATTCTTTATTTTCAAATACAACCTACTCAATGGTTTAAAAGTATTTAGTTCTCAAATGGAGCTTTGACATAAAACAAGTCCTATTTGATTTAATAACAATGGTCCATTTATTTAATTAATAATGGGCCCTATTATTTAAACTATTATTTTGATTTTGGATTTGGTTCATGATAATCATGTAACTAATTTCAAAATTTCAAAGATTGGTGTTGTTTGAATTGATTTAGTTGATGTTTGTTTGTTTGAAATTCAAAAGATGAAATAGAATTAGAAAAAGAAAAGGATTACAAGAAGAAAAAATAGAGTTGGACCTGACCTAATCGCTGCCCAACTAAGCCCACTACCAGCCCCCTCTCCCCGAAAGAAAACGATTCGCACCTTTGATTCTCGACCCGCAGAGAGAATGACCGGTGGACCTCCTCCTCATTTCTTTCCCCACCGCCAGATTCTACCTCCCTGCTCATCGCTCCACACCTCAGACCTTTCTCCCTCGCCGCTTGCCAAAGGATTCCGCCGGATTGAATACGATTGATGCCGCCTTAAACTCTCGGCCAGGATCGAGACGCTATTAAGTTACTGCCTTTCTCCTCATTTCCCTCACCAGTCTCCTCCGCCTCTGTGGCTGATCGATTGTTCGTGGCAAGCCCATCGGTCGACGAGGTCCCGTAAATTCCAGCTAAACCTCTCCACCCCTTGCCTCCCGAGAACACTAACACACTCCCCACTCTCGACGCTTCTCCCGTGCCTCGGGCTCAACCAGGCGCCTGGAAGGTCGACGACGACCTCAACACACCGGCTCTGCCTTCAACTCCGGCGAGTACCCTAGGTAGTTTCCGACCGCCCCGCGCCTTCTCGTTCATGCACGGTTTTCTCCGTCAACTGCTCCGCACTTAACCATGCCGTTTTGTCCTAGGGCGATCTACAATGTCGCCGACCTCGGACAGAGCTGCCGACGCCGTTTCCAACTCCGCGTAGAGATTCCACTCGACCCCGCGGCGCCTTATGCCACGCCGACCACACGCCCAGCATCACCTCGCCTCGCTAACGCGTAAGCACCCCTCGCCTTTCCTCGCTTATAGAACCACCGTAGCGCCAACAGCTGCCGTGCCGCCGCTATACGCCGGCTGGCGCCGCCAGATATGGTCAAGGCATCAGCACCATAGATCGAGATCCGCGCCACGACAGATCACTTAACAAGGGGTATGCGATGAGGACCGTGCGATCTAATTAGATCCAACGGTCATAGAGCCGATCCGGCCAACCGTATCGCCCAATTAGAAAGCGACGCGTACGCTTTAATTAAAAATGAAGTTTGAAATCTGATTTAGTTGTGACATTCAAACCCTTTGTAACTTTGGATCCACACGCCCAAAAATTACAAATTTTATGTCGTTGGATTCAGGAGAGCAAGCCCTATCCAACCATGCCCTTGGTTTAGCAAATAGTATCTGTTAGTTTGCTTGTTTTTGCAGATTCTTTTGTGTGCTTGTTTAGGTTAGAAAATTGTTTAAAATGATTTTAGGGTTAAAACTTTTTAAAATGGTTTGTTGTGACCTTACTGGACTGTGAACCAAACCCATGGTTTAGGAAAATGGATTTGGAAAAGGTTAGAATAGATTAATTGGTTTAGTCCATTTCTAGCTAAACAAAACTATTGTTTTGTTTATGAAAATGGTTTTGAGTAAAAACTTTGAAGAAATGTTTTGGACCAAACCTACTGACCTACATAAACACTAAGTTTGAGAAACCACAACTTATTTGGTGAAACCACTTAAGGTTGTGGCATTGAGAAAATGTTTTCACCACATAAAATGATAAAAGGTTTTGAAAATGGTTTATGGATAAACCTATTTGCAAATGACTTTGCCATTTTGGTAAATGACTAATTTGGACCTTACAAAGTTTAGAAGCCTAGTGGAGACCCTGTTTGCAAATAAAACTATCTTGTGCATGCTCCCATGCATAACTTAGAACCCTTGCTTTGTGTGTGAAATTGTTTGTTCGACTTTGGTTTGAAATGTTAGTTGATTTTGTGTTTGCTTGATCGACTTGTGGTGAAGTTAGAGAAGTGTGAGACTAGCAAGATCAAGAGTGAACCACCATTCCCTACCAAAAGGCAAGTTACATTATCATCTAAAGTCCTACTATTTTCATTATACTCTAGTGGATTTTGAAAACATGCATGAAAATAATTTTATACTTATGCTATGCTAAGTCCTAATAGGATACCCTATACTTTCCTTAGAGAAAAACATTGTAGTCAGACATGCTTAGCCATGCTTCATTGGGAAAAGAGATACATGTTGAGATTTTTACAAAGTTGAGAAAAGGACTTGTGTTTTATATAATAAAACAAGGACTCAATGAACCACCTAGGTGGAGTGATACTTTAAGTTTTGGAGAAGGTGGCAACAAAGGAACCATGTCTATGGTGATCTCTTGTGTTAGGCTCCAAAAGAAAACCCAGTACCTAGGAAACTTAGAGATCAAAACATGCTTCTCCAATTGTGGCTTTCGTGGGTGCAACCACATGCTATTATGGCTCTGGCTTAGTCAATTACATTAGGAAGACCCACATTGTCTTTGAGTTATTTGGACATGGGGATCCGAATGCTTCATGGGGTTTGCCAAGACAAAAGCTAGCAATAGTGTATGGGAGTGACCTTTGGAAAGACTTCACGTCACATTCTCAATCTGCCAAGACTCATCTTGGTGAGCACTAATCCAAAGAGGGCCACCCGGTGGCAAAAAGGATGGGATTGTCAGACATGTGGGTAAAAGGCATCTTTCTGCAGAAGATAATAAAAATCTATACTTAGCCGTGTCCCCAAGTTATGACAATACCCCAGCAACTAAAGTTTGAACTATGGAGGATCTCGGCGCATTCCAGTAACTTCTAAAATAAAACTTGATGCACTTGAGTGTCTCACCAAGGAATTCAAAGAGATTTTATAAAACTTGATGCACTTAAAGCGCCTAAGGTGCTTCAAGAGATTTTGACGAAAAACATGAACACTTGGAGCCATGAACCCAAGGAGATTGTATCAGCAAAACTTGGATGCACTTGGGGTTACCAAGGAGCTCAAGGGATTTGACAAGACTTTAGAAATGATTTGAGGTTCACCAAGGAGTTCAAGGATTTTAAAAGTAGATTCGATAAAACATCAAAACCATTTTGGAAAAAGATAGGATAATTATCATGGCGTAAATGAGCCTTAAACTCACTTAGCCAAATATGCATGCTTGATAGATCCACCATTATACATAGAAGGAAGCTGTCAATACAATTCAAAATGTATTGACCCCTTGTAGTCAGAACTTGTAATGCTGCAGGTTTGATTGATTTTAGTGAAGATTGTTTGATAAGGATTACAAAAGTCATAAATCAACACTACCGTGGCACTTTGAAGATGAAGGACCCCATGACTATAATTATCTACCGCAATGTAATGTAAATGTAATAGCCAAATGAGTCATGTTTGATGTAATAAAATCATGTTATTCCTGGTTATAAAGTTATATTATGACCTTTTGTTTCTTTGATATTACATCTAAACTGTGGATGCTAGCTATTGATCTCAAAGATTGGTATTGTAAAACAGGGGACACCACCTATGTTATTTGGTGCTTGGGCCACTCCTCTACAATCAAAAAATTATAGATACGCTTCCTGCTGTATCAAGGTCCTCAATCTTAACTCCTGCTCGTCTTCCCCAGGTAAGGATAAAGAATAATTTTTGAGGTGACATGCACCATCAAACCAAGATCAAAAATTTACAAGCATTGAAAGATGGAATTAAAAGAACTCTTAAACAAGTGCATGAAAGAGGAATTTCCTAACACACAAAAGTAACCATGCATGCAACATGAAAGGCTACAAACAAAGATCATG